>CM034152.1:702486209-703020554 GCA_019776745.2 Taxus chinensis
TTATTAAATCGTCCAATCATATTCATTTATTATTTATTTTTTTTATATCAAGTTCTAAAGTTGAAAATCTTATAACTAATTTAATTTCAATTTATAATGAGTATATTTATTTTTTTTAAATATGATTGATTTGGTGTTTAGTTTTGAAGTGACCTATTTAAGCCTTATCAGTTTATCATTTCCAGATTTAAAAACAAAAAAATGTAAAAAGACAAGTGTCCTAGCTTTTTATGTGGGATTTTGGACAGCATTTATTAGTACTCTGCAGAATCATTAATTTGATCTTGATTTTTTGTATTGCAGATTCCTCATAAACTGAAGTGTTGTGATTTGAATGAAAAGCATTTTCCATTTGTGGCTGCCTCCCCGACTTGTTCTCCCAAATCTGCCAACGCCATACAATGGATGAGCTGTTGAACAGGGTATGGGAGATCCATGAAACAACATTGAGGCGATTTTTGGTTAGATGATTATTGCGACCGGTTGGATAGACCTGTACACAAATTGTAGAAGCGTAGATAAGGCGCGGCCAAGTGTTTGACGAATGCCTCAGCGAAATGTGGATATCCTGGAACGGCAATCATTGCTGGATATACGCAAAATGGGTGGTGAAGAAGCTAGAGATTTTTTAATCATATGCGGTTGGAAAATATAAGCCAGATCGTCAACCATTGGGTCGGTGCTTTCTTACTAGCAATTTTTTCTGGCATTGCTAATGTTTGTTCATATATTTGTTGTGATTTTTGATAAACATCATCAAATGTTTTGTTTGGGTTGCCGCTGATTGGTGCAGTATTAATCCCCCCATTGCCAAGGTCGTTTCTTCCTTCTGCACAGATACGCCTGATTTCATTAAAGCTTTATTCTCCTTTTCAGACTTTGCCATCTGCTGCAAGTGGTTTTCTGATCCACCTCGCTCTGTTGTCGGAATCCTGGAGAATTGTGGCTTCTTGCATGCAATAGGGTTCCCTGTTTGCTACGGAAATGTTCTTTTAGAATCTGTTTGCATTTTCTACTTTGGCTAATTAGGGTTCAATATCTCTGAAATTCTGCGTGTGGAACAATGGGTTTGATTATGCTGTATATATTCAGTAACCTGCACATTGCTCTTACTGTTGATGGGTACTTCATTTACTCAAAGTTTTTACTTCTAAGCTCATATAGTGGTCTCTTTAATCATTTGAGATGCCATCATTAGATGCTTCCTTTTCATTTATTGTTTTTCTGATCTATCATTTTTGCTGACCTTGCACCAATTGATGGGTATTTGTGCTATGTTGGGTTTTGCCTTTCGAACTGGAAAAATTTTTGATTTGAGCTTAAAGTGTTAACCTGTGTGGTGAGTTGCAAAGTTCTTTTAGTTCTAATAATTTGATTCGAATTAGAATACTAATACCCATCATGGGTTTTTTTTATTACAGTTCATGTGCTTAGGTATGCTTCCCACATTTGGCTGTAAATGCACATTTTGCCTGCTACCACAACCCCCTTGAAGATTTACATATCTTCAATTATTGCGACCCTATATTTTTCATGAGCTGGTGTCACAAAGAAAGACAGTCCACTCTTTCTAAAACAATAGTGAATCCTTATCATTGTCACCTGAGACCATTGAAAGTTGTTCATGCCCTGATATTTTGGAGTATTCGTTGTTAAAGGTGGTATGTTTTGTTACGAGTTGGTCACTTTACTCTATTTTTGCACTTACTCGTTATTTTGTGCCATTATATTGGTAAATGAGGTCATTGTAGTAATGATTTGTTAGCTCCGACATCACTTTTCCATTTCTGTCTGGTAAGGGAAAAGCTTTGTTATTTCGTGGTTATTGTGCATCAATCTTTGCTTGAAAAAGGCTTCATGCTTTTACTGTATGGCTCTGCCTCCATCATTCATATCTGAGGCTTTGGTTTCTGTTTCAATGGCTTTCATTTTCACTGTCGTGGACTTTCCACTGTTTGACTAGATGTCGGGTTGCTATTTGATATATTTCCACCCCTTAGGAGATCGTGGCTTCAACTAAAGCCTTTATGTGACTTCTTGCAACTCACTAGATTTTCTTTTCTTCAGTTTAGATGTACATGGTGTAGTTGTGACCGCCCTGATGGATATGTATGCAAAATGTGGAAGCATAGAGGAGGCTGCGCCATTTGTTTGACAATATACACATAGCTTTAATAACACTACTAGTTTTTGTCAATTTTGGAATGACATCATATGTCTTTCCACATATGTAACAATATGTAGCTTTGTTTTATAGGTTTTTTCCATATATCGACTATTTTCGATCATGATACTTTTGATCAAAACAATGCACTTGCAACAGATTTCTTTTATATATGTCAAGAACTGCTATTTGTTTTTATCTTGTACATGCTTTTAATCTTCGGTCTTTGTTACTATGGTCAAACTACCGATTCCTACCAAAAAAAACAATGTAACTTGGATGGCGGACCGTGGCCCTTTGCGGCTCTTGTTTATTATTACCAGGTGATCAAAACAACAAACTATGGTTATGGATTTACAATATCGTTTTTAAAGTAGTTTTGGGTTACTATTTTTACTTTTTACTTTTTATGATTTATAATAGTTTTTAGGATTACGTGGTGTTTGTTAGGTAATGGTTTGTGGATTTAATTTTAGACTTTAGGTTTTAAGTTTTCTTCATTATTATATGTTTAATTTTAAATTTGGTTATTATAATTGGTTGTTTTGTATAAGTTTAGTAGTTTTATCTTTGGTATACGTCTAGAGTAGTTTTATTTAAATTAAAAAATGATTGTGTATTTTTCCTTTTTAAATTTGTTGTTTGTTTTGATCATATCATTTTTGTGTCTACAGTTGATGTTTTGTGACTTGTTGTTATTTGTGTCCTTTTAGCCATTTTTGAACATCAATCAATTTTTTTTGTTGAAAAGTGTAAATAAGGTCCTGTAAAAAGGTAAAATTATCAATAAAACAAGACTTGAACGATCTTCAATGTAATAAATCTCTCCACGATTCAATGTTACTAATCACATATTTTGTGCTGGGGCATCTCGACCAAATCTACACTTAAACTTGGGGGGCGCGGGGGTGATATAGATTTTCAATTCCCCTCCACATTGTTTGCACTAGGGGGGAATATTAGGAATAAAAGCAATTAGTGCTCCTGGTACCATACTATTGTAGAGGTAGTTTTAAATAATATTTGTGTGTTGAATAATAATGAGTTGAAAATGCAACTCATGTAGCAGATAGGTTTGAGTGAAAAATCTTTAGGAGAGAATACGAGAGAAGATGTAATGAATAGAATGAGAAATGTAGGATAAAAAAGAATAGCGTTGATTCCTTATTTATTAGATATTCACACTAAATGTGTGCTTAATTCAGGTAAAATAATGAAGTTATTGACCCCCATTTGTGTTGGTGCACAAGATCTGAGCTTTTGGCTCGTTTCCACCAGAAAGAAATTCCTTCGCTATGGAGTAATTGCTACAACAATATCTACAGATCCATTTTTTTATTTTTCTTATGATGAAGTATAATGCTCCAAAGTATTTTAGACTAATTCAAATCTTCTTATCTTTCCTTTAAGTGCTTTCCATAAAATATGGTCACTATATTTTTATTATATGAAGGAGAACCATCAAATCCTTCGCATAAACTGGATTCAAAAACTCTTCTTTTGATTTTGTTGGTCTTAAATCTATCGCTTGGGCAGATCTATGGATAATCTAGCCCGACAATGTGCATGCATAGCCTGTCTTGAGTAGCAAAGCTAAACTGTTTATTGTCTATTCCCACCACCCAGCAGGAATCTCTGCAATTCTCACAATATTCGTTCCGCCTTCGGGGTTGGGATCTTATCCCAATTAGGTTTTTTCCATTATGAAAGAAAGGAAGAAGGGAAATAACGAAGTATGACAGATCCTAAGGGAGAAAAGAAAATGAATTCCCAAGCAGAAAGGTCAGAAGGTCCAATGTTTTGGGGCTAGTAGTAAATTGTTCCAATCCTACTACTTTGCTAAACGAACAAACAATACTTATGAACAATGACAAAAGTAGAGGTAGATTCAACAAATAAACAATACAGATCTAACATAAGAAAGTTCTGATGCATACTACGGTATTCAACAAAAGTCTCAATATGTATTAAAATCTTTTCTCTGTTACAAAGTACAAAGCCTTTTATCCTACTTCTTCTTTATCTAAAAAGGTGTCCCACCTCGAATATAACAAGTATTCAATATAGTAGAAGAAGGAGAAAGAGAGAAGGCAAAAAGAAAACAACTATTACAAAATATCCTACAAAATACTAAAAGGAGTCAACTTTGACTTTGGGCCACATTGGGGATGAATACATCCCATGAATGCAACATGGATGGATGTCATCATTTATTCCAACATACCTTTTAGATTTTTCAAATGAAAGCCAGAGGAAGAAGTCTATTCATCGTCGTATCGGCGGCTAAAAGGGCGTATCTTCTTGCTTAAGTCTGTTGTTCGGAGAGGTAATGTTGGAACTGGGTCCGATATTCCATGAATTTACTTACCATACGGTTGAAGTTGTCATGGGCAGGACCCTTGTATGATCCGCCGATGACCTCGCCAAGTCCTCCTGCTCATTCTGATTTTTCGGGGAGCTTGAAATATTCCATTAACCTGCCTCCATCAGGTACCCCACAAAATCGTACGACCAGAAGTTATTGCTGGATTCAGTGTCAAAACTGACTTCTGGCCCTAGCCTCGTGCGAGACGATCTCCTTGAAGATCCGAATAGTTTCCAATCTGCCTCCGCAAGGCGAAAGGAGTGATCAGGCCCGAAGACATTCTAGGACAATTTGTTTCCATTGATGCATTGCACCGGGGTTCCTCCTTGACCTTGTCTATCTTCTCCAAGATAAATTCATCTGATCGCTCGGTAGTCCAAAGCAAAGGTTTTGCTGGGTACCCTGTGTGATCAGACCGGGCCATTTAACTAAATCATCGCCGAGCAGTCGAGCATCTTCGGAATGTCCTCATGTTGCAGGCAAAACCTAGCATGGTCAACTCTTCGAAGATCGGTCCCCCCCGCAATCGCCTGAGTTCCTTGTTTCTCCCGTCCAATGTTTACTGATATAATTCGGTGAACTTGACAAATTACTTCATCGCTGTCCTTGAGGATCTATCTCTCCAGGCAGATATTGCCATACTCGGTTCGCCAATCTTGGCGTATTCGTTTATCTTAGTTATCCTTAGCCTGGCTTAGGACTCAGGAGTTTCGGTGCAAGTTGTAGGAGTGCACTACCCTTTTTCTCTTCTTTCCTACAGGGCATGGAGAAGATACTTATTCTGTGTCTTTTAGGTAGCCTCTCTCTTCCTTTGCTTCTTGAAGCTTCTTGAAAGGGTATCCACCGCAGATAAGAGCCTCCCTTGAAGGCTTTCAGATGACGTTCGCCATTGTGACCTACGTCACTGTATAATTTGTAGGGGGGGGACAGCGCTTTTTATCCTTTGAAGGATCGGGATCACAATCTCATCACTCTTCCTCCCCGATGGTGCAAACTTCGAGAGAACGGTTATCGCTTTTGGCTTTTAGCCCCCTTTGCTAGGATGATAGAGAAAGTCCATAGGTGCACATAGGACACTTTCCTCTTATGCTGGCTTCAGTGTTGAGAAGCCATGCTGGAACCTAAGGGGTTGGGACCAGAGGTGGAAAGGGAGCACCGAGAGTAGATGATGGGAAATGCATAAGACACGTGGTGGTGACTCAGAGAGAGGCCAGAAAGTGCTCACGGGAGGGGGATACTGCAGGGGAGGTAGTCGTGGTTAATGGAAGGGAGCTGAAGATGAAGAAGAATGGGGGGGACAGCTCCGCGAGAGAAGAAGAAATGGAGGAAGAGGAAGGGGGAGCAGTAGAATATGGGTGGAGAGGATACGACCAAAGGAAGGTCGCTTGATTCACATGAAGGAGGGGAGAAGGACGGTGGGAACCTCCAGGTTTGTAGCCGTGGCAACATCCTGATTGGATGTGCCCATTGAACAACCTCTGCCACTCTTCTTTCTCTGGGGATGCCAGATTTTACAATTTGGTTCCTTGCGGCAGAGGAGGACTCTCAGGAGCTTCTTCCTTTAGCCAGAGCTTGATTTCTTTCCGGAGGGTGATAGTGGAACAGAGGAGAGCATAGTGGGTAGATAAGAAAAAGGGCTAGGAGATGGAGAGAGGAGAATAATGGCCAAGCAAGGGACAGGATGATGGCTAGGGTGAGTGAGGTATTCTTCCTCTTTATCCTGCCTTTGCCCTTTTGGCAGATGTTTTGGCCTGACAGGTGTGTTGCCCAAAGGGGACGTGGTTAAATCTACTCCAAGGTAGATAAGGCCCTTCATTCTGCAACCAATGTTTTTGTTTGGTCCGCAATGTTTCTTAACCCTTACCTCAATGGTCTGAGGTGCCTTTGTTCTATTATTTCGCAAACGTCCCATCTATACCCCATTCCTGTCTAGATACCTGATCAACTTCTTGTATCATGTTGTTTGATAACCTTTTTGGAATAATGCCACGCCATATTTGAATATCTCTACCAGGTCTATGCGAGAGTGATCCTTCATTTTGATTCGACCTCATGATACAGGTCGATTAATGTCCTCGCTCTTTGGAACTTGATCAGATCCGAGTTTTTCCTTATGGAGGCACTTTCTTGATCGAGGTGGCCTTGCCGGGAACTTGTGCTTTCGATTGGGCAGTTCTAGCTCTGCAAACATTTCCCGAGCTTTGGTGTGAGATAGTGCAAGTGTACTTTGCCACGGTGAGTGGGAAAGAGTTTCCGCCCTTTCTTTCATTTTCAAGAACTTCTCATGATATGTTATGAGATGTTCCTGGACAACTCCCAACCGGATCAACTTAGGGCCGCATACCTGGCAATTTGGTGGGCTCCCCTCCCCAAGAATTTGGCTTGCTGTCTGCTCCTGAGATAGGTGAAAGGTGGGGAATTGGGAACTAATGCCCCCATTTCCAGTCGCTGTGACTATGGCTCTTGGTCGTCCGACCATAGTCATATTTGGCCTCAAAAGGCAGATGCATGCCGTAAAAAAAAAGAAAAGCATCATTGATCTTTGGGAACTGTGAGATTCTGTTCTCCCAGCTTTCAACTCAACCTTCCGGTTAATATTCGTATATTTTTCCCTGAGCGCCAGACTATACGCCTCGGCTCAGTGCTGGAGAATCCCTCTCTGAGGTTGCAAGGCAGCAAAAGTGTAAACTACATAGGAGTTCATGTAGAACCTCCTTTTGTGGTGAGTTTTGGAGCTGCTTGGAGAAGGTGCGGCTTATGATTTTTTCCCCACTCAAGCCGCTGATGAGGTACATTCTTATTCATGGGTTTCTAGTTACCCCTGAGCATCCATTTTGTGAAAGTAATGGGCCTCAGAAAGCCAAAATACTCCTGCTTAGAGGAAGGGTGGATGGTATCACTTAGTTCCTCATAGAATTTCTACGGTGGATAACCTTTGGCCCACCTGTTATCACCTTCTTATTCTTCAATACACTACACTTTCGTTCATTAGTTGGCATGCATTTGTCTCATTTTCTCCACCCTTGGATGCATTCTTCTGGGCTTACAACAATCACAAATGTCCGTTGGTGGGTAATGCCCTAGCATGTCTCGAAGTGCCGGAAAGTGGGCTTGATTATAACCTCGCCTTTTCCGTTTTCCTTCGCACCTATTGTGTCTTTTGTTATAACAGTGAGCTACCACACCATCATAAACTCATTATTTACGCCGACGGGGATTCCCCTAGCATCAGAAATGCAGACCAATGCCCCCATTTTTTGTCCATCCAAGGACTGCTTTGCCCTCTTGGTTTTCTGGCCCCAAAATAATTTCATGTCAATGTGGCCCAAGTTCGGAATCTTGATATCTAGGTCACATTCCTGCTTGGGACTCGGGCATTTTTGACCCTTTTGATATTTGTATTTCAATCTCTTCCTCTGTGAGCTTAGCCTACCCTTTGACTTGGGTTTGGCCTGTTACTTTATATAGACATATGTGGGATCTGAGTTCAGTGGCTGATCTCAAGAAGAAGGAGCGATGTTCCAACGCAGAAGAAGCCATGTTTAGCTATCAGATATTCCTTATTAAGCTTATATATAACGAGGATTTAGCAATTTAAAAGAAAAGCCTTTGGGCGCACGGCGCAAGGAATTTGTAGGCTGCAGGTCCAAAAAGTTATGGCAACACTGAGAGGAGTGTTACAAGGAATAATCCAGCGCCAAGGCACATGAAATTGCATATAACATCTATTTTTTGTTTAGACAGATGTGCGCCTGCGCCATTACCATGAGGTTTTATACTAGGCGCAAATACGTTTGGTGTTGGCATGGGGAAGTAGGATGTGCCTGTGCGGTCAAGTATGTACATGTAACATGGAATTTTGGTGCGCCAATGGGGCAGGATCTATGCGTGTAGGCACTAACTTTGTGTACGTAAGGGGGCCTTTGGTGCGACGCAGAATTCTTCATGGCAACTTTTGTTTATTATAAAAGCGTGATTGCCGCCAGCGCCAAAGAAAGGTTTACTTGGTTTTGTATAGCGTGAGAAAGGCCGCGTCTGCAAATCGGGGTCAGTGTGCCATTGGCGCGACTGTGTTCTTTGTAACAGGATGACATTTGCGCCAAAGGACAACGTGGGTGTAAAATATAACATTTTTTAATGTTTGCCTCTCCTCTTGTTTTTGATCATTTCGTTTTCTGCGACATGATCGACAACGATGGGGTACAACACAGCAAAGAGGTCTGGGTTCATTTTTGAGACAGAGCCCTCTTTGGTCCAGTCAGATCTAGAAAGAGGTGAAAAAAACGGCTTAGGGGGGGAAGTTTGCAAAAATGGGCAGGAGGGGTTAGGGTTTCCCTCCTCAACTTTATTTCCGTCATACTTCGCAAACAACCAACACAAAAACACCAGAGAAGCAAGGACCACTTTACCCCCCGGAATATATAGAATGAGAGAAACGAAGTGGGGTCCACGAACGCGACATAAAGGATACGAGCGCACTGATAGGTGGCAGAGGAATAAAAGTTATCACGTGTTTTTTGATTGTGACAGTGACAGGGCGGCTCACTATATATAGCCCAAAAGTGTAATAAATTGCGCCAACCACTTTTTAAAGAGGCGCAAACCAAAACCCTGTCGATGAAAACTTTTGCGCCAAGGGCGCGGATATGTTTTTGTCAACATGAAATTAAATCTGCGCCTTCGGTGCAAATTTAGGACTGTCGACACTAGATTTTGAGCACTTGGCGCCCAAAATACGGTGGCAACATTTTTTTGTTTTTTTTTGACAGGAAGGCCATGCCCCTTGGCGCGGCACAGAAAGGCGCATATAGATAGGCCAACAATATTTGTGTCAACACTTCAAAGGGTGTGGCCAAAGAAAATAAAGGGGTACAAATAAATTGTGTTGCATGAACAAAATCTGCACCAACCTAAAAAGGACCAAAATGACCAACTCGGAAAACTAGATTTCCCGCAAGTTATTTTACAACATTCGAATGCTGAGGGACCCCCGACCAGGAACGAACAAAATTTGGTAATGGTTACCTGTGACATTGCCCCTCGTCCTTTTAACAGGATCACAGCTGGCTCTTTCCTAGGGGACTACTCTTTGGCAAATCTCAAGGTAGAGAATCCGGTCCAACATGTGCCTATCATTGGTACCAAGAGTCAAAAACAAGGGCTTACTACGAAAGCAAACACAACATAAAGCAAACCCCCCTGTTACAAAGAAGAGAGCAAGCTCTACTTCCTGAATATTTGAGATATCTGCCCACTATATGGAACAGAGATTAGTTTCGCCTTAGATACGAGAGATAGAGCTTTCTCTCCATGGCTGCTTGATCTTGAAAGGCCCTTCCTAGGAAGCAAATTTCCGGTGCTGCCCTTGTGGCTTCCTTTCGTTTGTCCCAACAAAAGGACGATATCTCCCCCCTGAAAGTCTCTTACTACTTGGCCCTTTTAAAATTCGAACAGTCTCTTAACTTGATTATGATGTTCGTGATCCTGTCGACCACTCTACCTTTTTTCTTTGAGCTTTGCTAGATACTGATCCTCTTTTCAAGAGAATTTTTGGAAAAGTCTCATCTTTAATTTCTCGTGCCAGCGCAGAGCAAGAAGTTTTGTAGAAATGGGAAGCTCGGCATCGATTCCATATAACACTTGAAAATGAGACATACCGAGGGACCTCTTAGGAGTGATGCGGTCCACTCACAAAGCGTCATACAATGACTTATGCCACGTCCGCTGATTCTCATCAACTAGCTTCCATATGATAGTTACTAAGTTTTTATTACTGGATTCTTCCTGACCATTTCCCTGGGGGTAATAATCCGAGGCGTGGGGTCAAGTTATCCCGTATTCATAGCAAAAACCAACAACCTCTCGTGAGGAGAAGTTGGAAGCATTATCAGCAACGATTTTGTGTGGAATGCCAAATCTCATGATGATATTCTCTTTGATGAAATTGCAAACAACTTCAGAGGTGGCAGTCTTGACAGGTAGGGCCTCCACCCATTTGGTGAAGTAATCTGTTGCTGTCAGGACATAACTATGTCCGGCACTCGATTGGGGATGGAGTGCTCTGATAAAGTCAATTCCCCACTGTCTGAATGGTTCATCAATAACGATCGGCCTGAGGGGAAAAGCAGCCAATTTTGGCTTGCCAACAAATTGTTGGCAGAGCTCACATTTTGCTACCCAGGTGGCTGTATCCCGAAATAGTGTTGGCCAATAGTACCTGGCCCGGATGATCTTGTGTGCCGTCACGGAAGAGGAAAAATGACCACCACAGGCTGAATCATGAAAATTCTCAAGTAGCTTTATCTACTGTGGCTTATCAACACATCGCAAGAAGATGCCATCTATTCCGTGTTTGTATAAACAGTCATCCCATATGACATATCTGGCTGCTTTGAGCTTTATAGCACGTTTCTCCTTTAAAGTCAGATGAGCTGGGCACTCACCGTAAGTGAGAAAGAAAGCGATATCAGAATACCATTCATCGCTAGTCGCGAAAAATAGAACCGTGGGTAGAGAATCGGATTTCTCCAGCTGGCTTTGTGTTCCATCGGTGCAATCATCATTTTCCTCGGGGTCTTCTGAGTCTCGGTTTTCAGCCATGAGCTGACATAGGCCCTTGCCTCTTACCAGCTTGGTCGGTTTTATATCTAGGTCATACTCTTGAACCTTTGCAATCCAATTTCCTCTCAAACTCCCTAACTCCTATTGAGTTAAGATTGACTTGACTACCATGTCAGGGACCAACACCACTATATGAGAGTTTAGAATATAATACCTGATGTTCTTGACTGCTTTGACAACGGCGAAGGCATGCTTTTCCAACTGAGACATCTTTAATTCATGAGGCTTGAGGGGAGAGCTCATGAACGCGATTGGGGATTCAACATCCTTAGGATTCTTTTGCATTAAAATGGCCGATACAGTATGCTCCGATGCATAGCTATACATGATAAAATCCTTGGAGAAATCGGGACATACCAGGACTGGTGCACGAGCAACAGATGCTTTTATATCCTTGAATGAAGCCTTTCCTTTTTCACTCCACCGAAAAGTTGGCAACCCTTTCATCATGTTTGATATGTGGCGAGTCTTTTTCAGCAAAGTCAGGGACGAAGCGTCTAAGAAAGTTTAATTTTCTAAAGAAAGAGTGAACGCCGGTCTTGCTTGTGGGTAAAGTAAGGCCTTGAATAGCCCTAACCCTTTCGGCGTCTATTTTTGTCCCTTCTTTGTTAACAACGTGTCCCAACAACTTTCCCTTTGTGACTCCGAAAACATACTTTTTCGGATTCAGGGAGATCCCGTGCTCTCGGCATCTAGTCAATACTTGCTCCAAATGATCACAATGATCATATCGCCATTTAGAGAACACAGTTAAGTCGTCCAAATAAACTACGATGACCTTCCCCATCATAACTTTGAACGCGAAGTCCATTGCCCGCTGGAAGGTGGTGCCGACATTGGGTCAGGCCAAAAGGCATCCTGCTATAGGCGAACGTGCCCCAGGGGGTAGTAAATGTTGTTTTGAATTGGTCTCCAGGCAAGACTTCAATCTGATTATAGCCCGAAAAACCATCAAGCATGGACAACATTTTCGAACCAGTTACTGCCTACAGAACCTTATCCATTATGGGAAGCGGGTAGTTGTCCTTCAAGGACGCTTGATTTAAGTTACGAAAATCTACGCATATGCATAACTCGCCATTTTTCTTGTGTACTGGCACAATGTTCGCGACCCAAGTACTGTGATGGATAGGAAAAATGATCCTTGCATCCAGCATCTTCTGAATTTCAGCCTAGATGGTACCTGAGATCTTGGGATTATAGTGCCTCTATTTCTGGCGAAAGGGTTTGACACCCTCTTTCAATGGGATGTCATGCTGGACGTCTTTTGGCTTGAAAGACTTTAGATCGGCATAAGACCATGCCAATACATCTATATACTTCTTCAACAATTTGATGAATTTCCGATTTTCTTCGGGTGTGCAACATTTTCCGATGTTCACAAACTGCGGATGTTCCACTGAACCTAGATTGACCGGTTCGGTCTTTGGAGAGGAGTTAGGATTATCTCGCCTTTTCTCCCTGACAAAACGATCATGTCTGTCGAAAAAACATTCTAGAGAAACCAGACCTTTTGGAATTTTATTTTCTTTGAGCTAACATATGCCATCACTTCCTTTTGATTCCTCGTCTTGATCTGTAACCGATTCACGGCATGCAGAAGTGGATACTTCAAAATGAAGCTCATTGAAATTTTCTGCCTTTTCCAGGAAGGCAATAAGTTGATTATCGTCATTGAATACCTGCCAGTGCTGAGAGTTGTCTGGCACGCTTGGGCAGAAGACCACCTCAATGGTATATGTGTATGTTTTTAACCCTGGTTGAAGAAGCATGAGGGATGCTGACATGGCTGATGAATTGGCCATGTCATTCTGAACTCTTGGAATGGCTCTTATTGAAAAAGCATCAAACTCCTCAATGCTATCCCATACTGCATTGCGGTAATGCCTGAGTCTTTCATTTTTCACTTGGTATATCCTTTTAACTTGATTTACGACCAGCTCCACATCACCCTGTACTTTTAGGTTCTTGATTCCTCTTTCTTTTGCGTCCTGTATGCTAAGTAGCAAGGATTCATACTCAGCAGTATTATTCGTGTTGAAAAATTACAACTTGAAAGAGAGAGGAATAATCTCCTCCTCAGGAGATATTAGCACGGCTCCAGCACCGCATCCACTAGTTGCACAGCTGCCATCAAACTGCAACGTCCATATCTTGTTAAGATCCTCTTCCTGGATGGGAACGTCCATTTTGTCAGACTCAGTAGAAAAGAAATAGTTCCCCATCCCCGACGATTCGAAGATAATTTCGGCTTGGGGGTCGTCAAAATTGGTGACCAAGTACTTCTTTTGTGATTCCAGCTCTAACATTTGCATTACACCTTTGACGGGGATTCTAGCTTTAGACCAATCCATATGAATCTCTCCACCAACCTCACTGCAAAAACTCCTTCCTAGTAGAATTCCATATGTTGCTGGAATATCGGCGACGAGGACAGTCATCTTTACTCTTTTATCTGGGAACGCTGCAAATGCAAACTACGCATCTTTGATTTGACCGATCAATGGAACCTGCCTAGTTTCCAAGGAGTAACATCTACCCAAAGGCTTGGTAAGTGTGAGGCCCAAAGCATGGGTGACCTTTTCCAGCATGATGTTATTAGAAGCCCCAAAATCAATTATGCAGTTGCTTAGCTTGTGACCATTGATTGGGAGGGAGAGATAGAAATGTTCTATTTTGCTTGATGTAGAAGTCAAGGCAACATTTATGCGAGATGCAGGGGGAGTAGAAAGAATTCCTTTTGGGGAGGTCTGAGAAGTTATAACAGCTTGGCTTTGAATGTATTCGTTAAACCTTACAAGATGTTCGGGGTTTGACTGAAGATACTCGACTTCAGACATTTGGATCTTGGTATTTTTAGCATGATCAATTATGTCAAATGTGGCCAAGGGTTGCGTTGATGAAGGAATGGGTCCCTCATTTCGCGATGATAGGGTAGGATTATTGGTCTTGATAGGAATATGAGAGGGCTGATTCAGAGGGGAGATAGGGGAAAAATATTTCTTTGAAATAGAATTAATAACAGGTTGAGCAGGAAGGGGACTACCTCTTTTAGCGATGGTTGGAGGTGTGTTTGACATGGCCTTCTCTTTTTGCATCCTGGCAGCAACTTCTGCTTCTTTTCCTTGTGAGCGGGTGAAAATAACATATGACTACCCGCTTGCATATCCTTGGGTACCCTCCTTTGTCATCAGATTCCTCCTCATCAAATTCCATATACCCGATAGTAGAGTCGCCAGTCGGTTCGCTGACATCTTGATCACCTTCACCTGGCGATGAAGGTTATTCATAATTTTGCTCATCTTCTTCGATTTCGGCTAAAGCATTAACCGGAGGGGCCTCAAGCGCCAATCGTGGAGCAGCTCGTAGGTAGGCGTGGCCTTTGTGGGACATTGTTGGAAGTGAAATTCCTTCGTGGGATATCTCGGTATGAAGAGCTCGGAGAATCCTGAGCTAACTGCTTCTTTAACGTGAGCAAGTCGTTCGCCATATTTTGAAATGCTGGATCAGATGAAGTGGTGGGAGAAGGAGATCGAAGCTTTAGGCTTAGACGGTTCTCGTTTTAATTCGCTAGATATTAGCAAGTTGTCTTCGATCCGTATGGCAGCAGCTTGGGCAAGAACCATAGTAGCGACTTGTTCTTGCAAGAGTAAGAAACTTACTTTTGAGCTCATGGCATTCACAAAGAAACATTTCTAATTTTTTGGTGTTGGCAGCATGGCAGGTGGAACACGATTGATTAGTGAATTGAAACGGACGATGAAATTGCATGCATGGTCTCATTGACCTCCTTTTTCAGGTGAGTGATCTTTGACAGTAACACAAACATGTCTTCTGAAGGCTTATACCTGTCCTCAAATGCAGAACATAATGTAGCCCAACTAGTGATAGACCCGGCCGACAAATGTTGAAACCATTCTGCTGCAGTGTCCTTGCAAGGTCTCTAGAAGGAGGCAAACTGACACATCTTCATGGGTCACATACAGGATATGCTGCATGACATGATGATTGTGGATATGTGCGAATCCGTGCTTTGGTTTCCGCTCCCATCAAATCTTGGGAATATTCTTCTCGATTTCCGTGAGGGAGCACGTGAACAGGTTGTGACAAAGCGAGAGGGCCCATAACATTTCCCCATGGTACTACCATTTGAAAAGCTGTAAAAAGGACGCGATGCCGGGAGGATGGTTCCACTGAGAAACAAAGGACTGTACAGGGATGTGGATGCGCCTTGTAAAGAATGATACCTTCGTGGAGGCAAGACACTTCTGGCTAACCGATCTGTTGAACTCAGTGACAAGAAGCGTGCTAGTGTAACACTGAAGTTGTGCCTCTGAAGTAGATCAAAAGTAGGATCAACTTCTCCACGAGCTCTTTTACTACAAGTAAATGGTTCACTCGCCAGTGTACCTTCCAGATCTGCAATATTTTGGAGCAGATTTAAACAACTCTTTTTGGTTGTACTTGCTGATTATCTAATTTTATTGATAAAAATCAGCAGCATGTATCTTTTCTAAATATTTAATTTTATCCCCTTTTTTGGAAACCGGTTGCGGTTTAATGACAAATATTAACGAGGATAAAATAATGGCCAACTTAGTAAGCTGATTTTCAGATCTTAGAGTTGACTTTTGGCAAGGGTTTGAAATTTTACAAAATAGTCAAAAACTCAGATCTACGGAAAAATACGGGTTTTTGTAAAAACTTAGCGAACTAAAGATCTCTAACTAGTCCCGATCTACGGATCCCTGAAGAAAATTTTTAGTTTGGATCAATTTTGCAAAAATTTTTAAATTTTGAACAAAAAGTTAAGATTTGCAAACAGGTAGTGATTTTTATAGTTTTATCAAATAGATATGGTCTGTGAAACCAGAGATTCTGGGTTCGATCCCCAGTAGAGTCGCCAAAAACTGTTGGTCCAAAAATCTATAGGGTGGACAGATCTATGGATAGATGAGCCAACAGTGTGCAGGGCATAGCCCTTCTTTGAGTCAGCAAAGCGAAACTGGTTTATTGCTATTCTACCAGCAGGAATCTGTGCAAGTCTCACAATATTCCACCTTCGGGGGTTGTGGATCTTATCCCAGTAGAGGTGCTTTTGACTGTGAAAAGAAAGGAAAGAAAGGAAAAACGAAGATAAGATAGATCCGAAGGGAGAAAAGAAATGAATTCCAAAGCAGAAAGATCAGAAGGTCTATGTTTTGGGATTGGTAATAAATGGAGCCAAACCTACTTGCATAAACGAACAATAAAATACTGATGAACAAATGACAAAAAAGTAGAAGTAGATTCAAAAGAATAAACATGCAGATCTAACATAAGAAAGTTCTGATGCATAACACAGGTATTCAGCACAAAGTCTCAATATTGTATTAATATTTTCTTCTATTACAAAAAGTACAAAGCCTTTTCTCCTCACTTCTATTCTTTCATCTAAAAAGTGTCCACCACCTTGAATACAACAAGTATTCAAGTATATATAGAAGAAGGAGAAGAGAGAAGGCAAAAAAGAAAACAACTAATACAAAATATCTACAAAATATCTAAAAGTCAACTGTTGACTTTGAGCAACTTGGTGGATGACAACATCCCATGATGCAACATGGATGATGTCATCATTTATGCCAACATACTTTTAGATATTTACAAAATGAAAGCCAAGAGGAAGAAGGCTATTCATCGTCATCTCGTGGTTGAAAGGGAGTATCTTGCTTTTGCTGTTGTTCGGGAGAGGTAATGTGGAACTGGGTCTGATATTCCATGAATTTACTGACCATCGGCTGAAGTTGATCCTAGGCAGGACCCTTGGTATGATCGCCGATGACCTCGCAAGTCTCCCGCTCATCTCTGAGTTTTTCGGGGAGCTTGAAATATTCATTACCTACCTCCATCAGGTACCCCACAAAATCACGATAGGCCAGAAGGTTATTGATGGATTCAGTGTCAAAAGTGACTTCTGGCCCTAGCCCTTGCGAGATGATCTCCTTGAAGATCCGAATAGTTTCATCTGCCTTCCTCAAGGTGAAAGAAGGAGTGAGCAAGGCCCGGAGACATTCTTAGGACAATTTGCTCCATTTGATGCATCGCATCCAGGGCTTCCTCCTTGACCTTGTCTATCTTCTCCAGGACAAATTCCATCTGATCGACCCGGTAGTCCAAAGCAGCAAGGATTTTGTTGGGTACCCTGGGGTGATCGAAGACGCCGAATTTAACTAAATCATTAGCTGAGCAAGTCAAGCATCTTCTAGAATGTCTCATGTTGCAACCTAGCATGGTCCAACTCTTCGAAGATAGGTCCCGCAATCGCCTGGAGTTCCTTGTTCGCCCGACCAATGTTATGATATAATTCGGTGAACTTGACAATTACTTCCTCACTGTCTTTGAGGATCTAGTCTCTCCAGGCAGATACTGCCATACCTTGTTCGCCAATCTTGGCGTATTCGTTTATCTTATCCTGGCTTAGGACCTCAGGAGTTTCGGTGGCAGTTGTAGGAGGTGCACTACCCATTTTCTGCAGGGCGTGGAGAAGATGCTTATTTTGTTCTTTTAGTAGCCTCTTCTCTTCCTTTGCTTCTTGAAGCTTCTTGCAAAGGGCATCCACCACAGATAGGGCCTCTCCTTGAAGGCTTTTAGATGACGTTCCCATTGTGACCTACGTCACTGTATAATCTATAGGGGACAGATCCTTTTTATCCTTTGAAGGATCGGGATACGCAATCTCCATCACTCTTTCTCCCGATGCACTCTGAGAGAAGCGGGTTATCGGCTTTTGCTTCTTAGCCCCCTTTGCTGGGATGACAAAGAAGTCCATAGGTGCAATGGGGAACTTTCCTCTTATGCTGACTCAAGTGCTGAGAGATCCATGCTGGACCTTAAGGGAGTGGGACCAGAGGTGGAAGAGGGAGCAGCTGCAGTAGATGAGGGGAAATGCGTAGAGACACTTGGTGGTGGCATCGAGAGAGAGGCCAAGAAAGTGCTCACGGGAGGGGGAGATACTGCAGGGGAGGTAGTCGTGGGAATGGAAGGGAGCTGAGAGATGAGAGAAGAAATGGTGGGGGATAGCTCCGTGAGAGAAGAGAAAATGGAGGAAGAGGAAGGGGGAGCAGTAGAAGATGGGGGAGAGGATACGACCAAAGGAATGGTCGCTTGAGTCACATGAGGAGGGGGAGAAGGGACGGTGGGAACCTCCATGGTTGTAGCAGTGGCAACATCCTGAGTGGATGTGCCCATTGGAACACTCTCTACCGCTTCTTTCTCCGGGGATGCCAGAGTTACAATCTGTTCCTGTGCAGCAGAGGGAGGACTCTATAGCAGCTTCTTCTTGAGCGGAGCTTGATTCTCCCTCTTTATCCTTGCCTTTTCCCTTTGGCAGATGTTTCATCCTGACAGGTGCATTGCCCAAAGGGGACGTGGTGAAATCTACTCCAAGGTAGATAAGGCCATTCATTCTGTACCAATGTTCTATTCACCGCAATGTTTCCTTAACCCTTACCTCAATGGTCTGAGGTGCCTTTGTTCTATCTATTTCGGCAAATGGCCAGCTGTCCCCATCCGTGTCTAGATACACCTGATCAACTTCTTGATCAGTTGTTTGATAACCTTTTGGAACAATGGCCATGCCATATTGAATAATCTCTGCCAGGGCCAGGCGAGAGTGATCCTTCCTTCTGAGTTCGACCTCATGATACAAGATCGATGTAGATGTCCTCGATCTATGGAACGTGGATCGGATCGAGTTTTTCCTTAGGGAGGAAATTTCTTGGATCGAAGGTGGGCCTTGCCAGGAAATTGTGCTTTAGATTGAGCAGTTCTAGCTCTGCAAACATTTCCCAGGCTTTGGTGTGAGAAGTGCAAGTGTACCTGCCCACTGTGAGGGGGAAAGGAGTTCCACCCTTCTTTCTTTTCAGGCACTTCTCATGATATGTTATGAGCTATCTGGACAGCTCCAACAGGATCAGCTTAGGGCCAACATACCTTGGCAATTTGGTGGGCTCCCCCAAGAAGTTTGCTGCTCTGAGATAGGTGAAGGTGGGGAATTGGGTAAATAATGCCCCCCACTTCTCAGTTGCTGTGACTATGCTCTTGGTCGTCCGACCATGAGTCTTATTTGGCCTCAAAAGGCAGATGATGCCGTAGAAGAAAGCATCATTGATCTTGGGGAACTGTGAGATGCTGTTCTCCAGCTTCAACTCTGGGTAGTATTCATATATTTTCACCTGAGGCCAAACTCCACATCGGCTCAGTGCTGGATAATCCCTCTCTGAGGCTGCAGTGTAGACTACGTAGGAGTTCATGTAGAACCTCCCCGTTGTGGTGAGTTGTTGGAGCTGCTCGGAGATGGTGCTGCTTATGATTTCTACCCACTCAAAGTGTTGATCAGGCACATTCTTATTCATGGTTTCCAGGTACCTGAGCATCCATTTGTGAAAGTAATGGGCATCAGAAAGCCCAAATACTCTGCTTAGGAAGGTGATGGTATCACTCAGTTCCTCAGAGAAGTCGCTACGGTGAATAACCTACGGCCACCTGGTTATCACCTTCTTATTCTTCAAATACACTTCGTTCATCAGTTGCATGCATTTGTCTTCGTTATCCTCCCACGCCTTGATGCAGTCTTCTTGGCTTACAACCACAAAATGTTGGTGGTGGGGAATGCCTAGCATGATCTCGAAGTGCCGGGCAGTGAGGTTGATTATAACCTCGCCCTTTTTGTTTTCGACACACCTTGTGTCTTTGTTATAACAGTGGGCCACCACCATCATAAACTCATTATTTACTGCACTGACGGGGATCCCCCCAAAAAAATGCAGACCACTGCCCACCAGTTTGTCCATCTAAGGACTGCCTGTGACCCTCCTGGTTTTGGCCCAAAAATCATCCATGTCGATGTGGCCAAGTTCGGAATCTCTAATATCTAGGTCACATTCTACCTGGGACTCAGGCATTCTGACCCTTTGATATTTGTATTTCATCTCTTCCTCTGTGAGCTTAGCCTTACCCTTTGACTTGGTTGGCATTTTACTTGATGTAGACATATGTGGATCTGAGTTCAGTGGCTGATCTGCAAGAAGAAGGAGCGATGTCCAACGCAGAAGAGCCATGTTAGCTATCAGATATTCCATTAAAGCTTTATAGAACGAGGAGTTAGCAATTTAAAAGCCTTTGGGCGCACGGCGCAGGAAATTTGTAGGCTGCAGGGTCAAAAGTATGGCACACTGAAGAGGAGTGTTACAAGGAATAAATCAGCGCCAAAGGGCACATGAAATTTACATATAACATCTTTGTTGTTGTAGACAGATGTGCGCCTGCACCATTACATGAGGTTTTATACTAGGCGCAAATAAGTTTGGTGTTGCATGGGAGTAGGATGCACCTATGGCGCAGGTATGTAACATGTAACATGGAATTTTTGTGCGCTGAGGGGCGCAGGATCGATGCGTGTAGCACTAACTTTGTGTACGCAAAGGGGGCCTTTGGCGTGATGCAAGAAATTCTTGCATGGCACTTTTGTTTTTATAAGCGGGATTGCGCCAGCGCCAAAGAAAGGTTTACTTGGTTTTGTATGTGCGTGAAAGGCGCGTGCTGCAATCGGGGTCAGTGTGCCATTGGCGTGACTATGTTCTTTGTAACAGGAATGACGTTTGCGCCAAAGGAAAACTGTGGGTGTAAAAGATAACCTTGTTTAGGTTTTCTCTCCTCTTGAGTTTGTGATCATTTAGGTTTTCTCGACATGATTGACAGCGAGGGGTACACAGCAAAGAGGTCTGAGTTCATTTTGTGAGACAGAGTCCTCTTGGTCAGCAGATCTTGAAATAGGGTGAAAACGACTTGGGAGGGAAGATTTACAAAAATGGGCAGGAGGGGTTAGGGTTTCCTCAGCTTTATTTTGTCATACTTCGCAAACAACCAACAACAACAAAAACACAAGAGAAGCAAGGACCACTTACTCGGAATATATAGAATGAGAGAAACGAAGTGGGGTCCATGAACGCGACATGAGGATGATGGGTGCGCTGATAGATGCAGAGGAATAAAGTTTTCACGTGTTTTTGATTGTGAAAGTGACAGGGCGGATGCGCCTATATATAGCCAAAAGTGTAATAAATGTGCCAACCACTTTTTAAAGAGGCGCACCAAAAAATGTGTCGACATTGAAAACTTTGTGCCCAGTGGCGTGGATATGTTTTTGTCAACATGAAATTATCTGCACCTTTGGCGCAAATTTAGGACTGTCGACACTAGATTTTGAGCACCTTGGTGCACCAAAATACGGCGCAACATTTTTGTTGTTGACAGGAAGACACATGCCCCTTGGCACAGGTAAGAAAGGCACATCACAGATAGGCACAACAATTGTTGTGTCAACACTTCAAAGGGTGCGCCAAAGGAAATAAAAGGGGTGCAAATAAGATTTGTGTTGCATGAAAAAAATCTGCGCCCAGCCTAAAAAGGACCAAAATGACCAAGCTCGGAAAACTAGATTTCCCAGAAAGAGATTTTACAACATTCCGAACGCTGAGGGACCCCGAAGAGGAAACGAAACAAATTTTTGGTATGGTTACCTGTGAAATTTCCCTCATCAATTTTATAGGATAAAAAATTTAGATGCTTTTAAATGCAACAAGTCATCCCTCTTGCATCAACATTGTCTACATTCCATACTCGATACATTACATTAAATAATGAAGGTTTTGGAAAAGTATAGGGTAGCTAGAGCAAGGGTGGTGCACATGGCCTCCTTCAACTTCTCAAATACCCTAATGGCTTCTTCATTCCCATAGAAGGAGTTCTTCTTCGACAAATATATTAGTGGTGTTTTTATACTACCACAATTCTGTACAAAACAATGATAATCACTTGTGAGCCATAATAATCATCATGGGTATTTGAATGGTCTAGGCAATAACTATTTTACCATGGTCTTGATCTTGTGAGGTTACACCTTCATTCCTTTATGACAAACAATGTGACCTAAATAATCGACATCCTTGACTCCAATTAGAAGGTTGGCTTAAAGATGATGTTATTTAAGATTATTAAATACTTGATTCACATGATCTAAGTATTCCTCCATGTGTTGTATTAAAATTTCATAAAAAACATTAATAGGAATTTCTAATAAATGGTTGAAACAAAAAAATATAGATGATGAATTTTTAGGCATAAATTGATAGTGGAACTGTTATCCCGAAATTCGCCCCCAAGCAAAATTGGTTAAGACAACTCCTGCACATAAAGAAATTATGAAGGAAACGACTCAGACCCACGAGCTCGAGTTCCAGATCCAGGCAAAGTGAAAACAGAGGCCCGAGAAAGTCAAATTTGACTATGCACAAGAAGAAATAGAAGAAACGGTTCTTCTGAATGTTTCCATATCTTAAATCTATTTAAAGGGTCGAGGAAGGACTCAACAATGGAATTGCAGGGTTAGAGAAGAAGGGGGTCAGTGCGGGGGAAAAGTTGATTCTTTGCCCCTTGTTATCACAAAAAGGGTAAAAGTTGCAAAATGGCCCGCAACTCTGTCGGGGAAAAAGTCAACGTTAGAACCCGAGTCAAAGCCTAGGCGGGGAGTCAGAGGGAAAAGTGAAAATTTGCCTTTCGTTCAAAGGGAAAAAGATAAATTGCGGACCCGCAAGACTTATTTTTTGTTCTAATCCAACTGCCACGTGTCCCAAACCAAAAGGGGGGCCCATTTTTCAAACTGTTTTCCCCTGTCCATTTGTACGGACCAGATACAAACTTCGAAGGGGCATATCTTTCGACTCAAGGTTCGAAATATTGTAGATCTGACACCATTGGAAAGATCTCGGCCTCACCCACGCCATGGAGATCTGAGACTTTACTTTTGAGGAGGTTAGGTGAAGGAAATGGAGGAAACATCTCCAGGCCTTCAATGCAGGATCCATCTGTCTCAACAACCAGATTGGATTCGATTTGTTTCCGCCATTTCCTCTTCTTTCAAGGCGCCAAATCAAGGAATCATGCAGTAAAGATGGATTTGGGGCATATTTTATCAGAAGCATTAACAACAGTGGTTGAGTTTCAACCCACTTCTCCTGCTTCCTTCTCTGTTTCTTCTCTTCAATCAAATCTATAAATACAAGGGCATGATTCATTGTAAAGGGTTGTTGTTCATTCTTCTTCCCTACCCCCCTCTCTCTGTCTTCTCCAAGGTCGAATGTGGAGTTTAAGTCTCCTCCCTTGGCTTTGTAATGGAATTTTCTTGCCTCTTACCCATTAATGGTGTATTGTGTGAACTCCTGGAGCAATAAAATCTATTTTCGTGATGCGTTTTGTCCATCCTTTGCTCATTTTGTTGTCTTTTCTCACCTCTCACCATTGCAGGGTATACTGTGCGTATCTCTGATGTCCATTACAGGTTTTGGGAGCTGTGTTTAAGGGGTTTGAAATGGGTGTTCTGTGTGAACTTTATCCTTGGTCTGTGATGCATCTGTCCATCCTCTCCATTGCTCGCCTCTCTCCATTTCAGGCAGTTGGGCTTGTGATCAGTAGTTCCCTTTTCTTGGTGTTATCACCTCTGTAGTGTAGGATTTCTTTATTTTCATGCTCTCTCTCTCTCCCTGGTCGCTTGGAATTGTTATATTAAGAGTAGATAGTCACATTTCCTTCCCTAGAAGTAGTTTAATACTAGGATTAGGAAGAGGAACCAACCTTCTCTGGAGGATCATTCCCATTTGCAAGTCCCACAGCTTTGGGAACGATCCAATGTTATGAAAATCACACCAAATGACCTTGCCTTAGAAAAGCAGATCCATAACTCATTTGGGGGTGCTGTGATTTCACACTAACAGAAAATCATATGTATTAAAAGATATCTTATGTCTATCCTTTCCTTTAATTCTAATTTGATGATATCCAAATAATAGGTCATTATTCATGAAATAAACAACACCATGTAAATTATCAGAGAAAATCATCAACTAGAAGCACTAGGATCTTATCTTTGATGGAGTACTTGTTGAGTTATTTTTAGTCTAGACAAATGCCCCAAGTCTCATCCTTCATATGAAACATCACTTGTAGAGAGGAATAAGAACTCTGAATTTGATGATTCTTTTTGTAGAAATGGTTAAAAGATGGAGTTCATTAAACTCTAAAATGTAGATTGTGTATGTGTAAGGCCAAAAGACATGACTACCTAATTTCATATGGCCCTTACAGGTTCCAAAATATATCTTATATATCCTCATATTTGACTCTAATTTTATGATAACTATAGAGTAGGCGAATTCATGAAATACACAATAAAAAATAATTCATCTAGCAAATATTTTTGTAAGTGCACGGAGTTGAGGGACCAAAAAAGGGGCAAATTTATGATTTTAAGCAAAACATGAGCACATTTTGGGAAAGCACGAGCATGTTATGAATTTATAGGATTGGTAATTACCAAACCTAAATTGCGAGCATGTTCTAACGTGCTCGTGCTATAACACAAGCACGTTATAACGTGCTCACGTTCCTGTTTGCTATGTGGTATCTGTGTTTATGAGAGGGATATATTTACTAAAATAAATAGTTTAAGTTTTTATTTGAAATAATAATAAAATAAAAACTTATACTTTAAATTTATTTCAGTAAATATAATAAATTATGATCACTCTGCACCTTATGGAACTAATCTCACAACTCCATCTGTCACAATTTAGAAGATAATTTTTCATATTTTAATCTAGTCAGTACATATGTATTTTTTCAGGATTTCAGCATTCAACCTAAAACTTTTAGAGTTTTATTTCTATAATCAATATCTATTTTGTGAAAGAATATAGTCATTCTTTAGGTTTTGGTGTCTTCTTGATTGGTTATTGACATTTGTAGGAGTTTTAGATGTGTCAAAACTATATTTTATAAACTTCACAACTCCTAAAGGTAGAAACAATTGCTCTAATTTATGGACTCATGTAATTCCTTATAACACATAATAAATCAAAACACACATGCAAGTTTTTATCGATTCAAAGAATCGAGGGAATGGTCATCATGAGGTTTGTGAAGGATTTGAAACATCATGAGGTGATGCAGAGCTCCAACACATTTGCATGTGTTCATCAACTCATAGCAACCAATTTCAATCATTCCCATTAGTATCTTGTTTTTACAAGTCTTTCCAACAAGCTCTATAGGCTCAAATATGCAAAAATGAAACAATAAACCTAAAAATTACCCTTCCAAACCATATATCCTACTCTCACATTTTAAACACAAGCCTAATCAACTGTTAAAATGAATCATTTTCTTATAAAACCTCATTTTCTTAGACTTCCACTCTATTCCTTCCACTAGCTTTAAGTGTCCTAATTCCAAATCAAGCACAAATTTGGAATTTTTTGCCTCCATTTTCTCCTTGCAACTCTTTATATTGTTTCACCATGTTCAAAATAACATGAAACCATTCAAAAAAGTGTCAATTAATCATAGAAATCATTAATCCTCTCAACTTTAATCTAACCTGCCATGTTTTAACTCTCAAGAGCCATTCCCATGTTATATCCATGATTATACACATCTACTCATATCCAAAACTAAAAAAACCCATCCTCAGATACCCTTTGAGGTTAGTGTAATGCATGACAAATTTCAAAGTTCAACCCTTTAAATTTCTCTTGTTATCACCTAGTCTCATTTTTAGCCTATTAACTCTCTTCTAGCCCTGGTCTTGTGCATTTTCTAGTATACCTTTTAATCTAGGGGGTTTCAAACCATACTGATGGGTTTACTAGATACCCATTTATGCCTTTTCCCTATATGCAAGATTTGAATATGTGCTTCTTTGCAAAACATCCCTCAAAACCCTATGTCTCAGTCTCCCTTTAGGTCTTCAAATTGTGATTGTAACTATGCATGCTAACTGTCAATGATATCACTGATTTTGACCAAAGAAAACTTAAAAGTCCTTCATATTCCTTTCCAGGACCTTGTATTTGTTTATTCTTGAAAATTTGGGGTCTAAATTCCCTAATTAGTGTTTTAAAAACCTAAGCACTAGTTGTATTTTGCCTTCAAGCTGAGAAAGCGAATAAGCTTGTAAAAAAAGATATAATCATTTTTAAACCTGTAATTTTGGACACACCAATTGTCCCAACTATTACTTTGTTTCTATCTTAGCAGTGAAGGTTCTTGCACTATTTACTATTCTAGATCACGTTTGAACTTGTAGCTACAGGAATGTATCAGTAGGGTTTGTCTATTTAGCCTCTAGTTATATTCATGATAGATAATAACACACACATTATCTGCATTATTTGACCTTAAAAGCATCGAAAGTAACCTTGTAAAACAATATTCCTCTACCCTTCTTACTGAATTCAATACTTCTTCCTACCTCTGCCCAGGATATTGAATTTTGTACACCAATACACAGTCACAGTCAATAGAATGGCTTACCTGTGATTTTATTCTTCAATCAAAGGAAAATACTTATGGGAATAGTCTTCTTACCCCCTTTTTCAATTCTAATGGTTCCCACACACATGCAAAGTAAGTCCTTCAATCAGTTTCTCACTATATCAATCCACAGTCTCTTCGAGATTCATGCATGGAACACATAATAACAGCTTGTTCAATTCTAAAGCTCAAGTAATAGAGCTCCACACCCCTTATCACGTGGTTTTTGTCAAAGAAAAGACTCTTCCATATTCACATTCCAATATAACCCAAACATACAACAATACACAATTACAATTTCTATTTAGGAATTTACATGTTGAAACAAAGTGCCCACTATTTAACTTCCATGAAGTGTATATGAAGAAACAAATAATTTTATATACCCATAAATAGAATCATAGGCCTTGACCACAACATCAAGGGAAATCTTAACAATGTACAAGAAGGAAATCCATATGCAATTTAGAATAGAATTTATTTAATAGTCTATATCTTTACATACGAAATTCTCTCTTTGCCTCTCACCTCAGGTCCTCCTCCTTGAGTAATGAATCATCTAACTAATTCTTTCTCCTCATATCACTCTCCTCTAATCAACCCTAACTGTCCCTATGACTCACTAGGACCTTTCACATGCCCATGTATCCATAATGAGGTAATTTGCATTGTTTGACAACATTTTATTGTATCATACCCACTTTAAGACTTAAAATAACATATCTAAATAGTCACATATCTTATAAATCCTTCAAAACACCGTAGAAACTATATTTGTCACTTTTTACATACTTAGAGATTTTAAATTTGTTGACTTGGAGGGGAAAACCTCTAATTTGAAATTATGAGCACTTTTGGATTCAACTAGCACTTGGTTTTGCACCTTATATCCCTTCTCATGATTTCTTGATTCCATAAACATGATGATAAGAAATATGAAATTTCTTGTAACCTCTTGCTTTGATGCCTCTACATCATGAGGTCTGTGAAAGATTTGAAACATCAAGAGCTTCATCGAGATTCAAATCATCAAGGGAATGGCCATTAGGAGCATGATAAGAGAAGAGACACCATGAGTGATGGTGGAAATCATCTCAGTCTCACAATAATGCATATTTTATGAAAGTGTTTCTAAGCACTTAATCCATGCTTGGTAATGAACTCACATCTTGCAAGTCAGGGAGGTGATATTTGTAGTGTTTCAGTATAATGTGTATGTCAAGAACATGGAATTCATACTCAGACATTCCTCCAAGTTTCATTCAGGTTTTAATCCTTCTATCAAGGAATAAACCAATCTCCATGAGAAGCAACAAAGAAAGAGGGTGTCTAGACATCATAAGCATGCTTCCACTCAGGTGAAATCTTCCATGAGATGAATAATAGATCATCATGTTCAAAGGTGAAAAGTAAGGGTCAAGGAGTTAATTGATGATCATCATATCTCGACTCTACCATTGTGTCCTTATCTCTTTGAGAAACAAATAAAAATGAGCTAGTCAGGCTACTGAGGCATCTAGGACCATCATGTGCAAACGATCACGAAATCACTATTCTCATGAGAGGGACATGAGAAAGAAGTGTATGAGCATCTTAAATCTTATTCCATTCAAGTAGGATTTTGAAGCGTAAAAGGGTAAGAGGAAGATCTTCATATGGATATGTTGTGATGTGAATTGACTGACCAAAAAATGCAAAACTTAAACCATAAAAACCAAACCACATTGTGAAATCTTGCTCCCAAATATTCTTGAATCCCTCTTTGGGATAACTTGCCTCATGTGTCATGATCACCTTGTCCTTGAAGGTATTCCTAATGCATTGAGTAAACATGTATAATTTTTTTAAAAATGTTTAACAAGGTCCATTATTTCATTTATTGAATTTGTAGAGGACTGTAGGATGTTGGGGAGGTGGCCACATTGAATAACTTGCACTTGTAAAATGGAAGGTGTTTACACATGGTGGTAACCATGACACATAAGAAAAAGTAATGACAATAATTGATAGAAACCACATAGCTAATAACAAAAGTGGTCTAATACTACGCCCTTAACCTATTGCTTGTATTAGGATATGAGTAGCCACCTTGTGGCTTACCATATCATTTTACTATATAATTTATACTTTCTCATGCTTATTAGGTTGGGCTTGATGATGGCCATAACATATGAATAGTATATATAGGGGATTGTAGGCAGTAGTTGATCATCATTCAGAGCATTTGAGTCTTATTCTATGGTTTGGAGGTTGCCCGCCTCGAAATGGCGAAGATATTTAATCTACAATATTGTGATCATCTATCTGCAATATTGTGTTCTATTGCTGCTCATAATCTTAATTATACAAGTAATTCCATTTCAAGTGGTATCAGAGCTGCGATCTGGGCCAAACTTATGGAAAGAAGCCATAATTTTCCTGTTTCTGACTATATCTTGCATGAACCAAGAGTAAATGTGTCATATGATGTTTTTACCATAAGTGCAGAATAATTTCCAAGTAAGATTACCTTGAAAGTTTCAGAACTTTTTTCTTTATTTTGCAAAATTTATGGCTAAATTTTGGGTTTTTCATTAAATCGCTCCCTAGGCTGTAATTTGTGGAATTTTCTGAAAATTCTTTATATTTTCGGAAAGCTAATCAAAATCATATTGGTAGTACATTTTCTTTGTGGTCTATTCCTATATGGCCTAATTTGTCTCGAAAACCCTAAACCATAGGGTTTTACATCATGGCAGTGCCTTCCACAAGATCCAAAAAGAATCCTAGTCAATCCGGGTAAAACCCCAAATAAAGATGGGGTAGTGATTGAATATTTGAAGTCAGAAAGGGTAAATAAAGATTCCTCAACACTAGGGTTTACCTTAGTTTATCATAAGGTGAGCCAACTCAAGTATTATTTGTGAAATCTCCAATCAGAGATGAGCCTGTAAAGGAGACATTAGATCAAATACAATTAGTAGTTGGATGATATCATGCAACATATAAAGGGTAAAGAGTTTTTCCGAAATCAGGCTACATTTCAACCAAGGAGGATCTTTAGTTCAAAATAATTGGAAAAATAACCATGTTGGATTAGTTTTCTAGCCCAATAAGAATCCAAATTATTCGCAACCACGAAACATGATGTTGAAAGTGGAGATGCGCAAATTTGATGGGAAAGCATCCACTGAATTTGATAAATCAAATGGAGAACTTATTTGAGTTACATCAAACCCCATGAGGACAAAAGGTGACCTTGGCATCCTTGTATCTTGAACTAGACCAATTCGTCTAGTATTGATGGTTATGTGATCAAAGGTAAAAGAATGGTCTTAGTGTCACTTGGACAGTTTTTACGGAGGAGTTGCAATTGCACTATAGTTTCTAGTGTTTCAGATAACTACTTTAGTCAATGGGAAAAGTTATGAAAAACAAGATCAGTCAAAGATTATCTACATCAATTCTATAACCTATCCTTAAGGGAGGAGAATATTAAAAAAGGGAAACTTAATGACCTTTTTCTTGGGCATCTTAAGGACCACATTAAGCATGAGATACATATGTTTAATCCACTCAAGCTCTTATGATTCTATTATCATGGCACGCAAAGAAGATGAAACATTTATTTGCAGTAGGAGGCAACCTTTCACTAACACCAGAGACCGTAGTACCCCTTCACTATCATTTTCTCAGATCAATTAGAATTACTCCTAAATAAATGGAAGAAAAAAGATTGTAAAAGGATTATGTTTTACCTATGACAAAAAATATGGATCAGGGACATAAATGTGTTGAGAAGAGGTTGTTCTATATTGAAGGAGGAAATGACGATGAATAGGAGGATGAACTTATATGTGAAGATGTTGAGGAACCAATAGAAGATGAAGTAGAGGATCACAAACCTATAATTTATTTCCATGCATTGTCAGATATTAGTACTCATCAAACACTCAAGGTTATTGGCTATCTCAAAAAAGATAAGGTGACGGTGTTGATTAACTTAGGGAGTACTCATAACTTCACAAATAGCAAGTTAGCTTCCCACCTCATTTGTTTTATTTACCCAGCTCCAAAAAATGCAAGCTATTTATTGTGGATGGAGGGACAATCAATTACATAGGAAAGTGTCATAGTATCAAGCTTTCCAAAGGAGACTACATTTTATACTCTACCTATGTTTATTATTTCTATGGGAGGGGAACATATTTGTTTTGGGTGTCTAATGGCTCACAATCTTGGGTACTATAGAGATGAATTTTTAAGAATTGTTCATGAGATTTCATTCATCTAAGGAAGGACAATACCATTGAAAGGGATGGTAGATAAGTCTCCATAGATTATTAGCTCTCATCAGATGCATAAGATTCTTACAAAATGAGTATTTGGATTTTTAGCAACATTTCTTTTCCATATAGGTACAAAATAAAGAGTCTTTAATGCCACCCGATCTTTAGAATATTGGTAATGTTCACTCGTATATTTTTTATGCAATTCCAAAGGGACTACCATCAGTTAGGCATCATGATCATTCCACTCGGTTGATTCCAAGGAGCCAACCACCTAACATCATACCTTAAAGATTACCCATATTCCAAGAAAAGTGAGATCAAGAAAGTGGTGTAGGAAATGTTGAAGGCATGTATCATCAGACATAGCCAGAGCGCCTATTCTTCACTAGTGGTCATGGTATGTAAGAAGGATGAAACATGGAGGATGTGTCCAAATTACATAGAAATCAACAAGTACAACATTAAATATAAGTTTCCTATTCCAATAATTGATGATTTACTTGATGAATTGCATGGTGTTATTTATTTCACAAAATTAGATCTTGGTTTCGGGGGTACCATCAAATTAAAATAAGAGAGAAAGATGTTAATAAAATAGAATTTTAGGACTCATGAGGGCCATTAGGAGTTCTTGGTAATTCCTTTTGGTCTTACAATTTCTCCCTCAACATTTCAAAGCTTGATGAACACTTGTTTTTAGCCCATTTTAAAGGAAATTTGTATTAGTTTTCTTTAATGACATATTGATTTACAGTAAAACATGGGAAGAACACTTGTAACATGTAGATAAAGTGTTGGAAGTTTTTCAAAAACATAAGCTCTATGAAAATCCATCCAAATTTTCTTTTGGTGTACAAGAGGTAGAGTACTTTGGTCACATTATATCCCATGAAGGTATCAAACTTGATCCTCATAAGATCAAATCTATGTTGGAATGGTCAAGGCCCAAAAATCTAAAAAATCTCTGAGGGTTCCTTGGACTAACGTAGGTACTACAAAATATTTGTGAGGGGATATGGTAAAATTGCATGGCTCCACTCACTACATTTGCTAAAGAAGGATGCCCTCCATTGGACATAGACACAACCACTAAATCCTTTGAGTTGTTGAAGGAAGCCATATGCACCACCCCATTTTTTTCTACTCCCAACTTCTCAAAAACCTTCATTGTTGAGTGTCGATGCTTTAGGATTAGGATTGGGAGAAAGTCCTAATATAGGAAGGAATACCAATTACATTTGAGAGTCGTAAATTCAAAGGAAAATATTTGCTCAAACATGTGTATGAGAAATAAATGATGGCTATTCTTCATGCGGTCAAAGCAATGGAGGACCTATCTAATGGGTAGACACTTCAAGTTGAAAACTAATCATGATAGTCTCTAATAATTTTTGGAGACAAAGGTTATCATCCGAGGAACAACAAAAGTGTGGTAGCAAAAATGTATGTGTTTATGATTTTGAAATAATATACAAAAAGGGTAAAGAAAATGTAGTAGACATGATGCGTTGTCTATAAGGGATACATCCAGAGATGCACATTGTTATGTGCATTGTCCATGTTGAAGCCCGATTGGATAGATGAAGCAACATTGGAATGTGATCAGGAAAAGGATACAAAATATCTAATTTAGAATATCAAGCAAGGCTCTATAACATCTAACAAATTTAATTAGAAAGGTAATGCCCTATGGTACAAGGACATGTTATACTTGTGCTAAAGATTATGAGTTGAAGCATAAGATTATTATAGAGCTACATGAATCACCTATGTTGGAGGACACTCTAGGTTTTTGAAGACATATCATAGAATAAAAAGAGAATTATTTTGGGAAGTACTTAAGGGGGATGTACAAGATTTTGTATTAGAGTGTTTGGTGCACCAATAGAACAAATGTGAAAGCATTAATATGTTAGGTCTATTGCAACCATTAACCATCTCCTATCCAGAGATGGGAGAAGGTCTCCATAGATTTCATCACAGGATTTCCTTGTTCATAGGATAAGAATTTTAATTTGGTGATTGTGGATAGGATCACAAAATATGCCCATTTTTGTGCCCTGTTGGACATCCATTTGCATCTAGTACAGTCACAACTATTTTTTTGCAGATGGTATCAAAAGCTACATGGAACCCCAAAGATAATTGTAAGTGATCGTGATCCTATTTTCACGAGTAATTTTTGGACAGAATTATTTACATGTTTGGGTACTCAAATAGCTCATAGTTCATCTTACCATCCTCAAACTGAGGGGGAAAACAAAAGTGGTTAAAAAAATGCGTAGAGGGGTATCTACATTTTTTTGTATCAGATAAGCAGGAATGTTGGGTTAAATGGACTACCACTTGCAGAATGCTGGTATAACACATCTTTTCATACCTCTTCTCAAATGACCCCATTTTTAGCATTAGTATGGTTACCATCCACCATATATCACTTCTTCCTTGAGGGTGAAAACTAAGGTAAGGGATTTTGAGGAACACATTCAACATCAACAAAAATTTTTGGCTGGTTTGAAGGAAAATTTGGCATTGGCACAAAATAGGATGTAACAATAAAAAAATCAACATCTGTAGTGAAAGACATTTTGAAAATTGGTGACTGGGTTTTTTTTTTACGTTTATAGCCTTACAAGCAAGATGTCCCTGAAATAAATAGAAAAATGACATCAAACTTTCTCCTAAATATTATGGTCATTATCTGGTTTTAAAGAAAATTGAATGTGTTTCTTATAAACTAGAGTTTCCTCAATCTTCATGAATACACCCTGTACTCCATGTTTCATGCATGAAGAAGGTTATTGGACATAGAAGGTTGCAGCCTTGAACAGAGCTACCTGCAACTTGATGAGGAAGTAAGAATCATTTTGGAGCCAGAGAAGATTCTTACAAACACATATTAAGATGATGTGAACCAAAGACATTAAGCAATATCTAATCAAGTTGAAGAATTTGAGCCTAGAGGATGCAACTAAGGAGGATGATGAGGTTTTCTGACAAAAAAATCCAATATTATTCAACATTGAGGGAGAATGTTGTTTTGTAGGGGAATGACATGTTAGGCCGTTAACCTATTTCTTGTATTAGGATGATGAGTAGCCAACTTGTGGCTTACCACATCATTTTATTATCTCATTTATACTTTCTCATGCTTAGTAGGTCAAGCCTTGGTGATGACCATAACATATGAATAGTATATATAAGGGATTGTAGGTAGTAGTTCATCATCATTCGAGCATTTGAGTCTTATTGTGTGGTTTGGAGGTTGCCCCCTCGAAGTGACGAAGCTATTTTAATTGCTATTGAGATCATTTATCTACAATATCGTGTTCTATTTATGATCATAATATGAATTATACAAGTAATTTCTTACATCTAATACAAGAATAGTGCAATTAGATGCAAAAAGTACGTAAAAAATGTCACACACAAGGCATAAATCATGTAAATATGGGATAAACACAGTGTCACAAGATAAAAAAGGCCTACACACAAGATAAAACAATAACAAAGAAGATATGCATGATGCCACAAAATATGGGACACCCACGATGTCACAAGCCAATAAAGGCACACATGACACAAGAAATGAATACAAGAAAGCAATAAGACACACCCATAAAGAAGTATGCATGAAACAAGAGTGTCAAAACATGATAGAGTAGCAAATATAGGTGAAATTATGTGATACAGGAGATGTCAATGCTGCACAAAGACACATGTGTTAGTCATATTAGCTTGACAAGATAACATATACATAATAGTTGTAATCAATCATAATGAGGAAGTAAAAAATAACTATACACATGCAATACCACTTGGATGTAGTGTAAAATGGATGCCCCCAGGTGTATAGGAAGTCTGGTTAAAGGGTTGACCAACATCTATCATTATGTACTACTCTGCGTATGTCCTACATCATACTCAAAATACCTCGTGAAGGCATATTTGCAAAGAGTAAAGAAAGTATGTTATTTTTCAAACCAAAGTGACAAACAACATGTATAATGTAAAGTGCGAACAACTCAAGCAAAGTGTACAGGGTCTGATTTTGTATTTTGGAAAATATATCAATGTGTTTGCATTTTGAAACTATATCAGTAAGATGCCTAATGCAGCCATGATAGTCATAATGAATATTAACATCAAAACTTATACTTTGAGTCTTGCTTGCATCAACCTCAAATGGTGGAGGAAGATATATGATATTAGACTCTTGAGTAATTGTTAGAGTATAATGTGTGTAGCACAAGGTAATATTTTATAATGCATTTGAGAGAGAAAAAGAAAAAGAAAAAAAGAAAAAAAGAAAAATTGGATTGTTTTGAGGAAGAGTAAAAAATATTATCTCAACTTTTAAGAGTTTTATTAGAAATATGAACAATCTTATAACAGAGTCTGACAATACACTTTTTTTTTTCAAAATCCATGTCTAATTGGATGTTTTTTTTATTATTATTGGCAAATAGTTTTTTGAAAGGGACTATACCCTTGTGTACAAAAGAAGGCCTAGGAGCCATAATAGGAATTAAAACCAGAAAAAGAAGGATCAGAATCCAAGTGTGACAATGAAGCCCAAAGTAGCCAAAAAACAGCTACCCCATCAAGACAAAACAACAAAAACTCTGCAAAAAAGTAGCAAAAAGACCGCAAAAAAACAACAATAAGACAAACAAGAGCAGCTAAAGCATCTACAACTATTTCTTGGCAGCTTTGTCGATGCTAGCTTTGATGTTCTTCCAGGATTTGAACATTCCCAAAGTTGTCGTGTGGGCAGCGTCAGTCTTATCCAGCTGATCAATGGTCCTTTTGCTTTCCTTATTAGTGCCCCAAAGCTTTGTCAGAACTCCGCTAAGATTGGAGACACTTCGGACATGCTGCTCAATGAACTCCTTAATCACACTACAAATGGCCATATTGTAATCATGCTGAGTTTTGGCCTTCCCTAAACGGGATTCTAAGGAGTTCAGCTTCTTGTATATATCTTCAATCCAGATTTTATCAATAATCACTTCCTCCTCCTTCTTCCTCTTACCCTTCTGTTTTGCCAAGTTCTTAACCTCATCCTTCAACAGCTTCATATCAGCTTCTAAGGCTTCCAACCTTTTTGTAGAGCTCTCCATATGCACATCCCAGGGACTAGCACTGCTAATATTCAGGAGATCATGTACAATTTCAATTTCATGAGGACCCTTCCCCACAGCAAGAGTATCGAGGTTATGTCTAATTGGATGTTAGTCCTACCTATAGTTTGAAGTAATAATTCACTTTATTTCTTGAAAATTCAATTGAGAAACCAATATCATAAAAGTCAATGTATTCTTGAATGAATTGATCATGACAATGATGAAGTGTTGGTCATTGTAGTTTCCAATTTAGGGTAAGAGGTATCTTTCAAGGCTTATATAAAACCATTCAAGGTCTCTATAGATCCTATTTTTTCATCCTTATGATAAGTATCTAGTAGTTGTCCAACCATTTACTTATAAACAAGGAAACTCTCATAGGAGAAAATGTTATCATTTCCTTCTAAAAAGTTCATTAACCATGTAAAATGAACAAAAATGTTAAGCCAACTATATTGTATATACATATATTTTTCCATAAAATAAAGGATGGACCCATATTCACTTGTACACCATGAAAAGGTTGATTCAACAATATAGCCAGTTCTAATAGAGATGTTTGAACTCATTTTAGAAGTTTAGAGAATTGATCAATGATTCTCATTTTCTCCTTTATATAATGTTACTCCAAATTGTCTCGTTACCTCTACAAAGCATCATCTATAAAATTTTGGAACATTTCTAAAGTTGGCATCTCTAAATTTAATTTTACTACCATCGTTTTAGATTGTGAAGGTGTGATGGATCATGAGTTTTGAGACCAAGCTTCTTGTACTCATATTTCATGTTAGTGGACATATAAAATTCAAAGAAGGATTTAGATATAATTTTTAATACTAAACTGATTAATATGAAGTGTATGCTCTAATACCATTGATCCATGTACTGTAAAGAGAACTAAAGAACAAAACACTCCAATTAATTTAAACATGTTATATAATGTAATAAATGAATGCGAGTGATAAACTATTGAATATATGAGTGTTGTAGAGAGAGAAAAAAGAGAAAGAAAACAACATGATAGAGCTGTAACTACAAGGTTATACCATCAAAATATCTATATGAAGATCTAAGTGGTTGATCGTATGTAGTTGGGATCTTCTCTAACATTAATAATCAAAGAATGAATAAATATGTTATTTTTCAAGTAGGAAAAATTGATGAGATGCTTGTGGCATTAAAAACAGTTCAACCACTCATCATGCACCACTATTAGATTCTTTGTTTTGTTATTTTTGAACACGTTGCAATACATATGCACAAAATAAGGCTAACACTAATGGATTTGTGTACAATGATTGGACAATAGTTAAGTCATGAAATATGACCATATATGCTTGAGAAATTCCTAAATTTGATGTCATAATTAGTTTATATTTTGGAGTTCCCCCCTTATACTACGTCATCTAATTAAGGTATCAATTCTTAGTGAATCATTATTCCTGCTACAACCAATTCCTATAGTGGAACATAGGTGATGTAATATAAAATCATGCATAAGTGTACATAACTAAATAAATGATAAAAATATCTTATGTGATGGCCAAAAACATAATCTTGCTTATGTAGCTCCCCTTATTTGGATCTCACAAGTAGATATATAGCTCCCCTTCTAGCTTGGAGTGATTTTCTCCAACTTTCAGCACTTTGAAAGACGTAATGTGGTTTTCAAACATGTGAAAACCACAATACTTTTCCACCTTTTTGGATTGAAGTAATCAATATTAAGTAATTAGCATGTGCTAAACCGTTTTGTTTTTCATCTTGTTGAAACACACAGTGTGATTTTTAGCACGTTGAAAAACACAATGTATTTTTTAGCACTTTGAAAAATGCGATGCGTTTTTTAACAAGGTGTAAACCACAAAGTTTTCCCACCTTTTTGGACTGATATAATCAATATTAAGTAGCTAACATGTGGAGAACTTGTGTGCTTTTGATCTTGTTGAAACACATAGTGTGATTTTCAGCACGTTGAAAAACACATTGTGTTTTTCAACACTTTGAAAAATGCAATGCGGTTTTGAAAAAGGTACAAACCACAAAGCTTTCCAAAATTTTAGACTAATTTAATCAATATTAAGTAATTAGCATGTGCTAAACATTTTTTCTTTTCATCTTGTTGAAACACACAATGTGATTTTTTTAGCATGTTAAAAAACACACTGTGTTTTTAGCATCTTGAAAATCGCAATGCAGTTTTCAACAAGGTGTAAACCATGAAGCGTCCCCACATTTTTGGATTGATGTAATCAATATTAATAAATTAACATGTGGAAATCTTGTGTGTTTTTCATCTTGTTGAAACACACAGTGTGATTTTCAGCCCATTGAAAAACACACTTTGTTTTTTAGCACTTTGAAGAACAAAATGCAGTTTTCAACAAGGTGTAAAACACAAAGCTTTCTCATGTTTTTAGATTGATATGATCAATATTAATTAATTATTATGTGGAGAACTTGTGTGCTTTTCATTTTATTGAAACACACAACGTGATTTTTAGCACGTTGAAAAAATCACCGTGTTTTTCAACACTTCGAAAAATACAATGCGGTTTTGAACAAGGTGCAAAACACGAAGCTTTCCCACCTTTTTGGACTGATTTAATAAATATTAAGTAATTATAATGTGCTAAACATTTGAGATTTTCATCTTGTTGAAACACACAGTGTGATTTTTAGTACGTTGAAAAACATACTGTGTTTTTCAGCACTTTGAAAATCGTAATGTGGTTTTCAACAAGGTGCAAACTTTGATGCTTTTATACCTTTTTAGACTGATGTAATCAATATTAAGTAATTATCATGTGGAGAATGTGTGTGCTTTACACCTTGTTGATCAACATAATCTATTTTTCAGCATGTTGAAAAACACACTGTGTTTTTCAGCACTTTGAAAGATGTAATGTGATTTTCAACAAGGTACAAACCACTGTGTTTTTCCACCTTTTTGGATTGATTTAATCAATATTAAGTAATTATCATGTGGTAAAATCATGTGCTTTGCACCTTGTTGAAAAACATAGTGTGTTTTTCAGCATGTTGAAAAACACACTATATTTTTCAGCACTTTGAAAGACGCAATGTGATTATCAATAAGGTGCAAACCACGATGATTTTCCACCTTTTAAACTGATGTAATAAATATTAAGTAATTATCATCTGGATAACTCATGTTTTTTGCACCTTGTTGAAAAATATAGTGTGTTTTTCAACATGTTGAAAAACATATTGTGTTTTTCAGCACTTTGAAAAATGCAACACCATTTTCCACAAGGTGTAAACCATGATGTTGTTTCAAATTTATGTATTGATGTAATCCATATCAAGTAATTATTAGGTAGAGAAGCGTTGCATTTTTCAAAGTGTTGAAAAATAAAGTTTATTTTTCAACATGGTGAAAAACACACTATGTTTTTCAGTACTTTGAAAAATACAACACCATTTTCCACAAATTTTAAACCATGATATTTTTCCTCCTTTTTGTAATGATGTAATACACATCAAGTAATTATTAGGTGGAGAAGAGTTATTTTTTTAAAGTGCTGAAAAATAAAGTTTGTTTTTCAACACTTTGAAAAACACACTGTGTTTTTCAGCAATATGAATAACGCATTGCGATTTTGAACAAGGTACAAACCATGATATTTTCCTCCTTGTTGTAATGATCTAATGCATATTAAGTAATTAACATGAGGATAAGGGTAGTTTTTTCCAAAGTGCTGAAAAATAATCTATGTTTTTCAACACGTTGAAAAACACACAATGTTTTTTAGCACTTTGAAAAACACAATGCCGTTTTCCTCAAGGTGTAAACCACGATGTTTTTCCTCCTTATTGTAATGATGTTATCCAAATCAAGTAATTATTAGGAGGAGAAGAGTTGTTTTTTTTCAAACTGCTGAAAAATAAAGTCTATTTTTCAACACGTTGAAAACACATTGTGTTTTTCAGCAATATGAATAACGCATTGCGGTTTTGAACAAGGTGCAAACCATGATATTTTCCCTCCTTTTTGTAATGATGTAGTGCATATCAAGTAATTACCACGAGGATAAAAGTTGTTTTTGTTCAAAGTGCTGAAAAATAAAGTCTATTTTTCAACACGTTAAAAAACACACTGTATTTTTTAGCACTTTGAAAAATGTAACACCGTTTTCCACAAGGTGCAAACCATGATGTTTTTCCTCCCTTTTGTAATGATGTAATCCACGTCAAGTAATTATTAGGTGGAGAAGAGTTTTTTTTTTTTCAAATTATTGAAAAATAAAGTTTGTTTTTCAACAATATGAAAAACACATTGCGGTTTTGAATAAGGTGCACACCATACTATTTTCCATCCTTGCTGTAATGATGTAATGCATATCAAGTAATTACCACAAGGAAAAACTTTGTTTTTTTTCAAAGTGCTGAAAAATAAAGTTTGTTTTTCAACACGTTGAAAAACACACTGTGTTTTTCAGCACTCTGAAAAACGCAAGGCCGTTTTCCACAAGGTAAAAACCATGATGTTTTTCCTACTTTTTGTAATGATATAATCCACATAAATTAATTATTAGGTGGAGATGAGTTTCTATTTTTCAAAGTTCTAAAAAATAAAGTGTCTTTTTCAACACGTTGCAAAATACACTGTGTTTTTTAGCAATATGAAAAACACATTGCGGTTTTGAAAAAGGTAAAAACCATGATGTTTTTTCCTCCTTGTTGTAATGATGTAATGCATATCAAGTAATTACCACAAGGATAAATGTTTCTTTTTTTCAAAGTGCTAAAAAATAAATTCTATTTTTCAACACGTTGAAAAACATATTGTGATTTTCAGCACTTTGAAAAATGCAACGCCATTTTCCAGAAGGTGTAAATAGCGCCTGCCTTCTCCATGTTAATTGTTCCATGGCTAAGCCTGTTTTGTGAGATTTGGTCATGCTGATCTACTGCATCCTTTTTCTAGCTCATCGAGCTATTTGCAGAGCTTGGCCTAGCCATTTCACGTTACAAACCTAGTAGCTCACCGATCTATTCGGTGAGTTAATCTTTACTCGACCCCTCAATGTGGATCCAACTCAGCAAGTCAATCGCTAAGCAAATTGTTGAGCTCCTTCTTAGCTCGGTGGACCTTTATGGCAACAAAATGCAAATTTCACCCTGAGGCTCCATTCTCTATTTTTTAAAAAAAATTATCATGTCGGAGGCATTATGGGTACTGGGTGTACGGGATCTAGACTCCTCAAAATTTTCCCATTTTTCTTGTTTGGGCCCGATGTGGGCCTGGGTTGACTATTTTTTCCTAGGTGGGGGGGGGGGGAAATCATCAACAAGTCCTTTATCAACTATCACCTTACACCAATATTCTTCATAACACAACTTTCTCATCTAATGGATTTGTTGTGGAACCAAATTTTCCTTTATTTACTAACTTGGTGCGGCACTATTAAAAATAGGGGATTTATTTGTCCATAGGGAAATTATCAGTTCCCAAATCCACCATTACCTTATTTATCTCCGAAGGATACTACTTCAGATAAGATCCTTGTGCCTCATGGAAGAATTTGAATTGTGATTTTTAGCACTTGAGAATGTCGATAATATGTATTCAAGGATGTATTTGTGAAGTGTACCCTTCCACCAAAAATCATCATCACGTGTCCTAGTTGTGTCGTGTTTCTCTGGCTTCCTTGTGGAATCAAGGGTCCACTTGTGATTCCTTCCTAGATTTAATCTTTTTGTTCATATAATATATTGCTAACCAAACATAGAGATTCACTGAAGAAAGTATCACATAACAGGTATCAATATTTTTCTCCACCCGAGCCATAGGGGAAAATTTGGAGAATAATTCATCTGACTAGGATGATTATGTGTAAACTATTCTTCTCCTTCTTCAATCTTCCAAATCCCAATGTTCTAATGTGTGAGTTGAAACATCTTGTGCTCACGCCATCATCTCTATGAAATTATGATGGGTATCTAAAACTGAACCAAATGTTATTCATACAATTTCACCACCTTACCTTACCTTGGTGTACATGATCCCTTACCAACATGGCACATTGAAAGTAAGAATAGTTCTCTGGCGTTGACTTATCACACTAAGGAAAAAATCTTATCGCGCTCTCTCAAGTCATGAAAGAATCTTGGTTCCTATCATGTTCAAAATTCATATGAACTATTCATATGAAATATAATAAAATAAAGAACATTATATCCTAAATAATAAGCATAAATAACACATAAACAAATATGTGCAAGAATGGCATAGTAACTTGATAAGACTTTGATCTTCATTCACATTAAACCCTCGACTCATACATTTCTTATACACTAGATCTCATACAATATCTCCCTCAATCTCTTTGTATATGTCTTTATCCCAGCGCGATCATGCTCATTACATTAATCCCTAAAGAGGGTATATATAATAATGGTGTCTTGTCCTTCGTTAGTGGAACATGGGTTATAATCATCCATTGATTTTAGTTTACATAAGTTAACTATTTCATAGAGGTGGTGTATATGCCACGTGTCACTATTTTGTGTTCTCATGTCCTATATGGAAGTCTTCATATCCTACATGAAGAATATTTTTCATCCTTGGGGCCGTTGAATTGATAGTTAACTTGATATTGTTTGCTTGTCTTGTGCCGCTTATGTTTCCTTTCTATGCACGTAACCTACATTCTACTTAACATATTTTTTACTCCTAATTCCTTGTGAACTATTCATATTATCCTTTATGTAGCTCTCTACCCTTATTATGCACTTCATAATTTCTCATGCAACCATCTTTTTGTCCTCATCCTCTATTCTTCCACATGTAGAATTATCACCAATATTCAAAATGGTATGCACAAAAAAATTAGGTCCAAAGGACTTACCCAAAATGGATATGTATATTTCCTTATAAAAAATTGGGCTCAACATCCTTATATCATGAGAATATGTCAAGTTTCTCCAAAAAATGAAACGTAGGCCACACATATTACATTTGGGCATAGATTGGAACAAACAAGTGTAAACTTCTATGAGAGTGGACAAGGATAATATAGACATAGAGAAAAAAAATGGAAGCATATTTTCTAGTGGAAATATATGATTAAGAGGTGGAAAATGCATTGCAAACATTATTACAAGATCAAGAATACATTAGTGAATAACTGTAATATTGGGAGTGCAACATGCCATGAAATATTTATAGGAGTGAAAGCGTAACACATGAGGGATTGTCTAGAAGGGTTAATTCAAGATATAATAAATGCTATAAATTTTCATGATGAATTCATAGAAAATACAAAAGTTGGTGCTCTATTCTAAGTCATGCAAGCATTATCATAGTTACAAATATGCTTTGGAAAAGTAAATAAATATCTGATAGATTGGAATGTGTATACATGAGACTTAGAAATCTTCTTACCAACTTCGAATACTATGAAGAACATATCAAACTATATCATTCCTCATCTCACGCTTTGAAATATCATTGAAACACATGAATTACCACCTCCATCCACCATTCTAGTAGTATAACTACAAATAAAACCATTAAAGTAGTCTGAGTAAATAGGCTAAGGTGTACTATAATTTTGTGGCATGTAAAACTTTATGAAGTATTTGTTTTCCAAAATCCCCCCTAGGCTATTATGAAAACTTACAATTTAACTATGGAGTTGGAGCTTCCATTTTGTGACTTTTAGGTTTTCAGGTTCTTCATACATTGGAACATGTTGACCCAAACACATGTGCCATGTCACATGATTTATGCTCCCAAAACCACGACGGTCTTCCTTTGTATTAGGTTTTTTGGTCCTTCTTTCATCATAACATGTCAACCCAAACACATGTTCCATGTCACATGTCTTCCGCTCCTAAAACTATGAAGTTTGAGCCCTACCCCGAAAAGGTGACGTCCGAGCACTTATATCAAACAAATTAAATATTACATGTATTAATTAAATAAAGAGATTTAAACTATAATGCACGAAAATTAAATAACAAAGAACACATGTATTTAACTCAGAAAACCCAAAGGGTTAAAAACCAGGATGAAAAGGTAAGATTCCACTAAAGTGAGAAAAATTTATAGTCCAATAATAACCTCTATTCACTTCACTCCTCTCCACATAAAAATCAATTCACCTGATTGAATTTGATTAATATTACCTGACCCCGCAGGTCAATTTAAATGGTTAAAATGGTGTGTCTTCTCATGAAGCACCACAACCATTAATTAATTGATATATAAAAACTAATTTAACCATAAACTTAAATTTTATATTAAATAAATTAAAATCTAATATATTCAAATTTGTTTTATTATAAACTATAGTTAATATATAACTATAACACTTAATATTAATGTTCTAATACTCCCTCTTAATATTGAGTGGGGATCATATGCCAACGTTACCTGTTTATACAACACGATTTACAATCCTTAAACCATAGTGAGGGTTTAGGATAACATATCACATTTTAAAGGATTTATACACCTTCATCATGCTAAACTTACCTTTTGGTACAAAATAATTTGGAATCCATAAATAATAAATAATGATTTAGGCTAAGAATGATTTGTGAGACTACATCCTACAGTTTCTCATGGAAAATCTATACCAACATCTATAGGATCATTTTATAAAATAAGTACTTCCTTTACAACATGACTCAACATTACTGGACTACACATTAAACTTAGAGTGATAAGTTTACTAAGATCATAAAAAATCTTTTACAGTGATTTAAAGTTGGAGTAGAAGTATAGAGGTGAAGAAGTAAACACAGGGCCGATCGTTAGGAGGTGACATTGTCATGTAAAATAACCCTCAATGGTAACTCTAAAATTCCATGCATTGTATGAAACTTGCATAACTTTACATCACACAATGGCTTTGTAAACATATCTGCAACTTGATCTTCAGTCTAGTAGTACTGGAGATCTATATCACTGCATATCACCTTCTCTTGGATGAAATGCATATGTATCTCTATATGATTCATTCTATGATGCTGAACTGAAATATTAAGAAGAGAATACAACTATGAATATTACACAAAAGAGGAGTACTTCCTTTAACTTCCATGTGAATATCTTCTAACAACCACTTTATCCACATAGATTATTTCTGTTGGCATATGGTCCTATAAGTGTTGTCATTGATGCAAAACCACATTAATGAAAAAGTGGATGATGGAGTAGGGTCATATTATTCTTTATATGTTGTTGACATATTGGTTCATATGTGTTTATGGTGATGCATTGAGATTCAGTGAGGATTGCTTTCTCTTGCAAGCCTATTCAGGTGCCTAGGTGATGTTACATGAGGGTAGGATATTATTGGATGCTTGAGAAGCATGTTGGAATGATTTATAACAGGTTTGGAGAGTGTTTAAGAACTCACATTAGTGACATGGTGCAGATACAGGTGATTCAATATGTTACAGGTGCTTATTTGGAGTAGGTATGGTTGCTAGGAGGTGTAAGATTGAGTTTTGGAGCTATATGAGCTCATGGATGCATGTATTCAGGTCTATCATGATACATCAAGTAATTTTGTGTCATTTCCAGAGGTTTTATGATGAGTTATTACATTCTTTCAGTTGACCCTAGCTTATACATTGAGAAACAGGTAGACAAGCAAAGGTAAGTCTTAATGGTTGGAGAGTTTAAGGTATGATGTTGGAATTATTATGATTTTATATCTTAGTGTGACATGTATTGATTATTTGAGAAAAAATTCAGGTTAATAGGATGTGAATTTTGTAATACATGATAGTTTATGTTAGACAAGGTCAAAATCTAGTGCATTTCCAGCTCAAAAGTGAAATTATGATGCTCACCCCTAAATTGTGTGCTTTGCATGGGACCTTGTGGCTTTCAGGGATGTTTCTACATTTAGTATAGAATTTTTCAAAAAAATAATTATGTCATTTCATCATCACATTTTTATGGACGAAGGTTAAGAAGACAAAGTTTTTTAAAACCCTAGCTAAACCCTAGCTAGGACCGGTTTGTAAAAGAAGAGGTATAGTGATAAATTTTTTGATTGTTTATGAAAAATTGATGATTTTATGTTGTTTAGGACTCTTCCATATTTTCAAAAATGCAGGATAGAGCATGTGACAATATGTGGGCCCCACCTAAAAATGCTTGTTTATGAAGAGTTGCAGTTTGTGGAAAAGTTGTCCAAATGAGGGTATGAGATAAATTGATGTTATGGAGTTTATGTGAGTTTATATTTATGTATATGAAAGTTTAAGATATTTTTTTGATGAAAAGTGCAAGTTGAGATCCATTCAAACTAACTAGTTAAAGGGCAGTTTTGAGGCCATAAAAAGTAGTGTTTAGTAAAATGGCCATAACAAGAGCTACAAGTGGAATTTTGAGGTGATTTAAAATGTGTTGGAAAGAGGATTAAGATATATTTAAATTTATATGAGTTTTTTTTTCATGATGAGGTGATTTGATATGGTTTCCAGGTCATTATTTGACAAGGAAGGTGTTTACCAGTGTAGGGCATGATGTGTTTTGTTGAACATATTTAGTTGTTTGAAGCATGAGATGGATAAGGTGATGCTTGATATAACATGTAAAGTGAATAGGGATTAATTTTAATCCAAGTAATCAATTTATAGGTCTTGAATGTTCATATAAATGTTCTTATGAGCTAACCTTTGGAAACAACGTTTTAGGCAGGTTGATCTGGTGAAGACAAAAGTTTCTATGGTTTGACAAGGTGATTGTTTCAAGGATTGTAACTTGCTTAGAAGTTTTCTACAGGTTATTAATTTTCCATGGATTGGTCACATGAAATATTTTGAATGTTTTGAAGTGATATGGTGGCATAATGAAGTTTACATGGTCTTGAAGGGGTGTGGGAAACAATAATTTTGAGAAGTATAAAGTATTGGGCCCATGAACTAAATAATTTAATTGGTTGAGATAAATTGAAACCATGTATGGATGTAAAATTTTATTTTAATCATGAATTGTGGTATTTGGGTGATGAATAAGTATGGTTTTGTAATGAGGGAATTTTTGTCATTCCAATGCTAGGATTTTTGGGTTTGTTGGTACATGGATGAAGTGTTTTTGCTAGGATGACCTATATGGATAAATTTTGAATGTTATAGTGATTATTATGGGAATTTTTTAGGCTGATGTGGTCATGAAAGTGGAGGGAAACTGAATCAAGGAGAGGCTATAAAAAATGAATTTTTTTGGTACAATGGTGCTAATTTTTTGTAACCTCTTTGATCTTATTTTGAAGAACCTTTTGCTGAAAATAAAAAACACTTGGGGCATAGCCAAAAACCATTGGAATTCCATTTTAGGATAGAAGATGGTTGTGTTTTCATGAGGAGGATTTGAGCAAAGCAAAGTTGGTGATATTTCTTTGAGAGCGAGTTTAAGAAGGAGGGAAAATTTGGAGACTTGTGCTTGGATTCTATCTTCATATCATGTTGATGTTATTTATAGGTTTTTGAAGTATTATAGATCTGATATTAAGTTGAAGACATTTCCAAAGTTGTATATCTTCATATGTATTCATGAGACATGGTTGATTGTCTTGAGAGCTCTTGATAGTATCTTGTTGATCATTGTTGAAGACATTGCTCATTGTAATCTAATTTCAATATCAAAATAAGTGTTTTGATATCATTTAATCTTCAATATATGTTTCTTTGAGTTTATCTGATGATCCTTGCATTGATTTTACTTCATTATAAAGATTATATGCTTTGATGTGTGCTTCATGATTTTGTGTGCTTAGGGTTTGAAGCATAAGTGTGAAAGTTTTATTGGGGACTGATTCACCCCCCTCTCAGTCCTTATCACCTCCAAAAATTGGCATTAGAGAAGACCATTGTAGGTAGCTAACAATCTAGAGGGATATATTTGGTGACAAGATGAATCCTCCATCATTGGAGACAATTCAGTATAATAATCACATGATAATGAAATGGGTAGGTGAGCATGGTGACCATATTTACAAGATTTATAGATCTCATGATGAGATAGTCAAAATCTTAAAGACTCAATTTGAAGAGGCCCAAGCTAAGATAAATATTCGGAGGGAAGAGAAAGATGAAATAGTCAAGGTTTTAAAGACACAACTTGAGGAGGCCCAAGTTGAGTTGAAGATCACAAGGAAAGAAACAAAGCATTTGAAGAAATATTTAGGAACTATGACAAGAAAAGTATTATCCTTTCAAGTGAGTTAAGAAATTCTAAGTAATATGTTGGAAAAATAAAAGGCTTATGGTGATAGAACAAGCATATGATTCAATGAGGGTTAATTCAAATCAGAGAAGATTGAAGACAAATCAAATCAAGGATCCAATGAAAGAAGGCAACCAAGAAAGGGAGAATATTCAAAGCTTCCACCTCATGGAAGATCTTATATCATGAATCCAAATGCATATAGGTATGGTGTTTTTCATGGTACTTGCTATAAATGTGATTTTTATGGACATAAAGCTAGTTTATGTAGTCCTAAGGTTGAAAAGAAAGATGATTGCAAAGAAAAGGATCAAGATCATCATTATGAAGGAATGAAGGAAGAGGAATCTCAAGACAAGAAAGAGAAAAAGATAGGTCAAATATATGGAGATGAATGTTATCAATGTCATGAGAAAGGATATCTTACAAAGTATTACAAAAATGGGCCATCAAACACAAGAAGGTATGTAAGAAAGTTTAATGGATATTGCTATTCTCACACTGATTATGGGCATAGGGATTTTGAGTGCAAGAGTAGAAAAGTTTAATGCTTTAGGTGCTACAAGGTAGGTCACATTGCAAGGTTCCATGATGTAGAACAATTTAAGAAAGAAACTCAAGGATACAAACAACAAGTTTAGAAGTACAAGAAGAAGGAAGAAGCTATTTAGAGCGCTCGAGAGGATTCCAAGAGTGTGATTGATCAAAAGAAGGATTATAATGCTATAAAATTAGAATAAAAAAAGAGGAATAAGTCAAGGTGTAAGAAGAGGGCTTCATACCTTCTTAGGTCTCTCATCAAGCCTTGCATGATGAGATATGCATCTACGAGGATTCTTAGAGGTGTATTGGTTCGAATGAAGCTTTGGAGTGAGGTGGAGCACTCTTGGTTAGTGTGTGTCTTATCCATGGTGGTAAGTTATATCATTTTAAGTTCTTAATTTTGTTTTCGAGATTCAAATGATTAGTCTTGTTGAGTTTTTCAAGTTAAATGTCTTGATGTATAGTTGTCTGTGCTCTAAGGTCTGAATCTTCTATGTTATGAAGGAATTTTATGTTTGGGATTTTTTAGTATGGATGTGGATCATAAAGAAGTCCCGTAGGAGATCCATATTGTCATAACATCATTGTGAAGTGAATCCTTGTTGTTGAAGTCTGTGTCTAAGAAAAGTTGACTTGTATAGAAGTCTGATGTACCTCTATGGTCAATACTGAGTTCTAAGTGGTGCATCTGAGGTTTTCATAAGATTCAAGAACATAATTCATGTATGAAAAAGCTTCCTATATGAGTGTGAAGGGTATAGAGGTTTCAAAAAAGTTGTTAAAGGGTGATTTAAGGTCATAGTGAATTCATTCTTCTTGATTAGTCTATTTTTGGTCATCATAAGTTATTGGCATGTGTGTTAGTATATCCTATGTCACGAGTCTCAAAAGATACACTTACCTCTTAGAGTGCTCAAAGGTTCTCTAAGTGTAATAATGTGTGATGGTTTAATAACTCAACATGAGAAAAGTAAAACTATGCAGTGCTTCTTGATGGAAACAATATAGATTTAAGGTGGTTTCAGGTATGGTACTGAATAATCAAGCTCATCATTCATTATTGAAGATGAGTTGAGAGTTAGAAGGTCTATTCTCAGCATGCATAATCAATCTTTGAATTCAAAAGAGAAATATTGTGTGTATGAAGTTTGAAGTGATATCCAAAAGTGAATCAAGGTATATGTGATATTTCTCCAGGTCAACTTTGTCAAGTTCTAATCTATGTTGGTGTCATAGTGTTGACTGAGTCCTAATTATCCATGTATGAGTATCTATCTTCATGACTTCAGAGGATCTAACACTCTAAAAGGAAGGTTTGAAGCTGATTTGAGTCAACAAATGATGATGTGCCCAAGAAACTATCTTAGGATGGTAAATGGAGTACTCATGATGCATGACTAGTTCAAACCAAGGAGAATTTAGATATGAAATTTTTGATCTTGTTTAAAAATCATGACAAAAGGGTCCTTAGGACTTTAGGGGATATTTCTACAGTGTTTGTGGTCAAGTTTGTGCTCCTAAAATAAAAATTCATACACCTTTGAGGTATCTGTTAGGAATTTTAGGCATTGAGGAGGGGGGGGGGGGTGAATCAGTGTTGATAAAAACTTACAACCAATTTCCACTTATTTATCTGTTACTGTTAAATGTTATTGATTTTCATAAGCATGCAACATTAACCATTAAAGATATAGAATGAGAAGCATACACACATGTATAAGAGGAGACCAAATATAATATAGGAAACCCTTTCAGGACAAAAACCCATGGAAACCAATTCACTAACTTGGAAAATTATCCTGTACAGTTATAATTATTTCTTGATTTAGCTACAACTCAATCTAGAGCTATAACTCTAATAATTTAACCAAGCCATCACCTAGTCTTTGACAAGCTAGAACTTTCTTGGAAGCCACAACTCCCACTTTTGTACAACACCCACTGACATGGAGGATTCAACCCCTTGAATTTAATCAGCCACCACTGATCTTATGTAGGCCACTACCCACAAGGAGGCTGCAACACCATGAGATATAAACAACAAATTAGACAATAATACACTAAAAAATTGATCTTCTAGTTTCTATGTTGCACATACAACTAATTATGACCACTCTTTTTTTTCTCTTTTTTACTCACTCTTCATGAATAGATATTTAATATTTTTCTTTCTTCTCTTATCTGATCTATCCCCTCAAAATATTATTGAATTGGTTCTCTGATTGATGGATCTATCATTGATCTTCTCTTTCAGAAATAGGTGTTCATCTGGTAGCTCTTTCTCCTATCTGTTACTGCAGAAAATTCTCCCAATCATCAATAGATATTCAATCTATCCCCTTTTCTATCTCAGTAACAATCACTCTAGATCTAGTTTCTTTCATCAATGGATCTTCATTACTCAACAATGTATCTTTCCTCTTCCAACTTATTCAGGAATACCTTTGATCCAATTTTCTTCAAATATTCTTTGTTCTTCTCTTTATGCACTCATCTCCTTTGAATATGGGATTATGGTATTCTTTTCCAATTAACACTTCATTGATGATCAAATTTGGTTTTTGTCCTTGTAGTTGCACCTACAGCTCACACTCTTTTCCTCAATTTGATAAACACCAATAACAATCGTGAAATCTTGATTAAATAGACACGCTCCAGCTTTTTTAGTTTTTTTTTTTGTCTTAGTGTATTTTGAGAATATATTAGTGTACCTTTGAAAGTATCCATTTTAACACTTTTATGTTCTTTAAAACACTAATTAATTATTTTATTAGATGGAGGATGATGTGCCGTTTCAAAAAAGTCAACCCACACAAAAATATGATTTATGGATATTAAGTTATCTCCATTATATGATCTCTTTTTATAAAAACAAAAAGTGCAACAAAGAAAAAGCATCACGAAATTGCCACAAAAAATCCCCAAAAAAATTCCGCACCAAAAAAACATCATTGAGATCATAAAACATCAGTTATATCCTAACAGTGAGACCACATCACAATAGCGAGATCGCAGCAGTGAGACCGCAACAAAACCCTGTAACTATCTAGAGACCATTGAACATAACTAAAACACCTCATAAAATTTGGAGACCACTGAATGATAAATTTCTCTCCACTGCATGATGTTCTGCACTCATGTTGTATTGAAATAGAAATTCACTTCTTATCCATAGGACCCCCCTAGTATTAACAATAATAACCTTCCACAAGAGTCTTGATTTTTGAGTAGACATAATGTTGCTCTAAGGAGAAGACACACAAAGGATGCACGCGTGGGAACATGGAAAATTTCAAGGCATGGGAAGATAGGAAAGGAAACGCGTGCCAGAACATTTTGGCTTACGAATTAGCTGTTATTTTGGATAAGGGATATTTTTGGAGATAGCGCGCAGAGCACACATAGGGATGAAGACTTGCGTGACACACAATGGTATTTTGGGAATGAGTGGCTGATAAGTGCCATACAGGGTTTGAGCTAATAATATGATTGCTTCTTCTAGTTAACTATAGGACATCTATTATTATAACACTTACATGTATGCATGCTATTGTAAAGGCGCATGGATATTATCAGAATGTAACCTATTTTGAGAAGTGCATAGGTGGTGAAGGGAAAGTCCCCACCTATATAAACATGTATTGAACTATGTAGTTTAATAGATGTATGTACGTGTGTGAATTATTGTAGAGTTATGCTACTGGATCTGATACACACATGACTTATGGATATAACTTATAATGTAATAATATTATATGTTTTACAATGTTTAATGCAATGGAGTATATTGGCTAGATAATGGAGTTAAATGTAACTGAATCTGGTTCATGTATGGTTAATCTTATTATAGTTATTGTTTAATTCATGATTCTCTAAGATCTAGATCTAGATTATGTAATGTGGAATGTTTATGTTTAATTATGGATGTGAATATGTTTTATCACCATCACACTAACATCCTGCATAAACAACTCTAAGGAGGGGCTTGGTACCCTTGCGCGCTTTGGGTGAGCACTCAGCTCAAGATGAGTGATGTGACAGCGTGACTAAGTTTTCTATAGTAGATTCTAGGCTAAGTGATGTGTGAGTACATTAGAGGATGGTTGTAATGGAGGTCTTCCCATCTGCACACACGGATCAAGAGTAACCACATTCACTTCTGCGACTGTGTCAATCAATATATTTCTCAAAATCCATCCATCCAAAATAACATTCAGAGTGATTTCCTTTTCATAATCCAAGCTATGAGGTGGAAGATTAGCATGTAGGATTTTCCGTCCATTTTCAATACTTGTGCGGGGAGTGTTTCCCTTTATACAATTCCCTAATAATGGAATAATATTCTCTTGGCACAACTTATTGCATACCGCTTTCAAATGATCAACATCTGACTAGACCGTCTCTGTTGCCTTATTTTGTTCCAACTTCCGTGACTATTCCTTTAAACACCGTATTTCACCCTGAAGATTTCTGAGTACCTCCATGGTTTCCTGATAAACCTCCTTCTGATGTGTAGGATATGGATATCTTGCATGTAAAACCTTCTCCTTAGTAATGATAGGCTTCTGTTGTAACATCTCTATGGTGCGCGTAGCTTCAGCGCGTGTAGTAATCTTCACAGGTACTACCTCAGGTTCTAGTGCCAACTTTGGCATCCAATGATTTTCTATGGTGCGTTGTATTCTAACCATCCCTACGCCCTTGTTATCCTGTTTATGCTACTTGCTAAGATGCTCATATAAATCCAAGCATTCCTCGTAGTTATGATTCTTCCCGCAAAAAGAACAAGTAATATTCCGAGGTCATTCGTGCCTGTAGTGGTAAGAAGATCCACATGTAAAACAAGTTCCACGAGGGAACTCACCTCACCCACTACCACGACCTCGGCCCCCAAATCCACCACGATATCCTCGACCTCTGCCACAACTTCCTTTAAAGTGCCATTTGTTCCAATCATAGCACCTTTGGTTGTGATCATGGTCATGGTGCTCATTTTTACTTTTAGAATTATCCAATACTCCTATCTGTCGTAAACTAATATCTATGGCATCATGGATTTGACCAATCAACCTGAAGTCTTTTATATTGAGAGTCGTGGACCGACAAATATTATAATAGCAAGATACATTCTTTCTTATTGCATGTTGTAATAATGTTCAACTTGCATCATGGTCTAAATGACATATCTCGTAGTCTAGCAATAATGAACGTACTGACCTATGGGGACAACTATCTATAGTGTGCCCTTCCACTTCATAGTTTTTACACCACATCCCAGTGAGAGTCTCATGTGCTGAATTTTCTGATAGTTTTTCCAACTACTTTGCCATAGCTACAATCTGTGCTTCAAGGAATGGGATCACTCTAGTGTCTATACTTATGAATACCTCAGTGTGCAACACTTCTTCAAGTGATTCGTGTGGGTTTGTATATTTCTTATGTGACAATGCCCTCCTAAAAGGTGTGATCAAGCCCCCAATTAACCACTATGCATGCTGGCTTGTATGAATATCATACAAAAGCTTAGACAAAAAAGTTTTGAAATGGTCATCATATTCTCGAACTCTTTTAGTAGTTCCCTTGTTAATATCCTTAAGCGCGCTTATACTCTTTTTCTCAAACTCAGGGATATGAAACTTGTTAAGGAAATATTCTTGTAATGTTGCATAATCTACGCAAGTATAATCAGGGTCAAACATCTTGTACCAATTGTGAGTGTGTCCATGCAACATAGTTGTAAACTGACTTGCCTTGCGCTCAAGAGCTGTGATTCCTTTTGCACACCACGGTATCTCACACATGTGCACATGCTCAGTAACATCTTCTATTCCCCTATACTCTAGAAGAAAAAGTGACATCTCCATGTAAATATTCTGGGGTTGGTGAGGACCATGCCTACCTTATCCAGAACCTCCTGTGTTACCTCTACCCTCCAGACCCACTAGATCCATAAGAACTAGATCCACCTATACCCCTTGATCCTCCACCTATAGCCGGAAGTGGACCAGTGGATGTACTGCCCTGTGTCCCAACAGTGGTATTGAACTGAACTCCTACAATCTGTGAGGTGGTACTAATCCTAGAAGTGAGTCTAAAATTCTATGCTCTTGAGTTCTGTGTCGACGATGCGCCTGAAAAGATACCCCCAAATAACAAAGAAGACATTTTCCCTACCATAGATGCACTTTCTACTTAATTTAATCCTTTTCTGCTACCCCCCCAAACTATCTTGCTGACTACTAGATGTACTAGATACTAGAAATGAAGCGCAAGGGCTAGGTTGCCAAGTATATTTAGATGCATGCCCACGGCCCATGTCGTCTCTGATAGTGTGCTCCCATATGAGGCTAAGGAGGGTTCCCTGTCATGCTTGCCCAAATGGGGGAGTTCCAGATTCTCTAGCTCCATGTCTTCTACTTGAGCTCCAAATCCTTCATGAGCCATCTCTCTCCTCAACACCATCCATTGTACAATATCACGTTGCTTTCATATCTCCCTCTCGCATGCCTCATTATACTTAAGCTACCTTTCTTGTATTTTCCTTTATGCCACTATGTTCGTCATCCTTCAACAAATCTGTTCCTTCCCCTATGTGTGTCATCATCCAGGATGGTGAGCTAGAAAGTTACGAGTAGGGCACGAAAGAATAAGGTGTGACACGTAAAAGAGTGAAAGGGTGGAATTAATGCCACATATGGTGGTAGTTGAGGATAAATTAATGTGGATAAATAGATAAATTTTCAAGAAAGAGTTATAAAAGGAGTATAATGCGAAGCTATTCTTACCTTGCATCCCCAGATTTTTCAAACTACGAAGAGTGATGAAGTGCGAAGAGCCAAGAACAATCAGTTGCATGGCAAACTAGGTGAATTCATGACACAAAATTGATAGATCTCCGTGTGAAGGTGTGTTTGAGCTTAGTGAGTGTGTGAAGGAGTGTTCGTGTGATTAGGGTTTTAAGAAGGTAAAGTTAGAAATAGGGCACACTAGGGCATGGGGTGCTTTGAAGTAGCAATGGAAATTGAGGAGTGTGAGGGTAAGATAGTGGAAAGTTACAGTTTTTCAAAGCATGACATTTGTTAACATAACAATGAAACCAAAAAGGTTTGTGATGAAGGAGCATGTGGTAGAAGAGGAACAACATGAATGGTTTGTAGAGATGCAGTACCTAGAGAAAATGATAAAAGGATGACCATGGACTTCCCAACTAATGAAATACAAGATCAATGACTTCAACCACCAAATTGAGTAGACCATGAAGGATTTAAAGGAAGATACCATTCTAAGAATAAACAGGAGGACTGGTGATGGATAGAGAGTCATGGAAAATTAAATCTAAAGACTACTTGAGAGGGTTGGGTTTATGCAACTATTTGAATTTCCATATTTTGGCAAGCCCAAATGTTTATACCAGTGCCTCATGTCGTGTGTGCATGAAGACTTCTTTTACTTTTCTGGGAGAATAATTTGGATTACAACAAAATTGATTGGAAAAGTTACAAGTTTACTTGACTCTGGTTTGGAGATTACACGTGATCTTCTAGATAATGATGTAGTAGAAGCAATGGCTGCCACCTTTAAGTATCACAAAGTGGGTCGGGATTTTAATGTTGAAAATATTGAATACATAGCCACCAAGGTAGTGACGTGACTGGTTAGCTGCAAACTGAATGCCTCAGAGAGGTGGAAGGAGGTGAACAAATGCCGGGTGTACATAGTGCACAAAATGGTAAACAAAACATATTATTACATCACAAGCTATATTGCGGAAGGCATAGTGGAGGAGGTGCACATCCAAACTGATAAGGGTGAAAAGATCACTTAGGGTACTATCATCACCAATCCGGCACTATGATAATTCTTTACCGAGAACTCCTCGTGCTATGATTATTTACTAATGCACAAATTTTAGTTTGGTGGATGAAATCTGGAAACAAAACAACAAACATAACACAAGAATACCATAAACTATAATAAGAAGGAATGATGATAAATCTGAAATATCAGTGTAAATTATAATATCAACATGAAATTGTTACAATCTCACCCATGAGGTACTTCAAGTGTTACTGAATTCACTTGCTTTCCAACAATAACTATGGGAGAAACTTCACAATTACACCTCTTAATGGCTTCTTTAACACACCTTCAAAATGATGGCTTCCTTTACACACTTACTCATACAATATTTCTCACTACTTCCTTCTATGCTAAATGAAGGGGGGTGGCCTCTCTATTTATAGAACTTCCAGGCTTATCCATCTTATCTCTAAGATATGATAAGAAATCTACTCTGACGAATCATATTCCATAACTTAACTCTTATCTGTACATATAAGCTTATCTTTTAAGATAAGATAAACCTTATCATTTCACATGGGTTCCACATTTTTAGACTTTTTACAAATAAAATACACAAAATATTTATGACCTCACTCCTTGTCCTTATTACCAATATAATATTTCTAATTCCTAATCATGTAGACCCTACTTCTCTACTTGACATTTTAACATTACCGGACCACTTATGACAAATATTTACTTTTTACCACAACATTCCTATTGTACTTTTGACTATTACCATACTATACATTATTGGCGACGTCGTACCGGCAACGCCGTTATCTTCTATCGGATGCTACTACTAATTATACTTAACAACATCCTATTCCTAATATATACATTAATGAAATAGAAATTACAGAGGAAAATTTTAGTGTCGATAAGTCCTCTATCCCCTTGGTACAATCTCATTTTTAACTACTTACAAGATGTCAGTTTTCCCCCAAATATCTCCCATACTGAGAAAAGATCCCTTATCCACTGTATACCCTGTTATACCCTCTTAGGAGGTACCCTATATCATAGTTCCCTCTATCATTCCAAATATCTATGTATTCACTAGGGATTGTGTCAAGGGATAACAATGTTGCATCTAGGAAATCATCATCATCACAAGATGAACATAAACCATCTTAGGCTCAAGAGAGCGCATCTGCATTGACATGCTTCTTTCCTAGCCTATCTATAATATCAAATTCAAATTCTTGTAGAAAAATTATCCATCTTGCTATCCTCCCTGATGGGTTAGGCTTATTTACAATATATTTTAGAGCCTGATGATCTGTTACAACTATAAATTTCTACCCTAGCAAGTAATTTCTAAACTTCTTTACAACAAAAATGATAGCTAGAGCCTCTTTTTTAGTTACAGTATAATTTACCTCAGCACTGCTCATTTGTCTGCTCCCAAAGTAAACTGGATGTTCATTCTCATTTTCATCCTTTTGGCTCAGAGTACTTCCTAGTGCTGCATCTGAGGCATCATTGTACACAATGAATGGATTGCTCCAATCTGGATTCTTTAAAACAGGTGAAGACACCAGGGCTTCCTTCAGTTGTTCAAAAGCTTCATGCACCTTATTTCCTGGTTCATAAGGAACATCCTTCTTAAAGAATTGGGTTAGTGGCTGTGCAATCTTTGAGAAATTCTTGATGAACCTTCTATAGTAACCCACATGGCCTAAAAATGATCTCAACTTACTTCTATTCATAGGAAATGGTAACTCTTTGATTTTTGAAACTTTATCAGGATCAGTACCAATACCATCTCTGGATACAACATGCCCTAACAAAATGCCTTTAGAACATCCAAAGACACACTTTGTAGGGTTTAGTGACGCGTGTGCTTCATCTAACTTGTGAAATGCTATCTCCATCTAGTGCAGGTTGTCCATCTTGCTCCCATAGATGTAAAAATCATCTAGAAATACTCTAATGAAGTTCCCAATGTAGGGTTTGAACACCCTATTCATCAAACATTAGAACGTTGCCGGAGCATTACACAACCCAAAAGGCATAACTCTATAAGCAAACGTTTCCCAAGGAGTGGTGAACGTGTTCTTCAGCTGATCTTTCTCTGCTATACGAACTTGGTTGTATCTGTTATATCCATCAGCAAAACTATAACATTCATGGCCAGCTACTTTGTCCAAGATCTGATCTAAGAATGGAAGAGGGTAATGATCCTTCTTTGTTGCCTTATTGAGCTTCCTATAATCAACACAAATGCGTAGCTTCCCATTCCTTTTTATTGAGATCACAATGGAAGAAACCCATTCTAAATTCTCCACAAAAAATATGAATCCTGCATTAAGCAACTTATTTATTTCTTCTTTTACAGTCTTAGAAAAATTAGGATTTATTCTATATGGCATTTGCTTTATGGGCTTAGTACCATCTACCAGCTCAATAAAATGTTCTACCCAACTTACTTGACGGAGTTCCTTGTAATCAAAATAATAGGTGTATGTACCTTCAAAAGAGTTGGAGGTAGCATTCCTTCTCACTCTCCATCACAACATCACCAATTTTTATTTGTTGGAGACGATCATCAATTTCTTCTTCAGATAATTTTATGGGTTCATGAGTCGGTGTGACTGGAAGGATATCCATGACTGAAACATCAACCTCACTTTCTTCATCTTCTATGTCCACTTCACTGGTACTAGAGTAATCAGAGGATGTCCAATCGTTAGTTTCATCACTTGAATCCATAGGTTTTGCCTTACGATGCCGAGGGATCACGTTTATATTCAACCTCTCTCTACCATGTCCTTCATTCCAATAGTTTCTTGCATGAACTCTCCTTAGCCATGGTCTTCCTAATAACATTGGGTACGCAACAATACCATTTTTCATCACCTGAAAGTATACCACACATACAACACCCATAACAGATATTGCCACATTTGAAACTATACCTTCTGGTTTAGTTTTTACTTTATTTAATGACCTTAACATAAGTGTTGAGGGGCGATCAATTTTTAAACACAACATATTCATTACAGACTCGGTCATTACATTAATTGCATAACCTCCATCAACTAAGACATCATGAATTGAAATATCATTACATAATACCTTAGCTTGTGGAGCGTAGGGATCTGCCTCTGCCTCCAAAATAGGGACGTCAACCTCCTTCTTTCATTGAGCATTGAGTCCACTTCGTAGCTCCCACCTCTTCTCAGAAGACATAGCCAAGAGTTGACCATATGTAATATTTGCAGGCCTTTTGGACAGATCTTGTAGGATGGATTATGGTCCTTTTCCCTGTGAAATCAGAAAATCCTGCACACCCAACTTCCTTCTCCTATGTTTCTTACTAGTTTCTCATTTCATCTTCTTAGGATCATTTCCATCTTGGTTATATTTTTCTTTCTTTCTTTTTGTTACAAACACATCTACTTCATTATTTATGCTCTTATGTACTACATCAAAACAATTCATAGGTGTTTTTCCTTTATCATTATCTCTTATACTAGATGTAGAAGCTCTATCTGGACAATTATACTTATAATGACCCTTTTTATAACAACCATAACAACTTCAGAAATATTTATTTTTGGACCTCTATCTCTTCCCTAAGAATTAAATTATTTTCCTTGAAGAAGATTAATAGTTAACTGACCCATCTTCTTGAGCAAATCTTCATACTCAGTAGATGTACTAAGAGAAAGATTTGTGCTCACCAAGAGTGGTTGTGCATTCTGGACCAAAGGTGCTAGTGTAGGCTCTACTTTAGCGACAATTTCTTTAGGCTCCTCTTCCATGCTTTCTTCTTTCCTTCTTGCAATCTCCTTTGCTTGTTCAATGGTAGCTGGGCGGTCATACTTCACTCGTTGTTTGATCTATGGCTACATCCCAAGAATGAAGTGCTTACAGAGGAGATTATCCACGCCATTCATCAACCCATCTGCTAATCCTTCCTTCCAGATCTGGGCATCGAGCTTCCTCCTTAGCTCTAGAACACGAGCATGATAATCCCTTATCTTCTCCTTCTCTCCTTGGGATAGCTTTGTGATATAGATCATGAGATCTACATATTTCTGTTGTTCACCAAATTCTTCAAGAAAACTTTCAGTTAATAAATCCCATGAGTTGTTCACATTATCACCTAGTGTTTCAAACCACCTAAGGGCTGAACCATCCAAAAAGGTAGGAAAAAATTTAGTCCATTGTTCCCTTCTTATAAGGCCATTACAAATACAAGATCGTTTAAACTCTTGAATGAAAGAGGAAGCATCTTCATTAGATTGGACTGAAAAAATAGGAATCTTCCCCATTTCCAAAAGTAACCACAGTGAAATACCAACCCAAGTAACTTATGTGCACAAATAATTGGAATCACTATAATAGAAAATAGAAATGACCACAGTAAACTATGGTAAAAACTGACTTACTGCGGTAAAAACTGACTTTACTGTGGTAAACACTATTCACCGTGAAAAGTGAATTTACTGCGGTAAATACTATTCACGGTAAAAAGTGACATTACTGCGGTAAATACTATTTACGGCAAAAAGTAACTTTACCACGGTAACTACTGTGCACAGTAAAAATAAGGTTACCCTCCAAATGTTTTCTGACTAAGTGGGAATATCTTTCCAGAAAATCCACCAACGAGGAATGGTCCTGGCAACGGAACCAAAATGTCATCACCAATCCGACACTATGATAATTCTTCACCAGGAACTCCTCGTGCTATGATTATTTAATAATGCACAACTTTTAGTTTGGTGGATGAAATATGGAAACACAACAAAAAACATAACACAAGAATAACATAGACTATGATAAGAAGGAATGATGATAAATTTGAAATATCAGTGTAAATTATAATATCAACATGAAATTGTTACAATCTCACCCATGAGGTACTTCAAGTGTTACTGAAAACAATAACTATAGGAGAAACTTCACAATTACACCTCTTAATGGCTTCTTTAACACACCTTCAAAATGATGGCTTTCTTTACACACTTACTCATACAATATTTCTCACTACTTCCTTCTATGCTAAATGACGGGGGTGGCCTCTCTATTTATAGAGCTTCCAGGCTTATCCATCTTATCTCTAAGAAGGAGAAGAAATTCACTCTGATGAATCATATTCCATACCTTAACTCTTATCTGTACATGTAAGCATATCTTTTAAGATAAGATAAACCTTATCATTTCACATGGGTTCCACATTTTTAGAATTTTTACAAATAAAATACACAAAATATTTATGACCTCACTCCTTGTCCTTATTACCAATATAATATTTCTAATTCCTAATCATGTAGACCCTACTTCTCTACTTACCCCAACTTTGACATTTTAGCATTACCAGACCACTTACAACAAATATTTACTTTTTACCACAACATTCTTATTGTACTTTTGACTATTACCGTACTATACATTATTGGTGGCATCGTACTGGCAGCGCCGTTATCTCTATCAGATGCTACTACTAATTATACTTAACAACATCCTATTCCTAATACATATATTAATGAAATAAAAATTACGGAGGAAAACTTTAGTGTCGACAGGCCAAACCACTATTTTACAGATACCAGCACTAGGTGAGGGGCCATCAGAGGGAAGACTGAGGTCTATGGAGGGTGGCAAGATGTTAGCTGGAAGTTGCATAGGAGTAGAGGAGATGGGTGAGACAGGAATGGAAGGTACCTAATGGTGAGGGGATTGATATCTATATGTACTTCCCTTTTTTTATTTTTGATATATACTAGCATGTGTGCCGAAGATGGCAAGGATGTATATGAGATTTTTGAGCATATACCGGCCTGTGTGCCGTAGAGAGCGAGGCTGTATATGAGAGTTTTGAGATATTTATATTAGCTGTATCAGTTTTTATTGGATGGATACATAGATTTTTATGATAAGAATGATGATTTTGCATGATGTACTTGTGTTTTCAGGATTTGATTGTTATTTGCAGATGGATGGAAACTAGGTGTATTAGGCATGGTGGAGATAGATTGGTGTAGGTATTATTGAGTTAGGTCATAGGCATGGTTGATTTAGGTCATATGCATGATGGAGTCAGGTTATAGGTATGATGGAATCAGGTCATAGACATGATGGAATCAGGTCATAGGCATGGTGGAGTTAGGTCAATTAGGCATGCTGGAGTCATGTCATTTAGGCATGTTTTGGTTAGGTCATTTAGGCATGGAGGGGTCATTTAGGAATGTTTGAATTAGGTCATATAGGCATGGTGGATGTATGTGTAGGCATGATGGAGTCTTGTTTTTAATTTTGATTTAATGTCCAAGTTATTGGTAGCATGGGAGATAAATGGTGATGTATATGCATGTTATGGTTTAAGTTTCCAAATATTTTCTATAGTGGAAATGTGAAAATGATAAATGAATGATGTGATGATGTGGTAAAAATGTTTATTAATCGGTGTTTGTTTGGTTTAATTTCCAATTGTTGATATAAAATGGAAACTAAGGTAGGATGTGAATAGGAAAATGAAGGGGAAAATATGTTATGGTAAAGAGTGGCCAAGCTAACCTCCAAGGGCCCCATGCCCTCAGAGTGCTTCCTACATAGCCCCGACAAAAAGGGGTCTCAGGCCAATGTAGTTCTCTCATAAGCTAGGGAAGAATATGATGAATTAGAGGAATGGGTTGGTAGGTTTTAGGCATGACCGAATAGTTATAGGCACAGTTGAGTTTAGGTCATAGGCATGATTGAGTCAATTTTAATGTAGGTGTCAATGGTCTGGTCCTATATAGGGTAATCAATAATTAATGAGGAAGGAGAATGGTAAGAGGTGGAAAAAGAACTGTGTAATTGATAAGAATCCTAATGAGTCTACCATACCCTAGATGGGCTTATGAACATAAGACCCTAAAGGCGTTGCATAATGGAATATTCTAAGGGTTAAGGAAGCCACATGATCACGAGATGTCGTTGTTGTGGCAAGTCCCTTGAGCAGAGAGAAAACTAGGGTGAAAGAGGTAATGAGGTGAAAGTGGGTGGTTTAGCGTAACTTAGTGTACCATAGCATGTTTACCTAGCAAGAAACCCAGGATCAAAAATAAGAAAGTCCATAACGAACATTTCATCATTTTCTTCATTTCTTTGTTTTTAATAGACTGATTGATAAAGGAAGTCTATATGGGATGAGTATATTATCTCCTTGAGGTCTTCACGAAGCTGATCGAGGCAGGAAGCTTCTGGATATTTTTATTGTATTTTTGCAATGACTTTATATAGCTTTCCTTAAAGGTATCCATCTATTTATAGCGGCGAAATAGAGAGAAGAGATGTCCCTTTTTGAGGGAATCATCTTTTGCTGGAAGTTTGACTCAAGGAGTTGAATCTCATTTTGTTTTTTTTTACATTTAAGTCATGGACAAGACTATAGAGGAAGATTAGGCTCTTGTTTCAGAAGAGAAAAACATAGTACATAGGGGTTAACTATGAAAGAGATGGTTTCAAGTGATGAATGACCATGGGATTCCATATTTAAAAAAATGAAAAATTTCCATGAGAGTCATGCTATGAGTAGAGTTGTGGTACTCATATTGAAGATAAGGATGAAAGGTGATGTGTAATAACATGATTCTTGTTTATTCGTTGATCCTAAAAAATGGGTAATATGGAAGGTGAACAATGCTCAAAGGACGAGCAGTCAATTGATAGAAAGTGATATAGGACTTGATGTCAACAATAAAATGGTCGAAGATGCAAGGAATTAAGGGACTTAGGTTTGGGTTTACCTTTGAGTGAAGAAAAATGATAAGCACTCATCTATAAACACGGGTAACGATATAGGGTCCAAGCCAAATTAGGAGAAAATTTTCCCTGTTTACTTTTCTCTTCTTTAGTTACATGATGATTTTCCTTCAGGACGAGGTCACCGACCTGAAAGGTTCATTCGTGGACACGTTTGTCATGGGCCCACTTGATACGTTTTTGGTAAATTTGGAGATGGTCAAGAGCATTAAGACGACGTTCATTTAATAATTCAAGTTGTGTTAAACGATCCTAGTGAAAGTCATTGTTGTTGAGCATGTCTTGTAGTGAGATGCAGAGAGATGGAATCTAGACTTTGAGAGGAAAGATAGCCATGGTACCATAGACCAGATAAAAAGGTGTGGCAAAATTCAAAGTGTGAATACTAGTACGATAAGCCCAGAAGGCGAAAGGAATGTGTGAATTCCAATCCTTTCCAGTATCGTCAACAACTTTCATAAGAATTTTGTTTAAGGTTTTATTGGTTGATTTTGCTTGGCCATTAGTTTGTGGGTAATAAGGTGATGAGAAAGTGAGTTAGATGTAAAAAGTGTCACACAACTTACGTAGGGTTTTTATTTTTGAACTGATTTCTATTATCAGTGATGAGACGGTGAGGAACACCAAAGTGACAAATGATGTGATGGTTGATGAATTCACATATTTTCTTAGCTTTTTTAGAAATTATGGGAATGACTTCTACCCATTTAGTGTAATATTTAGTAGCGGTAATAATCCATTGATGGTATTGTGAAGAATGATGATTGATCTCTCCGACAAGATCCAAGCCCCATTGAGAAAAACTCCAAAGGTCTCGTGTGACCTGTAAGGCATGACTAGGTGCATGATGAATATTAGCATGTTGTTAGCATTTCAAACAATGTTTAACATAGTCACAAAAGTCACAGTTTAGGGTTGGCCAATAATATCCAAGGTGAAGAATGTGTTTAACAACAACTAAACCACTAAAGTGGCCTCCACAAATTCTGTCGTGAACTTCCTTGATGGTGTAGGGAATTTCAGAACTTGTAAGGCATCGTAAGAGAATATTGTCGAAACCGTGCTTAAAAAGGAAACCACCCATGATGATATAGTGAGAGACACTTTTAAGAAAGGCACATTGTTCATTACGAGTGAGATTAGAAGGTATAATGGAAAGGGAAAGATAGTCTGCAAACTGCTTATAACAAAGGTCACGTGGGTCAAGTGCAATGGTTCCAATGGAGTAAACCTCATGAGGTAAATAATAAGGTGATTGTAACCTTTGTATTGTGACAAATATTTTAGAGTCTATGGGCGAAGCAGGTATCTAATAAGCTAAGAAGGCCATGATATCTACAAACTTATTGGTAGAACGGGGGGTGGTTTGAAGTTCATAACAATTAAAGGTAGTCAAAAGTATGTCTACGTGATGTTTATACTTTTGAATTATTTCATTACGACACTGGTATATACCATTGCCTTGGTTTACAACAAGCTAAGAATCACCAAAGATATTGATTGACTTAACATCTAAGGCATAAGCAACCTCGAGACCCAATACGAGTGCTTTGTATTTGGTAATATTATTTGTACAATCAAAATCCAGTTTGAAAGATAAAGGCATAGGTTCACCATCAAGTGGAATGAGGATAACACCATCCCCACCCCTATGTTGACACTTAGAGCCATCAAAGAAGAGGGTCATTTGGTAAGTGGTATCGTTCAAGGAGAGAGTAGCTATGGATTCAGCCAGAAAATCAAAGTTAAAGGATTGATTCCCAGACAGAGGTGCGTCTGTTAGTTGGTCAGTGATGGTTTGGCCTTTGATAGAATTTTGATGGATGAATTTGAGGTCAAGCTTGGAAAGAAGCATGAGCCAATGTGCAACATGCTTATGTTATTAGGGTTTGGCGTACATGTAATGCAAAGGGTCAGTATTGGTGACGACAAAGGTTTTGTGGCTGAGTAGGTAATGACGAAGTTTGGTGGCAACAAAAACTAAGGCTAAGCAGAGTGGTTCGGCATGGGTATATCTAGTTTTGTAGTCCAAAAGGGTGCGCCTTATGTAATAAACCGCTTGCTCTCTATGTTTCTCATCGTGATGAGCGAGCATAACACCTAGAGAATGGTCAATGGAGGAAATGTATAGGTAAAAAGGTTGGTCATCCTTAGGAGGAATGAGAACTGGTGGTTAAAGAAGGTATTATTTTAAGGTGTTAAAGGCTTTATGGCATTCATCATCCCATTTGAATGAAACTTCCTTCTTGAGGAGATGATGAAATGGTTGACAATGGTGAGAAAGCTTTGAGATAAAATGACGAATGGATTATAACTTACCTTGCAAGCTTTGAAGTTGACAGTTATTAGTGGGTGGAGGAATTTCAAGAATAGCTTTCACTTTAGTAGGATTGACTTCTATGACACACAAGGAAATAATGAAACTAAGGATTTTTCCTTAAAGTACCGCAAACACACACTTCTTAGGTTGAAGGTGAGCACAATACTTGATAAGGTGGTCAAAGATGACCTTAAGGACTGTCAGGTGTTCATCCCGATGTTTGGATTTTGTAAGAAGGTCATCTACATAATATTCCAATATGCGATGCATGATGTCATGGAAGATATAAGTCATGGCTTGTTGATATGTAGCACCAACATTTTTAAGGCTAGAAGGCATAAATCGATAGCAGAAGGTGCCCCAAGGAGTGATGAAGGTAGTTTTTTGTTGATCTTCTGGAGCGAGTAATATTTGATTATAACCTAAGAAACCATCCATGAGTGATAGCATTTCATGACTGGCAGTGAGATCAACTAGTTGGTTAATTTCTGGTAGGGGAAAGTTTTCTTTAGGGAAAGCGAGGTTGAGGTAATAGAAATCCATGCAAATGTGGAGTCCCCCTATTACTTTTATGACAGGAACGATGTTAGAAATCCATTGGGGATAGTCAATGGGCAAGATGAAGGAAACTGAGAGAAGGTTCTGAAGTTCTTCCTTGACAAGAAGAGCAATGTGAGGATGCATTTTTCACAGCTTTTTTTTATGGGCTTGGCATTAAGAATGGTTACAATATTGTGGACCATGATTTTTGGTCAATACTAGGAATATCGGCATAAGACCAAGAAAAAGTGTTGTTATGTTCCCGGATGAAATAGGTAAAAGCTTCTTGTTCAGCAACATCTAAAGACTAACCTATCTTTAGAATGTGTTGGTCATCCTGAGTATTAATGTTGATTTCAATAGTCGATTCATTCAACATGGTTTGTATCTCAGAGGGTAACGACTGGTGAATATAAGAATCTTCCGCACCAAGTTAGGTGAGGATGGACTCATCATCCTGACATTAAACGATGTTAATAGAAGGTGTATCATCATTGATCATGTTAGGATACATGAAGGGATTAGAAGATGGAGCCTCGCCATTGCGTTGATAAGCTAGAGGTACCAGGGAAATTGTGTTTACGAAAAAAAAAAAGTTAGGAGCGATAGATTCGAGATCTATGGACTCCGTGGGTGAAGGTGGTGATGTTGGTGAATGGGGTGAATGGGATGAAAAAGGTTTGTCTTCCTCAATGAGGGTGACATGGGATTTCTTAGAAGGTGATGCAGTAAAACCAATGCCACTACAATCATTGTGTTTACGGGTGGTACATGAAATGACAATATGGTGGCCTTGTTCGTAAAAACTGAAATCAAATCCTTTCCATGTGCAATGGTGAAGGAAAGTGTGGGCGAAGCAGTGGTTAGTAAGGGATTGGAGGTCAGATGAAATCAGTCGTGTTTGGGATAGAGGTTCGGGTGAATAAGTGGCAATACCAAGCCCCCCATATGCTAGATTAGGTTAGAGGTGGGTAGGACCGTAAGGAAAAGCCTCACCTATGCGGTATTCATAACTAGGGTGCGGTCATAGGTTCCCATACTCTTGCGGAGTGAGAAATGTGTCGATATTATATAGGTGGTACTCCCCCAGAGTGACACTTTGAAAAAAACCTTCTAAGGGATCAGTAGTCAATATGTGGATAACGGGGATAGATGACATGCTAGATGATTGGGAAGCAGATGAGTCATTTGTAGAGGTTGTGGTGGCAGTAGGAATAACAGGGTTAGATGTGGGAAAGGTGGAAGTAGCATTGGTGGATGGGATTATGGGTGAAGGCGAAGTGGGGGTAGTGGAAAATGTCTTGACTAGTATAATTACATCATTGGGTCAATATAATATGTTACAAGTTTTGAATGGTGACGGGTCAGCGTGGATGGTGTAGTTATGTTTGTCATGCTTGAATTTGACACATCGGTGTAAAATTGAAGGTACACAACCCATGCCACGAATCCAGTGTCTTTCGAGTAATAGGTTATACTCAAACTCTCCTTCTAAGACATAGAATAGTTCTAGGACAGTGCGAGGGCATACGCGAACGGGAAGAATAATAGTGCCAAGGGTGGAGGTGATGGCATCGTTGAAGGAGCGCATCATAACTAGGTTATTATACATAGATTTTGAAAGGATATGAATTTTATTGTATGCGTGGGAGGAGTTGATGTTAATGCTAGCACCACCATTCATCATGACGTGTTGTACATGTATGTTATCGATATAGATGGAAATGAATAGGGCGGGTTCAAGGTCATCAAACTGGAGAGGTACAATCTCCTCATCAGAGAAGTTGAGGGCAGAAACATGAGGAATGGGCATGAGGGTAAAAGAAGGAGATGATTTGGTAAGCGAGGCCATGTGGTGAGGGGTGATAATCAAGGCCACTTGTGTGGGGTCATTGGGTAGAACTTCAATGGATTGTAAAACCTTGATAAGGGCTTGTCTGTGAGATTCAAAAGTTTGGATGAGATCATATAAAGACATATTTAGAGGATACTGGTGCAATTGTTTTATCATTATGCGATGGGTGACCCCGTCAGAGATAGGGTATGTAAGTTCGTGGATGGTTATTTTGGGAGCACTGCAGATGGTATATTGGGTACAGGGTTGGTTGATGGGCTATTTGCTTTTTCTTTTCCTTTGTCTTTTTGAATGCTGGTAGTGACTTGAACCATGTTAATCTGAGGGGAGGTGGATAAAGAGGGTGTGTCATGAAAGGTATAAAAGCATGAGGGGAAACATCCTAGAGGTGTATAAGAGCCTTGTGAAATGAGTAGGCCTCACTAACATTTGGTTGGTGATTTGGCCAACTCTGTAATACGAACCATATTGATCTCATACTTTGCAGGTGGGAGAAATGGTTGTGGGGGTGGAGATATTAATCTTTGAATGGGTATAGCATGATGATGTATGGTGACAGGTGAAGGTATAACATAGTCCTCATCAGTAAGTTCATCATCGTAAAAGAAATTAGGAGGAAATATTTGGAGAAGAACAGTCTTCAAAGCATTACAATTTTTGACATCATGTCCTGACACATGATGATAGGCACAAATATTTTTTTCATCAAACCCTTTTGGTTTGGGTTTGAGGGGATCATAAGGATGAAGTAGCGGTAAAGTGATGACAGAAGTCTCTAAGAGATTGGTCAAAATGTTGGTGTAAGACCCTGCTAACGGATCACATTGGGAAATGAGTGTGGGTTTGGGTACATATGTGGATGATTGTGAGGGAAGAGGCTTTATAGGAGGGGGAATAGGTTTGTCTAATGATTTGATGAGTGGTAGGGTATTATGTTTTGATGGCATCTGCTTGGATAAAGGTGGGGTAGAAGAGTTGGAAATGGAAGGTTTGGTTAGTTGGACTACCTTATTGGAGGGTAGTGGATTCTTATCTTTGGGTTGCACCTTCTTGGGTAAAGGTGACATGAGAGTACAAGATGTAAAAGGGAAAGTAGATGGTGGAAAAGGATGGGTTACCCCCGGGGGAAATCAAGTTATGGTGGAGGTGGTTGGTAGAGGTTGGGTAGATGGCATGGGTTGAAGTCGGATATGCAAGGTTGGGGTTATAGTAACTAGTGGAGGTATAATGTGGAAAGAAGTGCATGGGTGAGGATGAGGGAGTTTGGTTTTTGGGTGAATGAGGTGTAACAAAAGCTCGTGATTGAGTAGTGGGTTGTTTAGTTTTTTATTTTCCTTGGGTAGGAGATTGTTTGGTCAAGGTTGATGGATGGGGCCCTAGGATGGATGGAAGGGGGGAAGGTGACAAAGGTGTGATAGGCGAGACCGGTGTATGTGGCCTAAAAGGGTTGGGTTTTCCTTTTAAGTGGGAGGATAATGTTGGTGTAGGCTTGGGAAGATGTGGCTAAATCTAGTTTGATAGGTGGGCGAGTAAGGCTTGATGTTGGCATGACACCCAAAGTAGTGATGAGTTTAGATACAGGTGAAGAGATAGGTGTGGGTAGGTTTTGAGATTTGGGAATGATTTTAGTTGTGGGAAGAGGTTTGGATGTAGGTAGGGATGATGAAGAAGAAGTCGTTTTGATCGGCATGGTCAATGTTGTTTTGGTTTCTGAAAGTACCTTTGGGTAGATTAGTTCATGGAAGTATCCTCGGGCAACATTTGTATTTGGGTCAAAACGGGGATCCGAAGATGTCCCCAAAGCATGGAATGATCAACATAATCTAAATGATCAACCATTCATGAAAATAGGACTACTGAAGAAGAGGATGGAATGGGTTGGGTGGAAATCCCTATAAAATATGTCTAAGAGACAGGGAATTGGATAGCCTCAAACTCTGTAGTTAAAAGAGCCGAGATCATGTCCATGGGGTTATGGGATTCTAGGGGAGAACTGCCGCCAAAAAGTAGTGGTATGTTCGATGAGTCTCCCATGGGTAGGATAGATAATAGGTGGGGTGATGTAGACTTTGTCCTTGGTGGAGGAGAAGGCGATGATGATTCTTCTGTGGATGGGAGAATTAAAATTATTGACTATTTGGTAGGGTGTGAAATGGCATCGGTAGAAGGTGTGGGTCCATCTATGTCTGTAGGGGGAGATGAGGGGGAATCCTCCATGGGTGAAGGAAAAGATGAGGTATGCTCCTCTGTGGGTAGAGGTGTTCATGCTAGAATTTCCTCAATAGATGAAGTAGGTAGGTTTTGAGGAACAGTTGGTATGATATCAAAAACCGTGTGGACTTCACGGACCTTGTTATCACTGGATGAAGGTTCACTATTTTTATTAGATGATGGTTTATGATTAGGAAATGACTTTTTGAATGTGTGCGAATTTTGATTTGTTGGTGCATTCGGGTTTTCCACGACAAGGTCTCCATTATCTATGATCTCTTGAACAATTTTTTTTAAAAGTTATGCAGTTACCGTCACTATGTCATTTAATGCAATGATAATTACAGTAGTCATGTTCTTCATACCATGCATGCATAGGGTGGGTAGGATAGAAACCTATATGAGGTTTTATGGTAGGAAGTGTAATGGCTCTAGCTTTAAGAAGATTTTACAAGACTGAAGAATAGGGATCTCTAATCGAGGTGTACTTTTGCTGCTCCCTCCAGAGTTGAAAGCTTAGACGGGGGAGAAATATTGGAAGAAGGGTGGGCTTGAATAGAAGGATGAGGTGGTCCTGCCTTGAGGACTATCGTGTTGGAAGATACTTTGGGCTTTGAATAGTTAGTTTGGGATTTTTAAAGATGAACAAGAGTCATTTGATTTGAACGGGTTGTTTTTGTTTCATAATTGGATCTTCTTTTCTTCAATGGTGTGAATTTCTAGTTTTTTGCGTGCCATGGTGAACACTTCATCAAAGGTTCGAAAGGATTGGAATTGCAGAGAGTTGGTGAGATGTGTCTAGGCACTGGCACAAGCTCAAGTGAACAACTCAATAAGTTCATTCTAAGGTAGTTGGAATGTTAATTGGTTAATAAGACTCTGCCAGCAGGAAAAATGAAATCTGCGATAGATTCGTCTTCATACTTTCGGGTGAATAGAGATCGGTCATGGTGACTTTCTTGGTAACATTAATTGAAAAATGATCTAAGAAAGCTTGGGCTACTTGATTAAAGGAATAAATGGAATGTTGAGGTAGTCCACTATACCAATCCAATGTTGGTCATGTCAAGGACATTGTAAACGTTCGTAGGAGAAAAACGTCATCGTGGTGTGTGATTAGGTACACCCATGTTTGAATGACCACAAGTGTTGTTGCGGGTTCTTATTTACTATTGAAGTGATTGCATTTAGGGTATCTCCCAATGCACTGGGGTAACGAAAAATGGAATATATGGATGGATAGGCTCGTTTACCGATTTCATCATACGTTAAAGAATTATGGGATCCAGAAACATATGCTTCTAAGGTCTGCATCTTCTCTATCATCATTTTAATGAGGTCATTAGTAGGTTGGGATGAATAGGTGCTCCCTGTGGAAAAAGGGGGTTGATGTTGAATGTATGGGGTGGGTGGTATGCTAGTGTATGGTGGCACTGAGTATGAGAATTACATAGGAGGAACAAATGTAGATGGAACATAACTAGCATAAACGATAGATGAGGTCGCGGGTTGTTGGTATATGTGTAACCGGGTGGGGTAGTTGTAACAACTCTACTGGTGATTGGGGGTAAGGAATATGGATAGAAATCATGAGGTTTTGGAAAGGGGTGTAAGTTGACGACACTGGAGGTGGTTGCGATGCAATGGGTATATGTGAAGTGGCGGGTGTAGATGGGGCTATACTCATAGTGGCTTCCTGGGGGGGACAATTGATGTCACGATTGTTACAGATGACGTATACGTTGCTAGTTATAGCGACTGTGGGATCTTCTGAGACACCACAGGTGGTAAAGTGGATGACGGTAGTGCCGAGCTGGTGCTAGCTGACACAGAAGTGGAGGATAGAGAAGGAGGGATAGATATGGGAATGTCATATATCAACTGTCTTGAGGAATCCTAGGAGTGGAAGAATGAGCATGGGTAATACTGGAGGGCAACATGATTCTAGTTGAGGAGTCTCACAAAATCCTCATCGCTAGTAGCGATGGGGATGAGATGAGTCAAATCCATAGGTGATAAGATGGATGGTAGTGATGGAATTGATGGAGTGGCTGACGGCTTAGCATGAAATATGAGGGTAATTAGTTTAGCTACGAGTCAACACCATGTGAATCAATGTATGTCGGGTGAACTGTACTCTGTAAATGACATATGGAATAACAGAGATGGGACAAAATATATTCTAAGAGGGAAATTGGGTAAATGTTTTGATTAAAATCAAAATAGTTATGACGACCCAGTCTAAGCTAGCCGATGATGGTTACAGAAAACTGATACTAGTTACTGTGAGAAAAAAAAAAAAACTTCAACAAATGAGGCAGAAACTGATGACTGTCAGACATGAAAGTTGTATTTGATGACTCATTATCAGAGTACAAAGAGTAAAATGATACACAAAGACTCCAAACAGAAGAGAAGATGAGATAAGTGTCTTTAGGAAAACTAACCAAAATAACAAGGAAACATCACCGGTTAGGTAAATCGATGTGATGTCAGATGTAAACCAACGATGGTCGCTAGACCGATGTCGATCACTGTGAAATCTGAATAATGAAGAAAAATGTATTTTTGTGAATTTAGATTGGATGAATAATCATCCCAGAAGTCTAGGGATGATAAAATGAAGTCTTGACACACTCATAGAAAGTCAGAATACTCCAAATGTGATGGCGGAGTGTGAAAGGAAAAAATAAAAATGAAGAACCATATCCTCACACCTCCAAACACAAATCAATCAAAAAGATAAGAAAAATATGTAATCCAACATGTGAATTTAGTGTGTTTAGCTTATGCTATTTAAAACATTGACTCGTGAATTTAGAGTAGAGTTTTTGGTTGGGAAGGCTTCCTATGAAAAAGGAAATTCTAAAGGTGAGGTTTCAGGTTATGTGATGGTGGGGGTGGATTGTCCTCTAATGGGGTACTGGACAGAGATAACCAACTTGGTTCCCACTATCAATCCTCTGATCGTGTGATCATTGATAGCTTCTTCCAAGTGGGATGTTGTTTAAAAATATATGTAAATTTTAAATTTCTATAGTTTGGGCAGAGAGAGAGAGAGAGAGAGAGAGAGAGAGAGAGAGAGAGAGAGAGAGAGAGAGAGAGAGAGAGAGAGAGAGAGAGAGAGAGGAAATTGTTTTTTATGGTTCAATTGTGTCAACCATCAGTTGGGCATGACTTCCAGCATATAGGCTGCCTTCATTTTTAATGTGAGCTATAATGCAATGAATCAAAATGCTATGCAAGTGTTTTAAGCCTAAATTGAAGTGTGATATTCGATGTAGCAAGTAATGAATAAGAAGAGGGACGTTCTTTCAATAATGTAATACTTAATGAAAGAAAAGAAGTATTCTTTTTATAGCACCAAAAACATAATTGCTTTTAGATAATAGAAAGAAGGGAAGATTCCAAAGAAGAAAATTAATGTGGAATCTTTTTAGAAGGGAAATAAACACAATACTTTCACCTAGGAATGAATAAAATGCAAGGAACCCTGGATGGGTCCCACTGGGCGTGCCAAAATGTTTCACGATTTTCTTTAAGGATTTAGATGAAATAGATAAGGGTATGGGCCAAGGAGGAGTACATGTTGTGAAGGTCGGTTTGAAGGTCGATGCGGGTGTTTTGACTTCTTAATCTGATAATGACTATGAGAGATTTCTTTTGGCTAAGAGGAACTACCTGAAATATAAAACAAGACCACAAAAGGAGAGTTAAATAGTATATGATAATGGACTGCCTAGTGTATGCTAGATCTGGGAAGTATGATACTTCCCATAAGGTTGTCAATCCACTGTTTATAAATCAATATAAAACAACCTAAACATGTAAGTAAAATAATATGGTGCTATCCTTTTGATTTGGGTGCCTCATATTACTATCAGTATTGATCCGATTAAATACTAAATGCTATGTAGGTAAAGGATTTGGATTGGGTTTTGGGTAGTGTAGGAGGTCTGCAGGTCACAAACAGAGTCTTGGTAAGGTTGGGTGAGATTTTGGGTTGTTTTGGGTGAAGTAATAAGGTTGCTGGTCTGGAACAGTATTACCAGACACAGAGACCGACACTAGTTAGCGTAATCGATGTCGGTTTAGGTAGGACCGATATCGATTTAGGGTGACTGGTGGTGATAATTGTGAAGAGTGGCAAGGGGTCAGGTGGAGGATGTTTGGGCTCTCTTCCATCTTGGAACAGAGAGTTGGAAAGGTATTTGTTGGGGAGGGTGGGGTGATAGGTCTAAAATAGGTTTGGTAAGGTTTTGAGTGAGGTTTAAGATAGGCTAAGGGTTAACTTATTAGGTTGGGTTGATAGTCAACGTGATCGATATCAATTGAGGAGACCGATGTCGGTATAAGATGAACTGACCACAGTTAGGTTTAACCGGTGTTGATGATTGTTGAAAACTAGGGAATGTTGTAAAATAAGTTTTGGGTCCTCTCTGTGATTGCACAAAGATTTTAGAGGGTGTTTGTGAGGTCTATGTGAGGGAAACGGTTTCGGGATAGGATTTAGTGAGGTTTAGGTGGAGTGTGATGGGGTGGTTAATAGAGAGGAAAATGAGGGATAGATCTAAGTAAGAACAGTAAATAGATGAAAGCAAATAAAATACAATTTCAAGTAATAGAGGAGAAAATAACTTACTTGGAGTTCAGAAGTGTTCTCAATTCATGTAGTGATGGAGGAGTGGTTGGGGATACTGGGTGAAAGTTGATCTATGGAATGGTGCTCAGTGCTATGGTAGTTTCTTCCCGGAATGCTTTTATGAATGCAAAATCCTTCTTTTATCAGTCTTGGTGCTAGCTATGGCTATCTGGACATGCGAAAGAGCTCTGGTTCTTGATTGCATGTAGATATCCTTTGTTCCAAACTCGAGAATATCCCACCCCCAACCCTCGAAAAACAAGGTACCAAAATGGATATATGGTACCGACGGAGGTTTAGGGTGACTGGGGCCGGTTAAGGCGGGAAATCCTAGGTTTACTAAAAATTCCATATTTTGGCAATCTTTTGGGTCAGTTGCTGTCTATCTTTGCGGATCAAAACAGAATGTTCTGTTTTAATGAGCGGGAATGTGGTGGGTTAGAGGGAGAATAGGCATATGATTTTAGGGGGGTTGAACTAAGTCTTAGTTAATTAAGGTAGGTATGACTAAGCCTTAGTTAGTTATGGTGAGTGAATGTTGAGTCCTAGTAAAGGGGAAATATGCTAAAAATAGGTTTTTGATGAGGTTTCTAGGTGAGGTGGTGGTGTGAGGTGTCTAGGTGAGGGGAAAGTAGTTTTAATTAAGGTAATTAAATAATGAATGAAGTGAGGATGGGTATTAATTTAATTGTAAATAATTAAATTAATATTAATGTGGGCTAAAAGGGTCATGGTTAGGTGAAATATATATGAGTTGGAATTTAAAAGGGACCAAGGGGAGTGTGACCCAATTTTGGTGTCTACAGTGTAGGGTTGACGTTAGAATTTAGTCATATGACTCTAAATTATTTCTAAAACAACTAAATTAAACTTTATTGACTATAGGATGACTATGGGATATGTAACTAATTGGTCTAAATGTTGAACTGTATTCTTTTATCTCCATGATATCAATGATATTTCATCATGATTGAAATACTTTGTGGTCCATTTTTCAATGTAAGAGGACATTGAGATATTTTGTTTCATCCTCAAAGCATGGTTATAATTACAATAATGCTTCTTCCTCACCTTAGCTCACATGTTGTGAGGTTTCTTCTTCTATATATTCTTTACCTAAATATGAATGATCATCTCATGAGGATACCTCCTGATGATTTCCAAATGTCTTTAGATATATGATGTGTTTTCGTGCTCTATGTCTCAATTGAAAAGAGGTTCCTCTTCCAATTGTGAATGCCTTGATTTTTTCTTTACAAAAAATGACTACAAATATTAATATAAAGGGTTAGGTGCCGATAACTACATTTGATCCTTAAGGTCTCCCAAATCCTATTCATTTTGATATGCCCCCACTAATTAGAAATTCGATAGCCAAATAGTGAGTTCCATGAGAATCTTACAAGATTATTTTGGGAACACATTCACCAATAACCTTCATTGACAATAGCATTAGTTATATTTAGGCACATAATCTCCATATACACTACCACTAATCTCATGGCTAATTTCATCATTAAAATCAGCAGATCAATTACTTGATCTCTTGACTAAGGGTTTCAACAAATTGAATCATATTTTTTGTCTGTTTACCTTCTTACAAATGTTCTTTGATTTGAAAATTGGTGTGTCACACTATTCGTGTTGTGATTGATGTCTTATATAGTTGTGGTTATCAAATTTATGAGATTCAGAAGGATATTTACTAGGATAAAACTACTTTGATGAGAAATAATATAGTTTGCAATACCACCTTACAGTTTCCATCTCTAAACCCCAAGTCTATTAGTCATTATATTTGTATGGTGATATATTTTATCTTCCATCATTGCTTGTTCCAAACCTCAACTCTTGCAATTCTCAATAATTCCTTTCTATACATGGGTGTGTCACATTATTAGTGTTGTGATTGATGTCTTGTATATAAAATTTTTGAGATTAGGAAGGATCTTTACTAGATAAACTACTTTAATGGGAAAATAATGGTTTATAATACCCAGCTTGCACTTTCCTTGTCTGACCCAAGTCGAAAAGTCATTGTATTTTTATAGGGATTTATTTTATCTTCCATCATTTCTTGTTCAAGAACAAATCTTGCATTGGTTTATCATTCTTTTCTATACACGGGTCAAGGTAATTTATCTTCCTTGCTTCACTCCTAACGATTACCATCACCTCTTCATTTATTTACATCAAACTGGTTGATGTTCACTTGCTTTGGGAATTTGGTATCATTATGATCTCCGAGTTCCCACCATCTACACCAAATGTTTGGTGTTAACTATATTGGCAAGGTAATCTGTAAGAAAAATGGCCCCCACTTGTTGCACTTTCAAACACTAAATCATTATTAGACCTTGATCAATAACTAGGATTGTGGCTACCACTCCCCCCATATTGGTAGAATGTTTTTATATTATAGTTTTTGTTTATATACCATCTAGTGGATGCACTTGACAATGTTGCTAAATTTCCCTGGATCTTGGTTAGTTGTGGTATTAGGTTTAAGTGGTTTTCGTTGGGTAAGGAGGACCTAGGCACCTCAATTTTCAAATTATAGGGTAAATTTTTTATATCATGGCCATTCAATCGATATATTTCACAAAATAATATTCTTAGGTAGTTATCTTTGGTGGTGTGCCATTATATTTTATGGCATATGCACTAAAGGCCCTTATCCCCTTCCTTGATGTTTTTCCTTCAATTCTATCATTATTTATAACATGCCCTTCCGAAGAGATGTACAAACTTGAGTTTCTTTTTTCATTTTCACTAAATCGAATTCCTTGCCTTCACTCCATCTTTTTACGTTCAGGATGATTTCTAATTCTCATGCTCTATGTCCATTTCCTGGTTTTTAAGAATCATCATATTATGTATACAAGAGAAATACTACACAATGGAAAGAAAACAACACAAATAGTGCAAACCTAATCCTTCTTCATATCTCCTTGGAACATCGGTTGAGATTGTTGAATCTGGGAATGAAGCACCGAGCTTGTTGAATCTCTTGATAAATATTTTTTGGATGGTCCAAAGATGTTTCCAAACAGAAGTAGATTTAAGCTACTAGCAAAGTGATTGAATGACTAATTTTTATATAGATTCGTGATTAATTCGACAATGTAACGACATGCAAAAATTGAATGGAAATTGGCACAATAACAATGCAATTTTCAAAGATTCCAAAGATGAGAAATGGAGAGGAATGAGTGATTATTTATAGATGAGGAAAGAGAATGCCAAATCCTTTATTTGTGTGTTTGATTTTGTCTGATCTAAAGCTAAATAAAACATGATTGTAGACATTTGTTTGAGTTCCCAACTTCATTATCAAAATAAGTTGTTGTTTTGAGCTTGATTGAATGAGTTTTCATTGAGTTGGCAAAGGTGGCATGCATGTTGAATATTTTAAGTTTTTTCATTGAAATATTAAATTCATGTCTTTTTTTTATTCACCCAAAAAAGTGACGCGAGTTTTAGCTTTTGGGATATTTTCTTTAATTTTGGATTGTCATGATTTATAGGATATGTTTAGTTAACTCAAATGCATGATTTGATTTAATCGAAACTTGTCATCTTGCATATATTTATGATTTAATCTTTGATTATTTCTTTTTTCTCTAGTTAACTTGAGATTTTAATTAGTGAAGTGAAAGTGAATAAGAGGTGAGGTGGAAATGGAATATATAGGATGTTTTAATTAAGATATGTAAATTATCTAATGGGATAGGGGATGAATAAATAAGAGTGATATGATTAATTAATTAATCATAAGAATGAGATATGAGTGTCCTAGGGTTTCATAGTACGAATATTTAATAATTCGAGACCATGTGTGAGTGGTAGGAATGATTAGGGGAGTTACGAGACAATTGTTGTAGAATGTCATCAGAGGTCATAAAATAGCAAAATATATCAAAAGTTTTCGCGGAGAATGGCGGTAATTTACTATGAGTAATTATGGGATGATTTATAGGGTTAGAATGTGTAATATGATTTTTAGGGTTTGTACATTTCTCTCTCTTTAAAGTGTTATTATGAAGTAGCAACGCTTTAAAGATAATATACGTGTGTATATCAATGAACAAATGATAAAGAAATTTGGGTGGATTGCCTTATTTGCCCCAGTGAAGCATTTGGAGGTCCCGATGAGTAAAAGATGGTACTAAGGTATTTTCCCCTTGAGTGGGTGTGGGTGACGTTAACAGAGCGTTGAACATCTACATGATAGGACCGGAATAAAAGAGATAACCCACATATAAAAATGAGAAGTAAGAGCATAGAAAATGAGACCAGAGGTTAGGAGAGAAAAAAGGGACAACAATTAGGGTTATAGAGAGAAATTGGGGTTTAGAAGAATGGGTTTTAAATAGAAGGGTGGGAGGGTTGATGAACACCTATTATTCATTTTCTCTATATAGTTTTAATGATGGTAGATGATACCTGATAAACATATGATGATGTTTTTAATTAATGAATTTTGTTGATATGATTTTTTTAAATGAGATGCATGATGAAATTTATAATGGTGATATGACTAACATTACTCGTAGCTTGAGATTCCATTCAAAAAATTTATTTTAGAGAAAACTTGATTTGTTATTACATAATAGAGTTAGAAACCGTGATTATTAAAGAACCATGATGATCAACTCATTATATACGTAAACACACACACGTGCACAAAAAAAGAAACAATAAAGTAAAATATCAAAAAAAAATCAATATCATAGTAAATGTATAAAAGGCTATAAATGATCAAGGATGATACACAAAATACTTGAACTTGGTCTATAGTAACTATCAATGCAAAACAACTACAAATAAAGATAATTAACTATGCCCCTACTGTGCTCCACAATCATAATTGATTAAATTAACTTTCCCCTTGAGCAAGGATACATGCAAGGGGTAAGGTCAGATTGAAGAGTGAGGTTGAGTGACACTCTTGTTGGATCTAAATGGAAAACTTATTTGATTGATTTGCCCCCAAGAAAGGATACATGCAATGGGTAAGATTAGATAAGATTGAAGAATCAGGTCAAGTGACACTCTTGTTGGATCCACGTTGGAGATTGATTTTATTGATGAGGCCATTACCTCTGAGAAAGGATACATGCAAGGGAGAGAAATAGAGTTGATATTGCCCCAAATGATGATGCCCACTAGGGTTTTGATTTGTAGTAGGATAGTTGGAACAATCACTAAGACAAGAGTTAAAAGTTTGATTTGATATGATTGTTGATTTGTTATTATTGGTATTGTTTGGAAAAGTACTTCAATGTTTGATTGTTGTGTGAATCGTTTAAATTTTTTAGACAATGTTTGTCTAATTTTTTTTATTTTTCAATAATTTGAGATGTTTTTTGATTTTGAGACAAAATATTTGTTGTTTTATGGATTTTTGATTATTTGTATTTTGGAATATATGGTTTTTTGGTTTTTTTACTCGGTAAAGGGTGCATTGTCTGAACCTATGTTCAAAAAATTGTAAACATTTCATGTCCCATTGGTCAGAATATATATGATATACTGATAGGATGTATGACTCTACCCTTAAATCCACGTAAATATTAAGATGTGAGGGATCAACACCAAGAGCCAAGAAGGACCGTAAGACAAATGAGATATTGATGATGCAAATAAAGATGATGGATGCAAAGACACAAGGTTAACAATGGTCCATTTGGGAAAATTTGACTCATCTCCAATTAATATTATTTGACTAATTCCAAGATGATTTCACTTTATAGGTTTTGACTATACTTAGACCACATTGGTGCCCTACTGTATTGGAAATATCTAGTGTAATGAATGGTTGTCTCTCTTAACATAAGAAAATAAATTGAGTCTTTGGAATTTTGGATGATTAAGACACTTTTGATTCAGTTTTCTGAAGGCCTTATATTTCTTGATTTTATTTTTTCAAAATGACCCCCTACATTTTAACACATACCACCAGTAAGAGCTAAGGGTTCACCATCTGAAGACAAGATGTAGGTGAGTAAGGGTACCTTATCACTTTTCCCATTCTCACACTACCTGTAAGAAGTGCATGAGTCTCAAAACCAAAGAATATGAAGGATGAAAAGATGTAACGATTCTGAATTTGTTTTGTATTTTTGATTGATTTTTCCTTGTTTATGTATTGTGCTTATTTTGGAAAGGTGGTTTTCCCCCAAATATCAGCCCCACATGTGACTAATGAGGATGCAAGGTCTTGTCACCTTAGACTGAGATTAGTGAAAAAAATATTTGGGTAAAGAAGTTTAGTTCTTTCTTGTTAAGGAGAGAGCTTCCTTCAAAAGGAGGATTTTCCATCAATAAGCTTCTAGGACAAGATTGTACATAAAAACATCTACAATGGAAGAATCTAGAATAGGGATGAGATACACAATACCCTACAGGAATAAGATTAATTTGCATATTATAGGTGAAGAGTGTGAAGATATGTGATAATGAAATGATAGAGATATCTAATCCAATAGATGAAATAATTAAAATTATTTTGTACAAACGTGTCCTCCCCCAATGTGGATAGTACCTGTGAATAAGAATTTTTTACTGTCTTCACTTTTGATTTTCAAATAGTGTTGTGATGAGGGATATGCTAGATCTTTTTTCTCTTTTTGATTTTTTTGATTTTTTACAAATTAGGGTTTGCAATCATCATTGTGGAAGAGGTCCATGTTTTTGAATTTTGATTGGTCTTGATGTACGAGATTTGGGTGAACAAGGTAAATGATTATGTGTTGATTGTTTCGGACTTACGAGACTTGGGCAGACGAGGTCCAAGTTAATAGTGTGGATGGAAAGGTTTTCGATGAGTAGGTTTGTATTGGCTAGATCATCAAAGAGGCCATGTGTGGATAAAGGTAACACGTAATTTAAATTTTGGAAATTTGAATTTTGGAGTTCATACTCTCTAATAACTTTGTCAATGATATCCAATGTAGGTGGAGTAGAAAATGTAAACGGAGTAGAAGATATAGATGGTTGAGGTTTGAAAAGGATATCAACGTTAATGTTATCCTCAACCATGAATGGAATGACACATGGAGTGAAGGATTGATTTGTAGATGGGCCTTCAAGGAATCTTAATGATCTTTTAGAACAAATATCCAATTTTTTATGTTGTTTATAAGCACTTTTTTGATTTTGTGATTAGTGATGAATGTTTCAATGCAAAAGGAATTCATGTTTATGATGTTGGATTTCAAAAGGTCATGAGGACTAAATGATAGGATTGAATTATTTAATGAAATATTTGTGATTAAAGCTTGAAATGGTTGTGTATTAATACCCTTAGGTACACACACATTGTGGAGTGCATGTGTAAGGATGTCTTGAAACATAGGTGTTTGTTTTTTCATATCCATAAGAGGGATTTGCGTAGATGCCTTATTTAACTGTTTGATAATGTCACGAGAAATAAACGAAGAATTTGTATTGGATGGTAGTGAAATAGTCATTGACTTAGGATTGGATGTTTGAGGTGTCGTGGAACGTGTCAAAACCTTTTTTTGTCGTGTTGCTACAACAAGGATAGGAGTATTGGTTTTGATGGTAACCATGGTGTTAGGCATAGGATCTAGAAATGAAAGGATATAATCAAGCTCAACATTGTTTAGTGATTGAACCTTATCTTTATATTTTTTATTGGTATCATGAGTTGTAAAAGGGTCATGGAATACTTCCAGTTTCACATTTGACATTTTTGTTTTCAAATTTAATGTCTTTGTTGTCAAGTAAATCTTGGATGTAATGGCGGATATTTGAACAACGATCCATAGAATGGCCATTGATGTGTTGGTATTCATAATATTATGGTTCTTTATACCACATAGGTTTTGGTTTCCATTCTTCAAATGGTCTTGCAATTGCATAAGTTACTATATTAGCAATTGCTAACTGTGGAGGACACTAGAAAGAATTTCTCTTAGATGTGTGAATTGTCTTCATTTGAATTAACATGGAGTAGTTTCTTTACTAGAGATTATGATTGGTTGATTGTTTGATTTTTTTGGTTTTGATTGTTAATTTTGCACATTTTGAACATGACGAGTATCAATAATATTGTCATTTACAACATTTTGGTTTCGATTGAAATTTTTTGGTTTATCATGATACTGATGAGTGTCCTTATTATAATTTATCTTTTGAAGGTGTTTTTTAGGCCTTTAACAATGAGAGCCATTTCCATTTTTGCTCATTTTTCAATTACTTCCTCAAAGTTTGTTAGGCATCTAGTTTTTGGGTATGGAACAAAGAAATTATCTTGAAATTCCTCTCCATCGTTGAACAAATGATGTGAATGTTTAATTATTCCTTTAATTGTTGTTACAAAGGTCCATCATAGTGACTTCAAAATATAGATTAAAGGATAATTGTTTAACAAACTTCTCTAATAAGTTAGTGAAGGTTGTGACTGAGCCTTTTGGAAGGAGTAAAAACCAATCTAAGGCTTGTCCACCTAAAATTTTTGGGAAAAGGCACAAGAGATAAATGTCATTGTAGGTTACCTCTTGGTATGTCATGAATAATTATTTAACATATTCTCTTGGGTCATGTTTTCCTTTGTACTTTTCAAACTTAGGGATTTTGAAGGATTTGGAAATGGAATGCGCAACAGTTCTTTGTCAAATCGATAGGGGCAAAGTTCTTCAAAATTGAATTGTTTTTTTTTTCTTTTGCATTCTGAATATCATTTCTTTTATGTGTTTCCATTCTTGTGTGAATGGGAAGTTTGTGAGAGGGATGTATATTGTGTCATGATTAGGTTGGACCTCTTCTTCATTGTTTTTGACAACCTTAGAAAGTTCAATAGTTTTTACCTGTATTTTGGCTAGTAAAGCTATGTTTGATGTACTCATTGAATCACTGGATTTTTTTTTGTTTTTCTAGATTCAGGTTTATCTAAGAGATGTTTTAAGTTCTCATCACCAAAATCTATATGTAATTTAGCTCCCATATCTAGGAGACGAAGAAGAAATTGATGTTTGTTTTTTCTTAGAAGTTCATTTATTTGCTCAGTTTCCTCTTTTGTGACCTCAGGTTGTCTAGCTCCTTCCTCTTCGTCAGAACTATCTTTGTCAAAAGGATTTTTTTCAATACTTTCAAAGATGATATAGCTTTTGTTTCAAGTTTCCACCATTTTGCACTAAAAGGGTAAAAACCTAAAGTAAGAGGTGGTCTGAGATTTTGAATAAATCTATTGTTATTTGTCTTGATTTGAATCTGGATATGCTTTATTTGTTTAAATATGGACACATGTATCTAAAATTTAAGAATTTTGATTTTAATTGGATATGTTTATACTTGAATATGGGTATCCAGAATACAAGACTTTGATTTTAATTGGATTTTTTGATTTTAATAGGATGCTTTTGATTAAAAAAATGTTGATTGGATTTGGACATATTTTGATTTATACTAGATTAGGTTGTGAGTATCCAAATGATAATATTTTTAGCTTTGATTATTTTTGGATTGGGGTGAATTGGATTGGTATAAGATGTGGAACACAAATTGTTTTAATCTATTAATCTAAACAATATGAGATTTGTTGGCTCCATTTTTTTAGGCTTCCTAGGGGTTTGGGATATTCTCTCACCAATGTTATATGAATGAGTAAATGCACCAAAAAATGCTAGTTATGGAATTTACCCCTCAATCAATTAGAATGGGGTAATTTCCACAAACAATGTTTGGTTTTCCTCACGGTTAAAACTACTCAATTAGGATGCAGCGCTACCCTTTTCGTTGTCCGATCCTCTCAATGTGCCAACTACTTTGGGGTTCCTGTGGTACTCCTCGTAATGAGGTTAAGGAATGTCCAAGTACTTCCTACAATTATGCAGACATGTATTTACCATTATCCGAACCTGCAATGAAAATGTTTCGTTTATTTTATTTAGCAAATTCTAATTTTCTTTGACCAAGGAAACCTACATGCTAGGTATTAGTAGTACGCTGTTTGATTTTGGTAAGATTTGCCAAATGAAGTGGTCATGCATAGAAGTGATTATTAATTTTCCTGCAAACAAAATATTACAAGAAAACAAATGATTGTGGTCATTTCTAATTCTCAAGATCACTTAAGATAAGATAAAGATAAAAATAAATATATTAATGTCCAACGAATGACCACAAAAGTAGGTCAATAGGACTACAACCCAAACAATATACAAAGTGCAAGCGGGGACAACTCAAAACGAGTTCCCAAAAACTGAAAAGAAGAGAAAAGATAGCAGAAAGGAAACCCAAAGCTAAATGCCCCCACATGTGGGGGTAAAGGAGCAAGCAGGGGAGAAAAAGACAAAAGTGATGAAGAGAATGAAAGGGGGGGCAAGTGAGGACCAGAGGTCTAATTAGGAATGGTAGCCACACCCCTCCTAACATTAGAGGCCGACGAAAAGAAGCTCCTGATGGACTGGAAACCCGAAGAGGGGGGTGAAAACCTCCTCCCCAATTGACATCTGAAATTGATGCGGCGAATAGGGGGATGAATGGAGCTGGACTGCCCTCTAGTATGTGTGTGCATCTGATGCTGCTGGTGGTGATCGAGGGAGGTGTGAAGGTCCATTCGGGGACGAATTGACCTATGCACTGAATCTGGGCCAGGATGGCTTTGTCGTTTAGTTCCTCCACTAGTGGGTAGAAACGGAAAGAAGGTTGTAATTCGTCTCATGAGGATGACTCGTGGAGGGGGATGAAGAATCTTGTCTCGTAACAATAAAGAATCATGGATGTAGAGGGCAAGACACCACTGGTCGATATACCTGAAGAAGACTGGGAGAGTCTGGATCTCTCTGAAGAGACAGTGAAAGTGTCCTCTGATCTCATAGTAAATGGGGCAGCGGAAGATGAAATGAGTCTCAGTCTCCACCTCATGAAGGCTATAGAGCCTACAAAGTCTATCCAACCGATCAATGTGGTGATCAGTCTCACACCGGAGTCTGTGGGAGCCGACTCAAAACTGACCCAAAGGTATACAGAGGGCATGCACCCAGTGATGAAAGGTGCACTGCGGGCGGACGGAGTGTGACAGAAGAGCATACATGGATTTTGATCAGAACAAATATGGAAGGAGATAAATGAGAATCTATAAGGTTAGTCTTGTTTTAACTTGCATATCAAAGTCAGAAATACACAAAAATAACAAAGGAATAAAAATGAAAATGTGGGAAAATTGAGAAAATAGATTGAAATTGAAGACAAAACGGTAACAAGCATACTTTAATGTAAACATACTTTGTAATGACGGAAACACACCTTTGGTGTGACGTTAGTGCAATTAAGGGAACACAAAGATAGGAATATGAATGCAAGTGCATGTTATAGCAACACATGTAATAGCATAGTAGTGCGCCCAGTGCAATGGTAAGCACAAATCTTGTTACAGTAGCAAAAATCTGCAAATCAGATAAAGATGAGAAACACTAGTGTAGAAAGGAAAACAGAAACACACATGTATCCGCGCTAACATAGGTATATGAACAAAAACACATATCTAATGACGCTAGCGAAAATTGCATGTTATGCTTATTATTTCACGGTAGCGCAAATCACTTGTAGTTGCACATAAATGTCAAAACATTACCAATTTCAATTTTTTTGAAACTGTTTTCAATTTACTCCATGAAAAGCCCTAAAAATTGGTAAGTGATTCATGATCCTTCTTTGTATCTCCTTGCAACCTTGGATGAGATTGTTGAATCTTGGAATGAAGCATTGAGCTTGTTGAATCTCTTGATCAAGTTTTTGTGGATGATCTAAAGATGTTTCAAACAGAAGTAGATTTTAGCTACGAACAAAGTGTTTGAATGACTGATTTTGATGATAGATCCTTGATCAATTGGACAACATAACGGTATGCATAGTTGAATAGAAATTCAACACAATAACAATGCAATTTTAAAAGCTTCCAAAGATGATAAATGAGAGGAATGAGTGATTATTTATAGATGAGGGAAGAGAATTCTAAATCCTTGATTTGTCTAATATGAAGCTACTAAAACATGATTGGAGAGATTTGTTTGAGTTTCCAACTTGATTAACAAGTTAAGCTGTTATTTTGAGCTTGATTGAGTGAGGCTTAATTAAATTAGCGAAGGTGGCATCCCTTTTAAATATTTTTAGCTTTTGCATTGAAATATTAAATTCATGTCTTTTGTTTTATTCCTCCAAAAAAGTGACATGAGTTTTAGCTTTGGGGATATTTACTTTAATTTTGGAATGCCATGCTTTATGGAATATGTTTAGATAACTCAAATGCATGATTTGATTTAAGTTAAACTTGTCCTATTACATACATTTAATGATTTAATGATTTAATTGATTTCTTTTTCTCTAGTTAACTTGAGATGTTTTTTTTATTGTTAAACGCTTTTGACAAGAGGTTAGAACCTGGGGATTAAGGGGATCCCACCCAAATACAAACATGAAAAATAAACCATAAACCGCATAACAAAAAGATGGAAAACACAAAAGGCCCACCAATAAAAACCTAATAACAGGAAAAGAGGCAGCTAACATCTACCACTCTTCTGACGGAGAGTAGTAGTCGAGAAGGTTTGCATATCACCCTTTTTTTCCTTTTTTCCTTTTAGCCTCTTGTCACTAAGCTGGATCTAAAATTACCACCATTTCCATCCCATCCAGGTTTGTGGCACTAACAAGGATAAACTCCTTCTTAGAGTCTGACTCATCCGAATTATCAGAAACATGGCCACGCTTCACACCAGTTGTTTCCCTTCTTCCTTCTTGTTGATTTGCTCTATCCTTTGTTTCTATTTGCCGGTTTCTTTCGTGATCAATATTTTCCACACCCTTAAAATTCGTCACTGGAGTAGAGCTATTCCAACCACTCCTTGATGACGAATTATTTTTCCTTTGAGTGCACTTTCTTTTACCCATCGGGCAACCAACCTACAGATGAATCGAGGTCTTGCAAATATGGCACCAAAAGGTCATGCTCTCATAATCCAAAGATTAGACATACTGCAAGTTTCACGCTATCAACAGAATCCTATCCGGAAAACCCTTGCTAAGGTCTATTTCAGCACATAATCTAGCAAAGGTTCAGATTCTAGACTTTGCTCTAGACTGATCTTTTTCTTAAAATTTGCCAAGTGCATTACGAATATCCTCCAGGGCATACCAAAAGTGTAATCGAAGGTTCAGAAGCTGAACCCAAACAGGCATTTTGGTAACAGAAAGAGTATTTGGATCAAAATCAAGGAACCACGGTGTGAGAAACAAACATGCGTTACCCCAAAACCATAAACCATCTAAAATGCATTTTTGATATTCCTCCTCAAATTGGACCACGAAAAATCCCTAGGAGAAGAAAGAGATTTCGCAGGCTTTGGTCTAGTTATCTGAAACCCACTATGTTCAGTCAGAGGCATCATGCCACATTCAATTGAATCTGCCAATGATAGCCAACTGCGACAACGATTTCAAATGTTCTTCTACCACAATGTTGTCCAAATTGAGCGTTGGCGCTTCCTCTGCTAGATCGACTACATAATCTTGTAATCTTGTTTAGGGGTGGAATGTTGGATGGCGTACCTAAAGGATCCGATTTTGGGGGATGCATGATTAGGTTTAGACCCCACTCCCACCAGACCACTAGTTTTTGTCCACCTACAACCTGAGTTTACTTTGCTCGAGCCAAGAGTCGGCTCGGAACATAGTTTCAAAGACTCTGCTTCCGGTTTACGTTTAGGGCTAATCGAGCTCTACTTCGCCTTGGCTTTCAAATCTGCTACAAAGGTCATTGTAACCTCCTTGCTAAAAGTGTCGAACTCCCTGATGTTGGCCACATCTTTCCCAGTGATGAAGACACCGTTCCAAATCTCTATCACTTCTTCTGCATGACTGCGGTTCCTACCTGCGACTGGTTTTGATGAAGTGGCGCTAGGGTTTATCCCTAACCGCTCGACCATTTCCACCACTATGCTCCATTCCTTGAAATCCGCTAACTCTTGATCCATCATCCCCCCTATGGTTCAAGATCCTTAGTTAACTTGAGATGTTAATTAGTGAAGTGAAAGTGAATAAGAGGTGTGGTGGAAAAGAATATAGGTAGGATTTATTTAATTAAGTTGATATTTAAATTAGTTAATGGGATAGGGGATGAATAAGATTAATTGATTAATCCTAAGAAATAGATATGAGTGTATTAGGGTTCATAATATGAATATTTAATAATTTGATACCATGTGTGAGTAATAGGAATGATTAGGGGAGTTGCAAGACAGTTGTTGTAGAATGTTATTAGAGGTCGTAAAATAGCGGAATATATCAAAAGTAGTCAAAAATGGTCATAATGTAATATGAAGTAATTATGGGATGATTTCTGATGTTTAGAATGCGTAATATGATATTTTAGGGTGTTCACAATTATAAAGGTGGGTCCACCATATTTTCTCTCAATAGGGAAACCCAAACCATCTCTTTTAAAACCCAATGGTTGGTTACTTCTCGAGTTTCCCAAGCATTTCCTTGAGTCTAGTGTTGTAAGCATGTAATGTATCATGCCTGCTTTGTTGAGAGTTGTAACGTTTAGCAACAATCTTGTTATCATCTGCAAAAAGTTTGAATGTTTTTTTTGAACGCTATCTTGAGGGTCCTCCATGTTGTTTTGTCAATCATTCGTATCTTTGTATACCAGTTAATGACTAACCCCTAGCATGGTGGCTAAAAAATCATCTTAACCATACATGTTCATATTTAAGCCCATTGGTAATCCAGATCGTGTGCTCATTCTACAATGCCAATCGGGTACTGGGTTCCATCCCCATTGAAGTCGGACAAAAAACAATTTCAGATAAATATGGTACCCATGGTTGCGGGATTTTCTAAAGTCGCATGCCTAATACAATCTTTCTCCTTGGCGAAATTTGTATTGCACATTTCTTTACACTAAACATGCATATCTGTGCAATCAATTTTTCCTTCGACAATTATCAATACCATGTCTTTCTCACTTTTAGTTTCCCTGTCTGCGTTTTACCCTTTGTTGCCATTCCAATTGTTTTGGTCGTCCCGTGTTTGGCACCAGACCTTCAATCAAAACTTCACTGCTTTGCTTACGCTTCAAATTAAGAATAAGCGTCTACTTTTATGTCTTTTATTTCTTGAAGTGGCTGCTTCTAACAATCTTCTTTGTTTCTTTTGTTGTTCTAAGAGTTTGATTTAGCTCCAAGTTTCTATTTGATTTGTTCCATTACTTTATCTTCTTTGACCTTCTTTGTTTGGTTCTAAAGACATCAATGTTTGTATGTCAATCTTTCCCCTATTTCATGAATATCTTGCATCCTACCTTTGCAGTATTTATTTTTGAATCTCTTGATAACTTTTGTCTTGAAGGTTCTAGAATATTATATAATGTCTGGCTATAAGTTATGGTAGGTTATCAAGGAGTCATTGTACGTCCTCAATATTTGTTAAGTTACCCCATATATAATTTGGTAGTACTTGGTTTCTTTTAGATTCTTCTTGAATGTGTTTCCATATAAAGAGATCCTACATGTACTTGAATTCTTTTGAGAGCTCTTCCTCTTGTTGATTTTTCAATAAGAGTGGTTGTCAATAGAATTGTAAACCAACTTACTTCTATGCTTACCATGATTCTATATCATTTAAGGGTGTAATATCCCCTTCCCATTCGAAGACCTTTGGCTTATTTTGTCAATCCGACGGCCAAAGGAAAAATTTAAGGGTGACTTAAGTTATATTTAATTATTATAAAGTGCAATTAATAAAAGAAAAAATATATATAGATCACTTATAATAATTTATATGACTTAATAATTATTAAATTTAGGATAGAAAAGACTCAAATGTAAACTGTTATTGATCCTAAGTGAAATGGCGACTTGCCTTAGGGGCGATAAAAAATGGTTAGAAAATGTAAAATTTCATGTGACAAATGTATTTCTCCTAGAAAAAAGTGACTTGCATTAGGAGGGAAAAGTTGTTGGAAAAAACATTTAATATGGGAAAATATTAAATGAAAGCATGGGAAAATATTAAATAAAGTAAGTGGAAAACATTAAATGAGGCAAGTGATGTTGATTGGATATTGTGGAGGTTGTTTTTGGTCTCTTTTCTCCTTAAAAGGAGAAGTCGACTTGAGGAGAGACATTATATTCTATGATTATTCTACAATTTCACACTTCTGGTTTTCTTTGAGCAATTGTTGATTGTTATCTTTTAACTTGTGGAGTAAGATCCCACAGGAACCTTAGCTTTGGTGGTGAGAGATCTATTCCTTGCTAGTAGGGGACTCTTCGATGGTAAAAGATCCACCCTAGTTTGTCACTATTAGAACTAATTGAGGGTTGATTTGCAGAGATTAGTTTTAGAGGAGTTTTTGGCAGATTTTTCTATAGCAAAGACTTAAAGAAATATTGCAACAATGTTTATGTTATTTGTCCCTACTGGAGCGACCCTTTTTGTAGTTGATTTGTGTTGAATGCATGGCATTTCAGATCTGATTTTTGTTACCATTTGTTGATATGATTTTTATAAATCAAAGCAACCGATTTTCAATATTTTTAGGAGTTTAAAAATACCATTTTTAGATTTGTTCATGGCAACTTGTTTGTAGATTTAAATTAAATTATTTCAGTCCTCTTTTAATCAGAAATTTGCATTTTTTGATCTGATTTGGGCCTTATAAAATCAATAATTTGGAATAAAAAATATTAAATTTAGAGCTTGATTGGTGTTGGTTTTCTACTCAACCCAAGTCGCATTTCCCTTATTTAATTCAGATTTGTGTGATACTTGTTTGGTATTTTGTCTACAAGTTGCATTTAATGTTTGGGATTGCCTAAAATCCGTTTAAGGGTAAAAATATGTCCATTGGGGACACTACAATGGTATTAGAGTCAGTTTTCTTCTAGCGTGTTGGGTAGTGAATGAAGGTCAAAATATGATAGATTGGAAATATCTCAATATGGGTTTTATGAAGGAAATGTTCATTAATATGGTGAAACAACAGGAAGTCACTAATCTTTATTTGAGCCAACTCACTCAAAATTTGAATCAGATCAGGTCTAGGGACAATAAGGAAAAATGTGAGAACAATGATAAAGGGCAGCCAATAGAGGTGATTGATGAGGATTCTTGTTGGAAAAAATACCAATATTTGAATAAGGGTTTCAGAGATAATATGTCATTTTCAGATTATTGCATGATGAAGATTGGTAGCAAGCCTAAGAGCAATCATCATATGTCGATACCTGAATTACAAAAGAACTCATTTGAAGAAGAGGAAGCTTCTAGAGAGAAAGGTATGATTTCCATTAAGCAAAATAATTGTATTAGTAAGGAACAAACATTGTTTGTTGGATGTCTAGTTAGATAAATTATTTCAACAAATATTAATAGTAAACAGGGGAAAAAATTTGTATATGCAAGCAAGGAGGATGTAGTAGAAACTCTAAAAAGGTGCGAGGAATGGAATAACAGAGCTAGAATTGCTAGATTGATATCCGCTCAAGCAAGAGAACACCTACAAGAGTTCAAGAAAAAGATGTGGGTAAATGATGCAAGGGAGCGTACACCCACGAAAGCAGTCTTTATAGAACTTGCACATGATGAGGAGCCTCACATGGACACTTGTGTGGAATTGCAAGCAGCTGCAATTTCTAAACTAGCAGATCATGACAAGCTAATTTATGAACAATTTCAAGCCATTATGAACCAAAATGCTCAGGATTTGTGGTAGCAAAGTCAAGTCATTTTGGAGACCAAGCTTAACGAGGATACTCCAATGTATGAAGTGGATATGTCTTATTTATTTATGCCTATTCCAATTTATTTTCATCATGAGATGCATGATATGGTAGAAGATGAAGTCTTCATTATGGAGTTTGTTGAACCATTGCTCCAACTATGTGTATATGAGCATCTTGTGGATAATATATGGTCGCAAGATTTAGCTCACTTAATAGGTACATAGGCCTGGATGGTAGAGAACTTTAGCATATTTTGTCTCTTGTGCATGACACTTAGACAAAACAAAGATGCAATTGCTTGAGGGCAAGCAATTTTGGGAAGGGAGGATTATAATATCCCCTTCCCATTCGAAGACCTTTGGCTTATTTTATCAATCCGATGGCCAAAGGAAAAATTTAAGGGTGACTAAAGTTATATTTAATTATTATAAAGTGCAATTAATAAAAGAATATATATATATATATATATATATATATATCACTTATAATAATTTATGACTTAATAATTATTAAATCTATGATAGAAAAGACTCAAATGTAAATTGTTATTGATCCTAGGTGAAATGGCGACTTACCTTAGGGGCGATAAAAAATGGTTAGAAAATGTAAAATTTCATGGGACAAATGTATTTCTCCTAAAAAAATGTGACTTGCATTAGGAGGGAAAAGTTGTTGGAAAAAACATTTAATATGGAAAAATATTAAATAAAGTAAGTGAAAAACATTAAATGAGGCAAGTGATGTTGATTGGATATTGTGGATGTTGTTTTGGGTCTCTTTTCTCCTTGAAAGGAGAAGTCGACTTGAGGAGAGACATTATATTCTATGATCATTCTACAATTTCACACTTTTGGTTTTCTTTGAGCAATTGTTGATTGTTATCTTTTAACTTGTGGAGTAAGATCCCACAGGGACTCTAGCTTTGGTGGTGAGAGATCTATTCCTTGCTAGTAGGGGACTTTTCGATGGTAAAAGATCCATCTTAGTTTGTCATTATTGGAGTTGATTCGGGGTTGATTTCAAGAGATTAGTTTCAGAGGAGTTATTGGCAAAAAAATTTATAGCAAGGACTTAAAGAAATATTGCAGTAGTGTTTATGTTATTTGTCCCTAGTGGAGCGACCCATTTTGTTTTTTATTTGTGTTGAATGCATGGCATTCTAGGTCTAATTTGTGTTGCCATTTGTTGATAAAAGCCCATACAATTGGCATAAGATAGGATATCCTTATATAGGCTACAAGCAATCTTGAGTGTGGGAGAAAGGGTATCATACAATAATAACAAGTACGGTACAACAATGGCGTCTACTAGTGTCCTAGATTGCATACATGTATAATAAGGGCATGTGTTCCTACATTGCATGCACATAATAGTAAGAGCATGAATGATTGTGTTCTCCTTTCTTGTTACATAGAATATGTCCATATCATTGTCACTTATCAAATCAAAGTGAGCCCTTTTTCACACATGTATGAGAATATGTACTACTGTATTCTACTCCATTACCTCTTGGTGTTTCTTGTTAAATGATGTGACCTAAGGGGTCATTTGTTTAACTAAGTGTTTCTTCATTAATATCCTACCAAAGCCAACCCATGAATCAAACGTAAGCCAACCTAACATTTGATACAAGCCCTCCTATCTTGACATTCCTAATGCTTTTTAAAGAATAAGATCTAACATTTGATGGTCAACATAACCGCTACAACTAACATACAAAAAGCCTTTCTAATCTTACTAATAACATGATAATCAAATACTTAATAGAACATATCTACATTTATTCATAACCAATCTCTTAATGGCGGATGTGTCCAATGGGGTGCATAAAGGCAACACGACAGATTTGCAATTGCTTGAACCATGGCATTTCGGATACACCGACCTAGCTTGATGTATTATGATGTCATCTTTTTCACCTTCGTTTATATGTACTTCAAAAAATGAATTATGATTGTTTTTAGGTGGCGTTAACATCTCTATGTTCTCTAGGTTGGTGTTAGCATCTTTATGTTCTCTAGGATTATGAATTGTTTCCAAGGGGCGTTACCATCTCTAAGTTCTCTAGGCTTTTGAATTGTTTCTAGGTGGTATTAGCATCTCTATGTTCTCTAGGCTATCTCTTCCATTTTGAGGGTCGTAATGTTGGTTGTGTGGCTGTGTCATTGTTGTGACCCATAGGGACACATTTTGGTTTTTGGGCAACGGTTTCAAATAAAATTCCTCTTTTTTGTATTCAAAATAAAATTAATTTAAGGATGATTTGAGGAAAACAATCTTGAATTATTATAAGATTGATTTTGCAAAGTTTCATGCAATGTTTTAAAGTTGGAAATTGATAATGAGATACTGCACTTTTATTCACTATTTATTGAAGTGGGTGAGAGTTTAGTGATATGCATGACACTTGTATAGGTTTAGATGGTTGGAAATGCACACAATTTTAATGTACACTTATCACAAAAATTGCCTTAATGCACTCCAAAATTGTAGGACTCAAAAAATAATAATTTCAATTATTCAAAAAATACTAGAATTAAACTTATTTCAATAAAAAATAAATGATTTATTTATTTTGGTTAGTTGATATTAGATGAGGTAATTAGAAATGGAATCAAAACAAATAGTATAGTATACCTGATACAAATAACATACCAAAAACTTTCTTATAATTTTAAAGATAGACAGAATTTCAAGCATGTCAAGGAATTGCTCCAGTTATCTTCTATGGGGTGGGGCAAGAATGTCCATCTGGTCTTCCATTTGATCTTTAGGTTCACATCAAACTTAAATGTAATGTCCATTTTAAGGGTTTAGAATATTTTACCAATATGAATATACAGAACATTAATTTGTTATGTTGGGATCTGTTTGGTCGTTTTGAAAGAACAAAACTGCTCACTACCTAGCTATAGGCAATCTCATCACAACATCCCTTCCAAATTGGGGCAAATGAATAACTACAATGTCACAAGAAGTTTAAAAATGGACTCTTGATGTTTCATTTCAGAGAGAAGGCCATGAAATACACAGGGTTGACACTTCAAAAAATGGCTTTAATTTTAAGTATGAAGAGCTCTCACTTCAAGTGTTTTTGAGAACTTCACCAATATGATGATTAGGACATGTAAACATTGCTAAAGAGAGGCTCCCACAGAACATCTGTCATCTTACTTCAGTTAGAGCCCTTTTTTGCAAAAAAAACTTCCTTTAAATTTTCAACTCGGAAAAACTTTGAGAAATTAGGATATAAATTTGATTCTATCTCCCTGATCAATTAGAAGTTTCACCAACATTGAAGATTTACTCAATTCTTGTTAATATTCCACCAGCTGTTCTGAATTTCTCAAATCTCATTATCAATCTAAGGATTCGGTGCAAAAAATTGTGTTTAGAGTTCACTCCATTAGCAGAAAACAATCTCTAAATATTTACATCACTTGTTACTTGTTTGCTTAGATAGCTCACACTAAGATGCTAAATACAAGCCCTCAAAAGAATGCTGTCGAACCATAAAATTGTGTTGCTATCATACAATGCAGGAAATGGTCTTATACTAGTAGTATGCAACAACGATCTGAATTACCACTTCCTAAGAGCAGAACCATAAAGCCTTTGCAAGGACTAGCAAAAAATCTGAAGACATTATAGTTGTGAATTTGGCTTGTTCCCTGCAAGAATAAGCGATATTTCTAACCCGCGACTGAAAGCCTGGTTGAACAAAATGCGTGTCTGGAATGTTGATACAAAGGGTAACCATGAACACATTGCAATGGGAATGAAGACTATCATGCCCATTCCTGCATCATATAGCCGAGCAAGTGAACGTATGGACTTCCATAAGCCTAGCCTTTTTATGATGGGCTTCCATGCAACAGCAAGCTGCACAAGTCCACAGTTAGTATATTTAGCAAATATTAAAATGATCGAATAAATCAGTAACACAAACTTGAAATTAGTAATTTACAGAGACTTACACATAAGATTCCCCATCCAGTTGGTATGAATGCAAGCACACTTGCAAACAGGTCTGGCAATGTCAAGCGGGTCAAAAGAACCACAATTACAAGGCCTGTCACAACTGAGATAAATGTAATGCCCTGTATGAACCGTAATAGTAGCTGGAAGTTCACAGATACCTTCTGGCTGAATGTGAAAACCTGAAGATAAAAGGCAAAGATATTCAAAGTGAAATCTAATAACAATGGAAATGATTTCCAACCCATCTGTCATATTCCGTGCAAATAAGTCTTCACTGATATCTTAATCAAAACATTTGATGCTTCTTTATGGATTGTCAAAATTAAATTACAAACCTTAAATAGTAATATCAGCCCAACCAAGACAATCCATGACAGACCATAAACCTGCAGAGAATTTTATATGAACATTTTAGACTGCATAGATCATTTAAATTCCAATAGAGTCAAAAGAAGAAACCTTAAAACCAGCCCTATTTTTTAGTAGCATACATTAAAGGCTTAAGAATCAGTTTTGCAATATGGTTGTCTACAACGCCTGACCCAAGGCTGTCCTGTCCATGGGGTATGTAGATTTGGTTCAGATTGCAGAGAACTTAATATTCAATAATACACACAATAATCCCACATTAATACACTCAACATTATCGATTATATATTTACAGGGACATAATCTCCTACAGACAAGGAAATATTTCTTAACCATATCTCTAACACATCTCTTAAGCTCTTGTTATAAATGAGTTGTACAACTCACGTACATGCTAATAATGTAATTAACCAACCTACACAACTCTATATAAGTTGTTTTAACAACTTTATTATTTTGATAAATTATAATTTTACTCACCTAGTTTAAAGTCTCACTCACAAATGTGATCACTTAACAAATGAATTCGTACCAGGATAAGCTACTTTACGAATCAACAATCAAATGTTTACCTGGATATATTGTAGATAAAAGTAATTATACAGAAATATTTTCAATATTAATAGTACCATATATTTATGAAATAGTCCTAATTCCCATTTTGCCTCGAATTCCAAGCGATGGAGCCGACAAGGAGGGAGAGGAAACAGCAGATCATTGAGGCATATGCGAAGAGCATCTAATTGTTTCGAATCCCTATTGAATGAAAAGGTGGATCACATTCTTGTGGGCTTGTTGGAGATCGAAGGTTCAAGGGATGAAGGGTGGGTGACCCAACGGCGAGAATTGTAGAAAGCTAGGCAGAAAAATCAGACTGAAATTGTCCAGCATCTGCAACTAGAGGCTGAGCTAAGTGTGGGGAAACGGCGGCTGATTTAGGGCAATCTTCCCATATGCATCCAAGGAATGGGCTCCCCCGTGATTCACCCAAGATCAACTGTGGTCTGATGGAAGATTGTTTGCGTGCAAACAACAAGGTGTTAGGGGTAAATGAAATGGAGACTGTTCCAGAAATGGGCGTTGGGAGGAATTGATCAGCTTCTCAGCTTATCCTGAGGAAGGCAAGCCTTTGGCGGCACTTGGGTCATGCTCTTCTGGGGAGTACCATTGTATTCCAGAAAGGGGGCAGGCTCTTATCATGTCTGATTCTTCTTCTTGCGATGTGAGACCTATGTCTCTTTTCACAGGATTTGATGTTTCAAGTCTGGATCCTAACTCTGATTGTGCCCTCTCTGTGCAGGCGACCAAGCCTCCTACAGATGATTTTGGCAACTGAAAGTGGCTTCTGCCACCCCGCATGAGCACATTGTTTCTTCATTGTTGGGAACAGGTCAGGCAGGTTTATTTGGTGGATAGTGCACTGGCCATGACTGAGGATTGAGGAATGGCCTCATCTTCATCCTTCTCCTTCTGATGTTACTTGGGTTCAGATGAATGCAAGGTGGGTGGTGGTCACTCCTCATACAGATTCAAGGCAAAGGGTTTGGACTATTTCCGCTGTCAAAGGTTTTGTTTGATTGCATTGGGGATTGTTCTTGGAGTTACTATGGTGCAGGGTGAAGTGGAAGGCCTTGACATGTCCACCTCTCTCTCTAGTTTTATCTTCTTCCTTGGGAACATTTGGTTCCTGCCTGGAATTCTAAAGTGATTGATCACATCGGTTATCTTGGGTGGGATTTCTTTTTGTCATCCCATTGGGGTGGTGCTCGATGACAGAATTGGTGTTGTCTATGATCTATGTGATTTAGTTGGGTTTGCCTCCCACTGGTGTTTTTCATCTACATTGTAACGTGACCCGAATGCCTTTACTTTAGGATTTTGAATCAATTTGGAGTTTTCACCCGTAGTAGTTTCTTTATGTTTTTCCTCTTGTTTGTTGGGGGAGCATGAATGGCTATTCAGTATTGGCTTGAATCAATGCTTCAGGCCTGTTGCAATAATGTCACTGGTTTTCTTCTGGGTTGATGGTTGGGCATAGCATGCTAGCCATGTTGTTGTTATGATCCAGAATTGCAAAGTCTGCTGAAATCAACTTCAATTGTAAGTCTTTTTGGATCATTTATACAAACGAGAAAATGACTCCGCCAACCCTAGTTTATGGATAAAAAAATACACCATATATTTATAATATGGGCTTAGAAATCAGTTTTCCAATATGGTTGTCTACAACCTTTGATTCAACACTATCCTGGTCATTACAACAATCATCTTACCCGAGTCAGTTGGATGCAGTAGTTTACCCAATTCCAACACTATATACATCTCCTGGGGATATGAGCGTGGGACTCCTCTTTGAAAGTCCCATGTTTTTACCATTTGACCTTTTCCCATTCGACTAAACTATAATATGTTTGTCTACATATATTTGTACACAATAAACCAGAGTATTTATATTGAATGTAATGAATATATTCATAAACATACATGTTAGTTGTTAGATAGCTAGCTGTAATCAATTTTATTAAAATATAAGACTTATAATTTAGTATTTAGTTAATATTAGATAAGTATTAACTAATAAACGGTTGTACCCATCTCTCATATAATAAAATGACGGACACACAATGAACCTGTGTGCATTCCAGTTTCTCTTCATTCCTTGTGCACATATTCTAACATTGGTATCAGGGCCCTTGGTGCTCAAAGGGATCTGTAAACCTAAGGAAGAACATTAAGACTATTTTTGAGGGCCTCTTCAAGGGGTAAAATAAAGAATAAAAGAAAATCGTGAGTTAGAAGACTAATAAGAAAATCGCAAGTTTCAAAAACTAAAGAAAACTGCAAAATTCGGAGGCGAGTTTCGAAGGGAATAATCGCAAATTTCAGAGATGGAATTTACAGTCACGAAATGGAACACAAAATCCTGTCTAGAACTCTCAAAATATACAATCACAAAAAGGGCATATTTACATTTGTGAAAGGCACACAAAAATATGAATCAAATAGTCACAAATCTAGAAAGGCACACAAAATCGTGAATCATACAGTTGTGAATCTCTGTTGTGGGCATGAGATAGTTCACTTACAACCAGTGTTTTAAAAACCGGCTAAACCGGAACCGGAACCTGCCGGTTCGACCGGTTCAACATATTTAGACATGAACCGGTTAAAAAACCGGACCGTTCAACCGGTTTGGTACTGAACCAGCCGGTTTTGTAAGGAACCGGCCGGTTTAGTACCAAACCAGTCGAACAAGTCCGGTTTCATCCTGAACCGGCCGAGTCATGTAAAGATGCATGCATACAACACTGAGTATAAAAAAATTCAATTTTTAATTCAAAATTTCTGCTTATAACAACTTTTTTACTTGGAGTTCGTGCCATTTTGCTATAAACACCTTTCTTACCTATTATATAGTATATACATAAGCAAACTTTGCATATTTTGTGTGTAATTGTTGGAATCATGGTTTCTAATCTTTCAAATATATTGTTTTCTTTAAAAATGTAATTTTTATGTGTTTTTTAGTAAACTGGTCCGGTTCCAGTTCCGGTCCGGTCCAACCCTCGACCGGTTCTGAGTCTAATTCTGATTTTTAAAACATTGCTTACAACACGAGGTATGATACATACGTTAAACCATTAAACACCAATGAAAACACAAGTTTAAAGTTGGCACTTCTGCCATTGCAGCAAGGAAAAATTGCAAATTGCAAATCTGGAAAAGAAGACAAATTTCTCTGATATCAGAGGGATTATTTTCTTCAAAATGGAAATTCCAATGGAGAAATATTTTGCCTTCAACTTTCACACTTGGAAAGTTAAAATCCAAATGCAATTAATGAGCAAAAACTTGTGGGGTATTGTTAATGGAAAAAAAACACAAGCCACCGATGCTGCCAAATTGTTACAATGGGAAACCCATGATGATAAAGCTAAATCTATAAGCAAGTTTGCTCTTTCTGATTCTAAACTCCATCATATAGATTTAGAGAAGTCCAAAACCACTGGGATAATCTAAATAGGCCGTTTGGGGCGAACATAGTGAACACTAAATTTTCTTTAAAGCTTCAACTATTTCGATTCAAGATGGCTAATGAAGTTACTATGTCCAATCATATAAATAATCTAAGATCTCTTTTTAGACAGTTAGCAAAGGTTAAAGCTCTAATAGATGACGAAGATTCTAAAGCCATTTTGTTAAATAGTTTGCCTTCTTCACATAGCAATGCCATTTTTATTCTCAGTCAAATGCCTTCACAAAGCTTGGAAGATATGGTTTCAGCTCATCTAGCGGAAATAAAGAGGACAACCACAGACGATACAAAAGGTAATTCCTCATATGAAAATGCACTATAACCCCACATGAGAAATAATCACATAAAATCAAATAAAGACACCAGGCAAATTGAGTGTTATTATTGCAAGAAAAGAGGTCATACAACATGGAATTGTCACATTCGATCAAATTATGTTCTTAAAGGCAAACTCAAAGATAACCCCCAAGAAACAAATGTGGCCTTTGTTGACAATCCACCATATGCTAAATTTATTGAAATTTTTTTTTTGAAGAAGAGGATTTATATGTACTCTACAAAGACAATGTAGGTAAAACTCGACATGGATGGCTGCTTAGTTCAGGTGTCTGTGGATTTCAGGAATTTACCCTTATGAGGGTCAGGAGACAACCTGATGGAGCATTGTGGGAGTAGCTTAACACAGAGGGTTGTCCAACAATTTGGGAGATTCTATAATCGGGAGTTCAAGGAGGTGGAATTAGGGAACTCAGGAATTTAGCTTGAGAACCACACACGTACAAGGGTTAGGGAGGCAACTTGATGGAGTTCTACCTGGTCCAAGAACTGTTGTTCACAACAAAAGCTTCTAAATATTGTAATTCTATCTTCTTTCTATAGTGTAATTCTTATGAGGCGGGCATTAAAATATAAGAATTATAATTTAGTATTTAGCTAATATTAGTTAAATATTAACTAATAAACAGTCGTAACCACTTCAAACATTTTGTGACCATCTCCCACATAATAAAATTACGGACACATAATGAACATGTGTGCATTTCGGTTTCTTTTCATTTCTTGTGCACATATTCTAACAATTATCAACTATCTCAGAACTGTTCCAACTAAATTGTAACAACTACCAACATAATAAAATTGAAACACACATTCATTTGTTGTGCGGTCCAATTCCTCTTCGTTCTGTTTGATAACGTCTTCTAACACTAGTATTAGAGCCGTTAGCACTCGAAGCGACTTGAAATTTGAGGAAGCGCGTGCAAGGAGCACAGATTTCGACATGACAAAAGATTTAGGATTTCGAGGAAGCCTTGCATTGGGGCACGAGCTGGAGTTGAAGAGGATGCTTAGGGCATGTCAAATATAAACAAAAATCATGAATACAGTCTTCAAAACAATCACGATCTTGTGTAAAAACAATCAGCTAGGGCATTTTTGCTCATCACAGTTTTTCTAGGGTATTTTTGTTTGTATTTTCTGTATGTCGCTATTATAACAGTCACAAATATGAAAAATACAGTTATTTTTTGCAAATACAATCATGAGGTTAACGCATTTGAAGGATTTCGAGAGCATTGTTTGTGGTAAACGCAAGGGCACAGACCATTCAAATTAAGGGCACAATGAGAACACAGGCTGCTTGTCACAATTTTCAAAGGTATTTTCAGAGAATTTTATTGTTGAATGGATATTTTTGTAAAAATCAGAATACAAAACTGTATTTTCTTTTTGTCTATGCTGCGCTTATTTCCATGCCAAAAAGATTATACAATATTATTTTCATTTTTCTGCATTAATTTGCAGGTTGAACATTAAAATTGGCTTGAAAAATGGCAAACATCCAGAACCTTGTTTTGTTGAAGCCGCAGAAACTGACGGGTCAAAACCATAAAGTCGAGAGTCATAAAATTTTGACTATTGCAGAATATAGAGACTAACAAAATAGTACTTGGCACAAAAGGTAGGCTAGTTGCAAATTATGACAAACATCATAAGAAGTTGTTGGTATTTGATGATTTGATGCCAAAGGTCTTAAACGCCACTGTGGTAGGTGATTTATGGACCAATTTGAATGACAAATACATGACTTCAGAGAAGAGTCGGGTGTTATACTTGAAGAATTTGTTGTTTTCAACAAGGTGGGTCACTGTCAGAGCACCTACTTTGGATGAACAATCTCCAAGACCGTCTCTCCTCCATTAACAAAAAAGTGGATCACGATGATATGGTCGCATTGGTTCTAAAAAAAATTGTCCTCATATGAGCCATTCGATGAAGCCCTCCATTTGATGATTCAAAGTCAAACTTTGACTTTTGATAAGGTCAGTTCCTATTTGTTACAAAAGGAACGAAGACAAACTCAAACACTTGAGTCGAGTTCTAGACAAACCAAAAGTTTTCTTGTCTAAAAGGAAGTGGAAACGTCAACCTGAAGGATCATCTCCTAAATATCAAGTTAAGGGTTACAATTGTCATAAACATGGTCATATGAAGAAGGATTGTCGAAAGAGACAATATGCCCTTGCTAATATCAAAAAACAAAAGGGACAAGCAAATGTGGCAGTAGTTGAATGAGATTTGAATAAGAGTATACCCTCATGGCATCATGTTCAGATGACAACCCTGCTAGGTGTTGGTTCTTTTACTTTAGAGTATCAAGACGCTTCATGTGTCAAAAATATTGGTATGTAAACTTTCATGCAAATTTCAATTCTTTTGATTCAATTTCATTAGGTGATGGAAGATTTCATGCAGTGCAAGGGATGGGAGATATCCGAATCATATTGAATGATAATGCCAAATTCATAGTTGAAAATGTTAGATATGTTCCTAACATGAATAAGGCAGCCCCGACTACATATATAGATGGGGGGAAGGGGGGGCCTCTTGACTATAGACTCTAGATAGTCTAAAATCTGTTATCTATAAGTCAATTAAACGAAAACCCTAACATTTCTATAAACTTCTCTAGCAAGAAAGGCATTGTGTCTAATGTAAAACAAAACAAAGTTGTTGCCCTAGGTTATTGGGCAAGGATGCTTCTATAGGTTCGTTGGCATTGCCTATGGTCAACTTACATGCCTTAATTGTTGAGTCGTAATCACCAACATTTTGTGGCATGAAAGATATGGAGATATCAACCTCTAGTATCTCGCCAAAATTAGTAAATCCCACATGGTTCTTGGTTTGCCTAGTATCCAAGAAAATCAAGATATGTGTGCAGGATGTTTGGCTGGGGAAGCAAAAAGAGGATGTCTTTTCCAATCGAAGGTTCTTGGTGTGTAAAGGGGCTCTTAGATCTTATTTATGCAGATCTTTATGAGCCATCGTGGAAGTCTCCCACAATTTTTGGTGCACAATACTTTGCTCTTGGTTGTTGGGATGATTAGTCTAAAAGGATGTGGGTCTACTTGAAAAAGAATTTTGATTGTTTTGCCTCTTTTGAGAAGTTCAAGGCATAGGTGGAAGACCAAACCACTAGATGGATAAAGACATTGAGATCCAATAAATGGGGGGAAGTCACTTCCTAGTAGTTCAAGGATTATTGCAGTAAAGAAGAAATTCATGATCAGTTGACAGCCCCGTATACCCCACAACAGAATGGGGTGGTTGAGAAGTGAAATAGAACTATCATGGAGATGGCTCGGTGCATGATGCATAATAGAGGGTATGTCATTCAAATACTGGGGAGAAGCAGTAAACACAACAATATTATATTCTAAATCGGTAGGTCCTTGCAAAGCTTTGCAAGAAGTCGCACTTGAAGAAGCTTTCTCTGGAATGAAATCCGAGGCATCAACTTTTTGTATTTTTGGTTCAACTAAATATACTTTTGGTCCCTAATAGAAAGAAGAGTAAGTTAGACTCTAAAGTTCAAGATATTTCTTTGTTGGTTATAGTGATCAGACTAAAGCTTATAAGCTGATTGATATTTACACCAATAAGATAATTGTTAATTCGGATGTTGATGTGAAAGAAACAAAATCATTCTTTGGTCGTAATCAATAAGTTGTATCAGAGAGTGTTGTGACTCCCTTACACAATTATAAGCCTAGTTCATCTCATATTCCTCTGTGGAGTCCACCACAACAATTTGTGACAGCCACAAGCGATACATTGGTGTATAGAAGACGCCAACCTGAGTTGGTTCCTCCTTCGACAGAGATTCAACTAGAACAAAATTCTTTAGTCCAACAAAGGCCTAAGTGGTTTTACTCCACTTTACACGATGTGCGGGAGGATGAAATGCCTTAGTCAAATGCACAACCTTAGAGGACTGGCACGAAAGTTATTGATTTAGAGCATGTTCATTTTGCTCTTTCTTCTAATCTTCACAACATACCTAAGCCACGAAGATACTTTGAAGCAAAAGGGATACCTGAGTGGGAAACTACCATGCAAATAGAATGTGATGCCTTGATGGAGAACAATACCCGAACATTGGTGGAGTTACCACCAGGGAAAAAACCCATTGCCTGCAAATGGTTATACAAGGTCAAGTGCAAAGTTGATGGTACTATGGATAAGTACAAAGCACGTCTTGTTGTGAAAGGTTCCTTGCAATAGAAGAGAATAAATTATGAGGAGACTTTTTCTACTTCTACAAAGATGGTCACCTTTTGGTTACTTCTTTCAATTGCAGCTCAATTTGGATGGAAAGTATTTTCAAATGGATGTAAAGAGTGCTTTCCTGAACAAAGATTTGGAGGAAAAGTCAATATGGCACAACCTATAAGGTTTTTAGGCATGTGGTTGTGAACATCTGGTATTTAGGCTGATTAAGTCCTTGTATGGACTTAAACAGGGTCCTCAAGATTGGTACATCAAAATATATCAACATCTATAACATTCTGGAATCAGGAGCCTTTCTAATCCGAATTTTTATGTCAAAAGCAATGATTATGACATTATAATTCTAATTGTTTAGGTTGATGATTTTGCTATCACAAGAAGTGGGGCCACTACTTTTCAGAGGGTAAAATCAAATTAAGTGTTGCTTTTGACATGACTAATTTAGGCCTCCTACACTATTTCCTTGGTATATTAATTCTGGCAAAATGACCATATGATTTGCATAGCTCAGGTCAAGTATGCTACGAATATATTGTAGAAGTTTCAAATGTTTGAATGTAGTTCTTCTACACTTGTGGTGGTCAAGCTGAAGTTATCAGCTCATGATGATTCATCACCAGTTGATGAATCACTCTACAGAGAGTTGGTTGGCAGCCTGATATACCTATCCACACAGACGAACATATGGCTTTTTGTTAGCCACCTTTCTCCATTTTTTCCTAAACTGAAGCTCATTCACTAGACAAAAACGAAAAGAGTTTTGCGATATATTAAAGGAACTCTCGATTTTGGCATTCTATATCAGCGAGTCACTGATTTCAGATTGATTGGTTATACAGACTTTGATTCGGCGGATCAGCAGATAATCGGAGGTCTACCATTGCATACATCTTTTCTTTTGGTTTTGGAGTTGTTTCATCGCAGACTCCAGATTAAGCTTCAGCCCACTAGCTATATCTTCCTCTGAAGCAGAATACAAGGCAGCTGTCAGTTCTAGTTGTGAAGCAGTTTGGCCCATGTCGGATTTTGATTGATCTTCAACTTTCCCAAGTTACACGCACTCCACATTCTATTTTTTGTGACAATCAAGGTGTATGTTAGACAGTAAAAAACCCAGTATATCATGCCTACACCAGGCACATTGAGATTCATCATTAGTATATTCAACAATTGGTTGATTCTGGTGATATCTCTCTTCACTTCTGTCCTAAGGAGTGGCCTGCAAATCTAATGACTAAGCCTCTTAGTCCAATCTTGATTGTAAATTTTTGGAACAATCTTGGAGCTGTTTCTGGTTTAGTCGATTGGGGGGGGGGGGGGGGGGGGGGGTGTGGTTGAATATAATGATATTTATACATATAGTCGTTGGTAGTTCTCTAACTGTAATCAGTTAGAAACTGTCTCAGACCTGTTCCAACTACATTGTAACTACTCCCAACATAATAAAATGATGAATGCACACATTCCTTTGTTTTACAGTGCAATTCCTCTTCATTCTTTGTCTAATAACATCTTCTAACATTTTATACTGAAGTCCTCTTAAAATTAATAATGCCCTGTAATCTAGGAATAAAAAATAATTTTCCAATCTGGCTGTCTACAATCCCTGACCCATCACAGTCCTATTATTAGGACAACCACTTCTGTGATGAGTTAAAAAATAAATTATACTATATTGTATGGTTACCTACATATATTTGGCCAGATAAAAGTAGAATATTATCTATTTAAGTCTTCTTTAAAACGCCTTGTGTCAAAACAAACACAAAGTTTTACTTCAGCCTAAAACCATAGGATAATGCTCATGTTGACGCAGGGCTCAATGTGGAGTTATATACTAAACACGGGTCAGTAAAAATAGCACATCAATAATGAGGTCACTTAAAATCTTTGTGGGAAACCAGAAGAAATAACAAGTAGGAAAATACACAGAAGGGAGAACATTCCTTGGGAATGCCAATGTAACAAATAAATAGCTCAGAACTGCAATAAAGGAAATTAACATTTGGTATAAATAAACAGAAATAAGAAAAAGAGAAGAAAAGAGTAATTGCTACAAAATGATGCCCAGTTATCTGGGAATTTCAAATATGTGATCTGGCAAAATGAAATGATAGGAAATATAACCAAAGATAAACAAATCCTAAGAAAATTTCAAGCATAAAATTATCATCAATTACAACATATTGACTCAAATAAAGAGGTGACAAAGGACTTACAGTAAGAGAAGTGTCCTTTCCTGTGGCATGTAACTTGTAAACAATACCATACTGAAAGATGAAAAAATCGTAGACTCAGTACAGTCTCAAATATCCTTCCTCTCAAGGACCGAATATGTGCCTGCAAAAAACCCAATTCCAACATCACTAAAAGACTGTCAATAAGAATTACAGAACAAATTACAATTTTTTTCAATGGTGTTTGACTTAATTTATCATATGTATGTATGTATGTACACACACACACACATTTGATACGTGATACACACACACACACCTCCCGGGAACATTTGAAAATAAAATATTTGAAAATGTTAATTAAGGCTGGTTAATAATATTTGGTAAATTTCTTATATTCATTACCCTCTTTATGTTGTCCTGAACCTCAGACGATAGGGATGCATCTTAATTTGAGGATTAATGTCAGCCAGTTACATAAATAAATTTGGTCACCTAAAGCTTATGAATTTAAAATTTTAACCTTGTGAAAGGTTTAACTCTAGATCTTGAACTGACAAAAGACTGATGGCTGAGTTGGAAGAGCACCCAAACCCGTATTTGGGAGGTCTTGAGTTCAATTCCTAGACAGTCAATTGGCTAGGAATTAAACACCACAATCCAGATGAATATATAAGTAAATTTGGTTTTGTGAAGCTTATGAATTTAAACTGTTTATAACTTTACAAACTAAGTTGCCAACTCATTCATTGAGACAAGTAGCACTTCCACTACGACTCTCACTAGCTACGCAATTTAGGTCCTATGACACCAAAGAAGTCTTCATGTCTAGTAATGAAAGGGGTCTACATCTCAATGCTTCCTAAATAAGAAATGAGAGGCAAGTATGCAATAAGAGGTATTTGCTTTGTGTTGCATTATCATTTCTAGAGTTTAGATTGTGTTTTTTTCATTTCTATATGTCGTATTTTTTTGTAAAATTAAAAAGGTGAAATAACAGGTTTGCCTGCAAGTTTTCCCTGGGTACATTTGGAACATCCCAGGTATGCCCAGATTCACCTGTTGATGAATCAGGCCTTCCTGGGACAAACCCACATGCACATCAGATTGGTACCAGGTGGGGGTGAGGGCGGAGGGCAAGGGAAGGGGGTGGGGAAAATCACTCTCCTAGCTTACAAAAGAACTCCAAATCTTAGGCCCACAAAGGACTTGTCTCATTTGGTTGTGTGTATTTTGTGAATTTAAATGTGTGAAGCTTACAAATTTAAACTATTAACCGTACAAAAAGTTTAATTTCGAATATTAAACCCACTTGAAATCTTGAACCCACAACGAACTGATAGCTCATTTGGTTGTACAAAACTTATGAATTTGAACTGTTAACCTTACAAAAGGTTTAACTCCAAATCTCGAACCCACAGAGGACTGATAACTCAATTGGCACAGCAACCGGACAAGTATTCGAAAAGGCCCTTGATTCAAGTCCTAGCTAGTCACTGTCAAATAAACGCCACAATCCACACACACACACACACACATCTATGCGCGAAGCTTATGCATTTAAAATAGCAATCATGCCTAATAGGCTATTCTATGGATGTTATACATTAATTGGGTAAAAACTTTGTGCAGTTGTGCAGTCCTTGACTGCTTTCCATCATACCCTCCCACCAAATCATGTTAATGGCAATCATGTTTTGGGTTACAGAAGGGACTGATGCCACCCCTTGTGTTTTAAGCAATGTTTTAATAGTCAGAATCAGACTCGGAACCAGCCAAGGGTCCGACCAGATTTAGATCGGACTCAGACTAGATTGGACCGGTTTACAAAAACATACATAAAATATTAATTTTTTATGCTACGTTGCCACGGAAACGGAAACGGAAACGGAAATGGGTACGAAACGCGGAAACAGCAATTTTCAAAAAACCTTGGATACGAAACGTTACGGGAAACGTTGTACAATATATTATTAAAATATATATCTGTGTGTGCGCGTGTGCGCGTGTGCGTGCATAGTACTCATTTTAAAATTGTACTCCATACACCATAAGCGATAAGAATAACTGATAAAACACTCAAAATATTTTGTATTCATTGAAATTATACATTATTATCACGTATACTTATCTCTAGGAGACTAGGACGTTTCGAAGGAGTTTTCCGTTTCCAAAACGTTTTGGAAACGGAAACGGGGGGGCCCTAGGCATTTCCTGGTAATAGAGTTTTTATGAAAACCTTATATTTTAATGATTCCAAACAATCAGATACAAAATATGCAAAGTTTTCTCATGTATATACCATGTAAGGGTAAATATAGCAAAATGGCACCAAGTGCAATACATATCCGAAACAGAATACATAAACGATGAGGCTATAAATGGTCTCTAGAGTCCAAAAAAACAACATGCTACAAGCTACTACATGTCTGATATCAATGATCAAATCATCAATCATAAAAATTATCAAACTCGTCACCATTGCTGGGAATGGGATCCTCATCCTCATCAATGTCATCATGCTCCTCTAGCTCGAACTCGTCAGACTCATGGATATCTGCAGCAGTTGTTGTAGTACGGCTAATGCTTGCCATGTCTGGTACTACTACTGGTTCAATAGGAGAGGTGTTAGGCAATAGGGGAGGGGGGGGGGTCTCTATATAACATTATTTTATGGTTTAGGGTTGAATAAAGCCAACTAGAAAGTTAGATTTATTTTTTTAATGCCCAGCTGCCGCTTTACAACGTACAACCAGTTCGGTCTAGTTTGAAGTGGAACCAGTCCCCCGAACTGTTTTTCCTACCAATCCATGTCATTTCCCTTTTGAACTGGCCAGTTTTGGTTCCAGTTTAGTAGGCCTTTAAAACAATAATTTTAATTTCAATTTCTATCAATATTTTTTTGGAGTTCCCCTGCTGCATTTGGTTCTTCTTTCCTCAGCTTCACTGCTTTAAGTGACAGTATTATTTATTTTGATGTCCTTTTTACTCAAGCAACCATCACCAACCATGCAATAATGGGACTGAAAAGGCCAAACCCTCAATAAAGAAGAAAGGAGATACAAGGTGCACAATAGAGATCTGCTAGGGGCATTGCAGCGAGTGCCTCAGGTGGTTGTGTGGGATAGAAGGTTTCCCAGAAGGAAGATTCATTTTGTTCCAAGTCTCAATATGCTTCCCTTAGATCTGTATAGAGGGGATCTGATCTATGGGTCTCCTCTTTTGGGGTTCTAGAGCAGAGGAATCTGCAGGATCAGAATGGGACGAAGGAGAAAATGACATGAAATTCCGGGAATGGACTCAAACTAGAGATAGCCTGCATGCTTCCTGTAAGTTTGCAATGGAGTGTGAAATTCATAATACCCGTGATCTCTCGCCAACCTGTCTAATGTTCGCAAGAATGTTTATACAATGATTAAAATAATACTGTGGAATCACAGATGCTGTCAAAAGCAGAGGGAAAGCAATGTTAAATAAGAATTCATGCCTGCAACGTCCATCTTATGGAAAACATTATAAAACTATTGGAGAGGATTGAGAATCACCTTTGTTACAACCCTAATCCTTCTCCATTGTCTCTTACTCGGTCAGTTGCACCCAAGTTCCATATCTACAGGAAGACTTAGAGGGATCAATTGGTTAGAGTTGAGAAAAGCCAACTCAACAAAATAAAACTACGGAGCAAGGCGGTGAATGCATTCCTTTCTGAACTCAGAAATGAACAGGGAACTTCAAGACTGTTTTATTTTTCTGGTAATTCTCATGTAAAAAGTGTGGTTTCAACTTCTTGTCTTTCGTATGGTGATTTGGGCAGTCTCTGATTTGGGACACTTTCTTAGTGCCGGAAAGGGAGTTATTGTGGGCTATGGTTTGGTTGGCTTTTTAAAACCTTATAGCACTTAGGAAAGCCTAAAGTAGAATTAGGAGTACATCTATGTAATGTCCCCTCTTCAACACGAGCTCACCATGAGACCCTTTATGCCTGAGATGATTTCTCGTGGGCTTAAAGGGAAATGCAAGGGAAGTAGTTTATCGTTATATTTATAAGTTGTCTTATTAAGACTTGTAATATTTATAAAAAAAACAACTTTAAGTCATAAAAGTTAAGTAGAAGGGGGGCTTTCGACTATTAAAGTGACTTTATGATAAGGTGTATTCATAAAGATAAAATAGAAAAGGAAGTCACTTTATAAATTAAAATCACTTTTAGTCCCACATGAAGCACCCAACTAGGAACAAGAAAAAGAAAGGTTATCTATTTTATATTCATTTGAGATCATCTTTTTGCCAATCTATTTTCTATCATGGCATGTTAAGCTATTTGCTCGGATCAAATCTTCTAAGGACGAAAACTCTTGAAGAGAAGTAGCTTTGGGGATGAAAACCTCCAAGGTTTGAAGGTTGGGAAACAAAAACTCTTCAACTTTGGGAGGTGAATCCACCCAAGGTTTACCATTGAGATACACTTCAGATTTGCAGTTTTTTATAAGGATATAATTCAGATCTAGGGCATTTTGCTGGTTTTTTTCACCCTTTTCTTAGTTAATCTTCGAAACAGATTTCAATTTGTGAGTTTGTGAGGTTTGGATCAGCCAAACCTTCATTATTTTCAAGTCAATTTGCGGTTGGAACAGATCTGGGCACATTTTGGATCCGATTTAAGATTTATTACAGCTAGGGCATCATCTGCAAATCCGATTTTCACGGTTATTTTGTGTTCGGTCAGCCAACAATCAGTAGAGATTCACTTGTGACAGTTTTAGGTTTTACGTGGCAACCATCTTCATGGCTTTCACATCCATTTCCAGCTTGATCTACACATTTGGAGATTTCGAGCTCATTTTTGGGGGTCTTCCCGTAGGTGGAAAAATCTAAGGTTTTCTTTAATTGATAGCTTTTATTTTTGTGGTCATTTTGAGCTATCCTTTGCTTTGTCACTCCAAGTATTCCAGGAGACATGCAATTTTGAAGTTTCAGCTATTTCCAGGTCTGAAATAAATTAAAATAAATTCATATCCTTGTTAGAAAAATTATTTTCGTTCATCTTGATGTTACTAGAGATCTAGATGTTTTAAGCCTTCTAGGTATTGTGGGTTGTGCGTAATTTGATAAATAAAGTGAAATTTCAGATTGCTGTATTTTTTTGGCAAGGTTTTAAAATAAAAAACAAACTGATGTCATTTTTTTATAAGTGTTCCCTAGGAAATCCAGATTTCAGAATTTTATGCCCTAAGGGGGCATTACAATCTACGTGTTGCTTTATTCGTAGCACCTTTCACCAGGATGACTAAGGTCTGCTTTCTCCGTGATTAATGATAAAGATTTATCTCGTTCATGAAATTTTGTACATATTTTGACTTTATTAACAAAGGAAAATTCAATTTTTCATTAGAAGTATCTATGTTTTGAAATATCTTATTGATGCATGTGCCATTTATTGAAAGAATTGTGTAGTTGTACAAACATGCGGCCCCCTATTCCTAAAAACTCCTCCCAAACTAAACGCAAAAAAAGAAAATATTTGTACTTGTTTACAATAAATGTGGGTATATGTATTCCCCATTTATCGAACTATTGTCATGATGTTTAGGATTACATCATCACATGTATGCCTTTTTATATAATTGTACTTGTGCAATGATGTATGTATGTGTGCATCAATGCGTCTCTCTGCATATATAGAACCCAATATCCACATGTGTTTGCCGTATTGTTTGTATGTCCACACTCTAGTTGACCAAGCAATACTTTTTGGTTGATATACTTGTTTTGAGGGATCCAAACTCTTAACAAACAGACAGGTAATTTCAAACCATGTGATATATAAGGGCATAAATATCAAAGTTTCTAAAGGTTGAAACGTAGTGTCCAAACAATTAATTTTAGGAAAAAGGCATACAAAGTGGTTATGATCATACTAGAATTTTCTATGTCATTTCCCGAGTTTTTCAAAAAGCTGTTATAATTTATTTTTCTATATATACCTTTATTTTTTGGCTCATTTTTACACATATTTTACAAGTTAAATTTTAAATCCTGACGAGGGTTTATTTTTTAAAATAATTTATACCTCAATGAGCGTTTAGGTAAAAGAACACAGGGATGCCCCTAGAATAGTAAGTTGTGCTCCACGACCATATGGCCTATTATTTTATTGCCAACGATTTGTTGTTTACATAAAGCATCCAAGGAAAAAGTTTTAAAAAATTGACCCTATGTATTGTTTTTTATTTTAATATGTTTATTTATTAATTAAACCTCTAAGAACTAGATTTGTGATCGCCATTTTTTAATGAACTATGTTTATTTATATCTCACTACATGCCATATTTGTAATGAAATAGCAAAATCAGTTTGTCCCTCTACTCTTATGAATATTGCATTGCTATTCAGTTTCCCAAGCTTTTTGCCAAGTTTTTTTCCATTTTGAATGAATAGTCCATTTACAAATTTTTCATACCATGTAAATGGAATGCTATTATTGTCATGATACTTGATTGCCAACAATATTCTACGTCGCTAATCCCATAACTTAATCCTGGTACTGGTTCGGCTATGATGGAAGGGACTTTTGTGCCCTGACAATGGATTGGAAACTTTTGTACAAAAGAATACAGCCAAATAAGCAAAATTAACCACATAATACGCAGGGTAAACAAAATAAGTTAAATAACCACAAAAACATAATGATAATTCAATGCCAAATGTCATGATATTCACTAGTTGAAATTAGAACAAGTACATAGTGCAAATGTTACAATGCATACACAAAAAGCAAGATAAATCAACAATCATTCATTCATATGCTCTTCAATATTTTCATAGAGAACATCAACACCATCATGTGAAGAGGCTTTTGTTTTTTAATTATTTTTTTAAGTCAATAATTGATTTTTTTTAGCTATAACGTTTTTATAAAAATAATGTTGTTTGCTGTGTTGACCTTTTCTAAGCTTTAACATAAAATAAGAACAAGAACAATTACCAAAAAGAACAAAATTGTTTGCTGTGGATCATTGTCAGATTAGCCCCGGGTACTGCCCAGTGGGCCAGCAGGGTTGGGTATGGTCGGGTTCATCATTTTCTAAGATTTAACATAAAATAAGAACAAGAACAATTACCAAAAAAGAAAAAAAGAACAAAATTGTTTGCTGTGGATCCATATCAGATATGCCCCGGGTACTGCCCAGCAGGTCGTTCGGATTGGGAATGGCCAGGTTTGTCCTAGGACAAACCCGACCGTGCCCAACCCTACTAGGTGGTACCTGGGGCGGACAAACCCAGTCATTCCCAACCATGCTGGGTATTACCCCGGGGTGAATTCAGTGGTTAATCAGACCGGGACTGTCACCAGGTGTATCCTGTCCCCAGACAAGTCATGCTGAGAATAAACGCATATAATATGCACCTGATTTGTGGTTTCTAAGGATGCACATAACTTTCCATCCATGCCATTTAATACAAGGATCAAATAAGCATATATAAGATGGAGATCAATGATAAGTTCTCAAATCAAAAGGACCTAAACTGTTTTTTTTTAATCGGTAAAGAAAGGTTGGAGGGTTCCTTACCCATCTATTAATATTTCAGATAATAGGTCAATATAAATATCCTTTTATCAACACCACATCTCCATCTGTCTTCAGCTTCTTTGTAGATCAAAAGGACTGTAGTTGTTGAAGGGCAGATTCTGGAGTTCTATAAGTAACAACTCCCTTTTCAAATTTTGGTATTTAAATATGATTACTATTTCTTCATATTTGAATATGAGTGCCTATTTTTTGGTTTTAACTATGAATGCTATTTTTCTTATGATAGAAGAACATAAAGGAAAGAATGAAAATAGAAATAAATTAACATTGCAGATATTATCAATAAGATAAACATTCACTATCGTTGCTTGCCTGCTCCTCATCCCACCAGGCTTCCCAACTCTCTTCTCCTCTAACACCAATTCCACCTCTGTAAAGGAGCCAATTGGTCCAATCATCAAAGTCCTTTACAGTCCTGTACAAGGTATAGCATATTAGTAGTTGAGCATCTACATTAGAAAGCAGCCATGTATATTGATCTACAACTGTTTTATGCTTACTTTTGCCACTCAAAGCCAGATGGATTGAAGATATATGGCGCAAACAGCCAGGATATGGCAAGGAACCAACTACTGAAATTTAGAAGGACGTATGCAAATGCGCCCTTCTCATCAAAACCATATGCCAAGCTGACCACTAACAGAATTACCACTTCAAATCTGTAAGTCAGAGATCATGATGTAAGTAATTATGCATAGCAGCCTCAGCCACTAAAAGAAAATACTTTCAATCATCTATATGCGCAGCAATTGTAGAAGACACTCACGCTTTTACAAAATGGCTGCGAGAATAAAGCCTGTAGTTCTCTGCAAATTTGATATGCTGGACAACAAAACCTCTTCCAGTTGCTCGATACTGAGATTGTAAACAAATGGAAAATCAGCCTTGACATGGGAAAATTTTAAATCTTAGAAAAGGGTGTCATAGAATGTGATCAAACATGGCTAGACAGGCAAAACTCTTACCTTTGCACCACCATGAAGAATGGTACGCCCAAAGTAGTGTGTTCTCGTTCCAAGAGAAAATGTGAAAAATACTGAGCATAACTGGAGCTGCATTGTCACAAAACTAACAATGGCCTGCAAAGAATGGTATAAACAGTTGAGCAGAAAAATCACATATGAGAAATAACCATAAATCTAAGTGTAGAAATTTCATAGTGTGAAGATGTTATTCATGATAAAATTTCCTTCTATGATCTCAAAAATAAGCAATAATATTTTGCATTTGTCAATAAAATAGCCAAAATTAAATAACTGAAAAGTTCAAATATAAAAAAGTGTTCATGGAATGCCAGAAGCGATTGCGGGCAAGCATTGATGCATGGGAGCATGTAAGCCCAAGCAGAAATAAACATGCAAAGCATTGGCTCGATAGAGAAAATAAAATCTCATGCAGTGTCAAATCAATATAGCCAGGTGATGACTCTCTTGGATAGTCTGGGTAGCATCCTTGAGGCTAGTGCACACCTAAAGTCAAAGATCGGGAGGAAGATTTTGGGGAAAATCTTCCTACAATTCAGATACATGGGATATACTTTGGCATCCACTATGATCATGACACGGAACAGGCCCTCTCTCCCACATCACAATATTAAAGAGAGATAAAAAGAGGTGGTAATGATACTGTCAAATATATTCACTTTATTTGACTCTTATATCATATATTCCCAGTTCTGTTGAAGTGATTATCTCTAAGTTGCAAGAAATTTAGTGGGGTTGAGAATTAGAGAGTCCTGTGCTCAGAAAAGTCACAAAATGACATCATGACAAATGATTATCCATCATTCACCACTTCCAGAATAAGGAGAAAATCCAACTTATCAGGTAAGGTTAGAAGGTGTTAGAGAGGAGTTGCCCAAGAGTTGGCATAAAGTCCTTGTCCGAGACAGAGCCTCAAAACTTCCCCATGAGCAAGGAGAGAGATGCCTTTCTTGACAATATAAGCATATTGAGGACTTGCTTATTGGAGACAAGAAGGAGAAAAATTACAGGGAAACCAAGTTGACAAATTTAAGTGGTTAACCAAATAAGGTTTGAAGAGAAATAGATTGCTATACAGATTACATACACCAAGGGAATAGTCTAAGAGCAAAGAGTGTTCAAAATTGCTAGGAGAGCATTCTAATGTGCAAAACAGACTCTCCAAGGAAGACAGCTTGCAGACGAGCAACATCTAAGGATCAACACAATCACAGATACTGCTTTGAATCCTGATTCTGAGAGCACAATCATCCTAATTTTATCACTAATTGTTAAGAATACCCTATTCACCAATGCAGAACATGATCCACAATATCAACCACTAATGAATAAAATTGGTTCTGGTCATTTCAAGTGTTCAGAGAAGCAGTGAATGATTAGTTTATGGATACACCAACTGAGAGGAATGTGTGGCAAAAACTTTGGAATGCATTCGAAAAAGAATTTACGTTGCTCAGAGATGAAAATATAACCCAAACTTGAAGGATTGCTGGGGAAATTGGATAAGGAACCATATGATGGGTTGTAGAAACAACAATTCATTGAGGGGTGGATAGCCTTCCTACAAAGGAGGATGAGGGTGGTCCCACATTCATGATATGAGAATGCATGGACTTAAGAAATGGACATTGAAAGTGATGCAAGAACATCCGGTCACAGAAGCAATCCACATCATCCCAAAAAGAACTGGAGCATAATTGAGGTAGAAGTGAAGGCTTGTGATCTTTGTGCAGAAGAAGAACTTGGCACAGAGGGCGAAATTGTACTTTAGGCACAGAAGTGTTGGTCTTGCGAAGTAGTCGTGCGCAAACATTGGGAGCATGAGCACTAGGCACAGATGTGTGGAAAAAGGGCACAAACAAATGTATTGCACAACAGGATGAGGGAGGTGCAAATGATTGTCTTGAACATATTTAGAGGCTTATAAAACCTTGTGCAAAAAGATTTTATATTACAGGATGGTTCGGTTTTGCATAGCAGTGTGCAGCACCTAATTTAGAAGGCAGGAATACTTGCACAGCCTTGTAATGGCCATCTTATTGACATGAGCATGTGTCAATTACAGGCACATAGTATGACTATCTTATTACAGTCTTGAAATGCAATGGTTACAAAGATCCCGAATGGGATATTCAAGACAAAAATGTAATGTCCCCTCCAAGTTCTGATTGAAATCTTTAATGAACTAGAATGAAACCCAGCTGAAATACCATCAAAAACTAAAAGCAACACTGCAGACCTGATTTATACTGGAGAAATGTGATTTGAATAGAGATGGAAAATACCACAAAATGATATTTTCTGATTTCTTCTAGAAGATATAATTTTTATAAACATATGGCAATGAAAAACACCAACAACTGAGGCCAAAAATCAGATTTGTAATGATGAACAACTTCACATCTGACCTGTACTTGCAGCAGTGAAAAAGAGGCTTAAAACCCTTTATAAAATACTGGAAAATATTGCAATAACATCTGGAAATACCCCTGCAACAGCTGCTAACAAAAATATAATTTTCCAGCTCTTGAATAGATGAGAACACACCCAAAACTGGGTCGCTCCAGCTGTATTAAAATAGATTTATTGATCAGATTTAAACCGGGCTTGTAACACACCAAAATAGGAAGAGTTTTCATTCTTCCTCTTGATGTTCTTGAGGGTTTTCGTCCTCGGAAATCACAACAGTGAATCTTCAGCTCAACGCCAAAAAAGTAAAAATGTGAAGTCATAGAATGATCCCAAAACCAGTCGACCTCCTCCAATATAGAAAGGAAGTGACCCAAAATTTACCTCTAACACACCCAATCAGAAATAGGTGTGATTTCTATGCACTAAGCACTCAAATAACATCCAAACCTAAGTCACATTTTTCCTAGAGGCAATACAAAAATTATAATTTTATTTGATTCTTTCTAATATCCCCATATACCCCCTAAGCCAAGTCACCAATGTTCCTAGGATGGATACAAAATGCATTTGGAACCTTTTCTATTGCCTCTTAGGCAAGTCGAACTTCTCCTAGAAGAAATACAATTATGTTGAGTGCCTTATCATGCATTTTCTCTTTTCAATAAATTTAAGTTACTAATAAATTATTATAAGTGCTCGTCGCAAAGGGAAAAGTGCCCGTAGCAAAGGGACAAATGCTCGTAGCAAGGGAAATATGAAAACACTTTTAATAATAAAAAATAACTTAAGTCACCCTCGTGTTCCCCCTTTGGCTGTCGGGTTGAAAAAGTAAGCCAAAGGTCTTCCAAGATGTTATTCCGAAAAGCGGGACATTTCAGTCCCTCATTTCCTCGAATTGCTTGCCCACAAACAATTGTAGATTTGGATGCTCAAAAAATTTTGTACCTTCCCACGTTGCATCTTCAATAGGTAGCCCCTTCCATTGAATCAAATACTCCTGAATGATTCTATTCCTCAACCTGTAATGTCCCCTTTTTTAAATAAAAATTAAAAATATAAAATACATCGATTTGCACATATGAGAAAGGAAGAATTTAATAAATATTTTTATGTGCAAATCAGTTATTAAAATAAAAGAGCAAGTCGACTTCACCTTGGGTTAATAAATGCATTTTAAAAGGGTGAATCAAGTGACTACGCAAGTCACATTTTTCTGGGAGACTTTAATATTTAATATTTAAAAATAAAGTGATCCCGACTATGCATGGGTCAATTTATATGGGTCTCATTTGTTTTTTATATCCCTATGCATTTAATGTTTGTTGTTGGTGACTTCCAGACACATTTTTAAATGAGATTTCCTCCTAGATGATAGCACCAAAAATGGAGAAGAACTTTGAAGGATGTGCAAACAAAAGCTATAAAAAAGATGTGGTTACTCTTTTTTTTGGCATGTTGACAGTTTATAAAAACTTATCTTCATGCTTGGAGAAGGGATGTATGCCCACTTGTGATAAAAAATAAAAGGCGTTTATTAACACCACCATTTGTGAAGTGTGTGTGCCCATGAAAACTTGAAATAATAAGTTTCGCAATCATTTCTCATTATATATATACAAGGCGCCATTTTTTTGGAGATGATATGAGCTTGCTTTGAGGGTTTGAAGTGGGATTTATGATGATTATATTTCATTACATGTTGCTCGTTTTTATCTAATGAAGTCGACTTGTTTGGGTATGTGTTAAGAGTATTTTGGAGTGATTTTTCAGTATTTATAAATCTGTTGTTTGGATTTATTAATTGTAGATCTAGAACTGCATTTTATTGACTCTTAAAGTGTGAGAAAAGTGCAGAAATTGTATTGCAAATTTTATCCTAACCCTGGTGACTGGGTTTGGGATTTTGGGAGTTGTTTTGAGGGGTTTCAAGTGTGTGAAAAGATCTGATTTTAATTTTGGATTGAAGCTCATAATTTTCCAATTCCACTGCACTTGGTTTCATATCAAAAGAGTTAATATTTTTAGAGTTATGGATTTTAAAAGTTTCAATTGATTTTCAGCAGTTTAATTTATTATTTTACTTCTGCAAAAGTATATTGGAAAAAAGAGTATAAATACCGACTAGATTGCCCATCTAAACTTTCATCTTGGCTCACTCCAACCCCATTTGGGTTGTATTGTAGCTGACACTAAGGTTAGTTGAGGTAACCCTAGAAGGGTTTATCTTCTAAGTTGTTTTTGTTTTTGCAAGTAAATATTAATATATTATTAATATCCCACAAGGAGATATTACAGTGGTATCAAAGCTTCTTTCTCCTACTCTTGTTAGGGGGGTTTTGTGGCAAAAACAAGGAGGAATAAGGAGAAATTAATTTCATAAATTTTGGAGTTGAATTGGTGCCCTAAATGTGTTGGGCGACATATTTTTTGGGCAAAAATTAGGGTTTGGTGTTGGCTATGCAAAATCCAGTTTTGTGATATTGTTTCTCTTTTTTTTTTGGCCCAAGAGCCAAAATTTCAGCACTTTTGGACTTCCCTTGCGAAAGATATGGATTTTTTAAGTTGTTATATTTTCTACAGTATTTTGGGTTCTAAAAATCAAATTTCAATTATTTTCATAAAATTTCTTTTGGAAAAGTTGCTCCATAATATTATCTATCATTCCCCAAAGTTTCATGCAATTCCGAGGTGTTTTGAGCAAGTTATGCAATTTTTCTAAATTCAGCTAGGAAAAGTAACGAACTTACTATTTATAGTAAGTCTCCTATTTTTAGATTTATAAAAAAAATTGTTTTGGCATATTTAGATTGGGAAAAATATTTATGACTTATTACAAGAGAATCAGAGAAACTTTCTTCTTTTCCGGCAGGTATTGTTTTATAGATCATGGAGTTGATGACTGAGGGAGTGAAATGAAGGAAAGGATTATCAGAGTTAAGAAAAAGCTTAGGCATCCACATCATTTAGTTGATGACTTACTTAAAAACTTGAGGAAACAACAAATTGTTTGGCCATGATCAAACAATCAAATAAGTACATATGATTCACTCATTGATGTTTCAATTGATTGAGCTTAGGTTATTGGAACATGAAGATGTGAGAGTAAGAATTATGGTCATCACTTGCATTGTTGAAGTCAGAAGGATCACTGTCCCTAATCTGTCTTACAGTGATACCATCATGAGAGACATTTTTGAACACATGGTCGGACTCTTCCAAGGCCTTGGGAATATCGCAAGCCCTTATTTCGGTAAGAGGGTGAAAATTCTAGAGACTATGGCAGAGGTAAGATCTTGCATATTGATGTTGGATCTTGATTGTGATGATCTCATATTTCATATGTTCTAAGTACTCATTATTGTTATAGATGATAGACATTCAGAAAATGTGTTGCATGCAATGCAAACTATCATGTCTTTGGTTTTGAATGAGTATGAGGAAACTCCTCAACATTTGCTATCTATGCTTGAAAAAGAGATAAGTCAAGAGGCCCCATGTATTGCTCACACATTGGCCAAAGATGTCATGAATCAATGCTTAATCAAGTTGAAGACATGTATAGCTGTCAAGCTTTCAGAAAAGGATATGGAATCTACCCTTGAAGGTATGAGTTTCCTTGGTGTTTAATGATAAAAATTTGGTATCTAATGTTTTGCATGAAACTTGGTGCTTGCACAGAAAAATCAGATTTAGTGCAAAGGAAATAGCAGGAAGAAGATGCAAACAAGCAAGGTAAACAGTCATTATTGATTGAAGAGGTTACTTTACCTTTGTATAATTGCACGCATAATGATAAAATGATCATGGTAGATGAGTTCAAAAAGGAAGAGAAATCTGATTTGCAAGTTTGTATGGACGAGCAAAATAAGGACAACCAAGAGGTAACCAATGACCATCATTTAATTGTTACTAATGTTGCTTGGGTTGATAATGAATGCAAGGATGAAGGGACATGTGAGGCACAAGAAGAAAGGAAAGGTATTTTCCTAAATGCTAATGATGAATTTCAGATTAAAGGATTTGGTATGGCAGCCCCTAAGAGTAAGCTACTCAATTTCATCTTTATTCAAACTAGTTTGGACGACATTACTTGAACTAACTCTTGTGGGGAAGATTTTGAAATTACATGGAAGTATGATTGCCTTTTTGGCATGATGCATAAGGAGGTAACAATTTCCTACCAATACATGGATTATGGTTCAAGTGACATGCATATTTTTCTTTGATGAGCATTTTCAGATTTTATGGCTTGCATGTGAAGTTAGAGGAGACATTCTACAATTCATGGTTGAGTTTGGACACTATATTGCATTCCATAACAAGGAGGGTACAGTTAGAAGCAATGTAAGAATGAAATTTTGGAATTATGTGATCGCTGTTATAAATTCACTTTGGGCTTCTGTTACACATTTCATTTCTTGCTTCAACATGTTTGCTATCATAAGGAAGAAAACAACTTTGAAGATGATGAAATTCAGTTGTGTGTGATCGCTAACATTCCAAGGGTTACATATGGCATTTATTTTGACTATGAGCTTATGGTTATAAATTATTGCAACATTCATTTCAGTTCTCCATGCAACATGATTACTGCCATAAGCATAAGGACAACCCATGGAACTGTAAGTATGTAGCCCGGAATACTCTCTTGAGTGTTCCAAGCTTTCACTCTTGGAAAAAGTAAAGTTCTCTCATCTCAAGGTAGTTATTTGAGTATATCTAGCATATGGCACCACTACATGATAAAATTTCGAATAAGCATGATGACTAATTTTTGGGCTAAAATGAGAAAAGATTTGGCATATATTCTCATACTTTTTGGGATACCTTCTTTGCATAATTAGTTTATTCAGAAAATGCATGTTCATGTGGTTCATACCTTGAGAATTCATGCTCGAGAGCTTAAACATCAAGTAAGGAAAAATGAGAGGGCATGTTTTATTCTTTTCTAAGATTGAAAAGGTTTGTTTCAACGCTGCCCTATGTTTATTTAAAGCCCCTAAGGTTGGTGTTCTCAATTATTACAGCCACGTATATTTCCCAATTGCTTTCGTGTTCATGATTGAAGAGCTCTCTTACACTTTGTGGAACATTATTGATGCATGGGCCAAGCTGGAAATTGTTTGTTCTTGCCAAATTCGTGATAATTTTTCAGATTTCTTGTCAATATTTGGTATTACAGCAGTGGGTTTTCTTGGGCAGCCTTGGGAATTCAAGGAAGAATGCAGCAATCATTGCAAAGTGTTGTTATTTCATCAATTCTCTCATTTAACAGGCACAGGAGCTCGCTTGTGGAAGTTTAATGGTAAAAATACATTGGCTCATGGAATGAGAACTTGCATATTGCTTGAGGACAAGCAATTTTGGGAAGAGAGGACTGTAATGTCCCCCTTTTTAAATAAAAATTAAAAATATATAAATACATCGATTTGCACATATGAGAAAGGAAAAATTTAAAAAATATTTTTATGTGCAAATCAGTTTTTGAAATAAAAGAGCAAGTTGACTTCACCTTGGATTAATAAATTCATTTTAAAAGGGTGAATCAAGTGATTAAGCAAGTCGCATTTTTCTGGGAGACTTTTTAATATTTAATATTTAAAAATAAAGTGATCCCTTCTATGCATGGGTCAATTTATATGGGTCTCATTTGTTTTTAATATCCCTATGCATTTAATATTTGTTGTTGGTGACTTCCAGGCACATTTTTAAATGAGATTTCCTCCTACATAATAGCGCCAAAGATGGACAAGAACTTTGGAGGATGTGCAAGCAAAAGCTATAAAAGAAAATGCGGTTAATCATTTTTTTGGCATGTTAATGGTTTATAAAAATTTATCTTCATGCTTGGAGAAGGGATGTATGCCCACTTGTGATCAAAAATAAAAAGTGTTTATTAACACCACCATTTGTGAAGTGTGTGTGCCCATGAAAGCTTGAAGTAATAAGTTTCGCAATCATTTCTCATTATATACATACAAGGCGCCATTTTTTGGAGATGATATGCGCTTGCTTTGAGGGTTTGAAGTGGGATTTATGATGATTATATTTTATTACATGTTGCTCGTTTTTATCTAATGAAGTCGACTTGTTTGGGCATGTGTTAAGAGTATTTTGGAGTGATTTTTCAGTAATTACAAATCTATTGTTTGGATTTATTAATTGCAGATCCGGAACTGCATTTTATTGACTCTTAAAATGTGAGAAAAGTGCAGAAATTGTATTGCAGATTTTATCCTAACCCTAGCGACTGGTTTTGGAATTTTGGGAGTTGTTTTAAGGGGTTTCAAGTGTGTGAAAAGATCTTATTTTAATTTTGGATTGAAGCTAATAACTTTCCATTTTCGCTGCACTTGGTTTCATATCAAAAGAGTTAATATTTTTAGAGTTATGGATTTTCAAAGTTTCGATTGATTTTCAACAGTTTAATTTATTATTTTACTTCTGCAAAAGTATATTGGAAAAAGGAGTATAAATACCGACTGGATTGCCCATCTAAACCCTCACCTTGGCTCACTCCAACCCCATTTGGGCTGTATTGTAGTTGATATTAGGGTTAGTTGAGGTAACCCTAGAAGGGTTTATCTTCTGAGTTGTTTTTTTTTGCAAGTAAATAATAATATATTATTAATATCCCACAAGGGGATATTACACAACCTTTTTTTACGTACCTCCAAAATGACTTCCAGTTCCAAGACAAGTTTGCCTTTATCATCAAGAGGCAACTCTATGGAGGGATCAATATGTTGCCCCAATACTTTTTTCAAGCAAGATACATGGAACACATAATGTATTTTACTTTGAGCTGGAAGTTCAAGCTCATATGCAACCTTTCCCACCTTCTGTATGTTCTTGTAGGGGCCATAAAATCTTGGTTTTAACTTTCTAAACCCTTCCCTTGAGGGAAGATTGTCTATAAAGTTGCAACATTAGGAAAACCATGTTTCCAACCTCAAAAGACCTCTCTATTCTTCTCTGGTCTACATATAATTTCTATTGATTTTGAGCATGTGCAAGGTTATCCTTGAGTGCTTTCATGATCTCTTGGCTCTGTTGTATCAAATCTTTAGCACCCGACACTCTACTATCTAAAAGAACAACATCAACAAATGAGAATGCATCATAACCATATAGTGCCTTAAATAGAGACATACGAATGGACATGTGACAGGAAGTGTTGTAGCAAAACTCTCCCAAATAGAGCCACTTAATCCACGCTGATTGTTGCCCTGTAACAAAGCATCTCAAATACCCCGTCTATCCACTTGTTTACAATCTCTGTTTGCCCATCCGTTTGTGGATGGTAACTTGTGTTGGGAATTAGTTCTATGCCCGCAAAATGAAAAAGCTCTTGCCAAAAGGAGCTTAGGAATCTGATGTCCCTATCACTCACAATATTCTTAGGCTGCCCATGAAGTCTAAAAACTTTGTAGGAAGAGGAGAAAAATGAGCATACTTGGTCAACCTATCTACCACAACATAGATAGCAATCTTACCTTGTACTGAAGGAAGACCAATGATGAAGTCCATAAAAATGCTCTCCCATTTCTGATTTGGGATTGGTAGGGGCTGCAATAGTCCTACTGAAAATTCATGTTGTGGCTTGCTTTGTTGGCATATAAAACACTAATGTGCTGCAATACCTCCCTCTTCAATCCCTTCCATACGAACTTCTCTCTTACATGTTTCTTTGTTTTAAAATACCCTTGGTGTCCAACTAAGGGGAGTCATGCATGGTTGCTTAAATTCTACGTTCGGGCACCAAAAAGATTCTATTTTTATAGAGGATGAGGCCATCAATCACTTGGTACATGTCATCATCAATTTTCCCATCAAATATATCACAAGAAAGCTGATTGTTGGCATATTATACTATTATATCATCCTTCCAATCTACTGCAATTTCACTAATGGAACAATAATAAGGCTTCCTTGATAAAGCATCTGCAACTATGTTCTTTGTCCCCTTCACAAAATTAATGTCAAATTCAAAAGATTGCACTTTTCTTACCCATTTTTGTTGCCTACCATTAAATCACGTTTGGTTAAGAAAATACCTCAACCTATTACGATCCATTTTGACAACAAACCTTCTACAAACAAGATATTGTTTAAACTTCACTAGAGCATACATGATGCCTAACATTTATTTTTCATAAATAGAATATCCTTTCTCCACATCCTTAATATTTATACTTTCAAATGCTATGGGATGTTTATTTTGCATCAAAACAACTCCAATCCCATCACCGGATGCATCACACTCCACCAAAAAAGGCTTTGAAAAGTATAGAACAATGAGTAATGTACATGAACTCATTACCTTTTTGAGATGATAAAATGCTTGTTGGGCTGATTGTGACCATGTGAGGGATCCTTGCTCTTTCAAATTTGTTTTAGGGGAGGTGAAAGATATGAAAATCCCTTCACAAATCTATACGGTAATAACTACAAAGACCGAAGAATCCTCTTATTTGAATTAAATTGGTGGGAGTAGGCCAATCCAAAATGGCTTGAATATTTTGTTGCTCCACATGTACCCCCCTTGCATTGATGACATGTCATAGATATAAGATTTCTTCCATGCCAAACTCACGTTTGGATAATTTTGCAAAGAGAGATTGCTGCTCTAAAATGCTTAGGACCATATCCAAATGTTTAAAATTATCCTCCTCATGATTTGCTATACACAAAAATATCATCAAAAACTAGCAAGAAAATTTTTCTTAAATGCTCCCTAAAAATGTGATTCATACATGATTGGACAAGTGGCAGGAGCATTTGTCAAACCAAATGGCATCACTAGAAATTCAAAATGACCAAAGTGACACCTAAAAGCTGTCTTATGTACATCTTCATCTCTTACCTTGATTCGGTGGTAACCGGATCTTAGATCAATTTTAGAAAAGAAAATAGCCCAATGCAACTCATTAAGCAACTCATCAATCTTTGGTTTTTGGTACCTGTTTTTGATAATCTTCTTATTCAACAACATGTAGTCGACACACATTCTCAAATTTCCATCCTTCTTCTTTAGCCAACACAACTGAAGAAGAAAATGGGCTATAACTTGGATTTATGTGGCCCATCTCTAACAATTCCTTAATCACTTTTTCTATCTCCTCTTTGAAATCTCTTGGGTGACAGTAAGGAGAAGACATACAGCCGGAGTGGAACCGGGTTCCAACTCTATAATATGCTGAAATCCTCTATTTGGGGGAAAACCGTGAGGTAAATCTGAAAAAAACTTGCTATGTCTATCCAAAATAGATTGAATATCCACATGATATGATGGCTGTGATGAAAAATCAGAATTAACACTTACCAAACAATGTGCAACCCATGCAATCTGCCCTCTAGTAAATGATCTCTCCATACTTTTGGCATGGTCACTACTTGAGGAACTCCACCCCTCAAGCCTTGCAATGTTATTTCCTTGCCTTGGGACTTAAATTTCAGTTCCATAGTTTTATAATTTTGAGTGAACTCACCCAAAGATTGCATCCATTGAACTCCCAAGACAACATCACTTTAACCAATACCAATGACATAAAAATCATCACATACCTTATGTCTTCCCAATGTGATTTCAAGTTGAGGCACGTTTTTTGTACATGCAAGAGTGTATCCATCCGCCATGGTTACATTGAATCCTTGAAAATCTTCTACTTTCAAACCCATTCTTGTCACCAAGCTCTCATCAATAAAATTGTGAGTAGCTCCACTATCAATCAAAGTTATAATTCTTTTCCCATGAAGAACACCTTTGATACGGAAGGCATGGTACCTTGGTGCTTTGGATAAGGTGGCCAATGTTCCCTCCTTGGGACCTTCATTCTCCTCCTTTGTTTGTTATTCTTCTTCCTCATGATCATCTCTCTCTTCTTCTTCTTCATCATCTGAAATAATCTCAATATAGTGTGCTGCCCCTTTTGGAAGAAAATGATGATTAGGAGTCCAAGGATCTCTACAATGAAAACATAATTTCTTCCTTCTAAGCTCATTTCTTGACTCTATTTCCTTGTTGTTTTTCTCCAATCTTTCACATCATGATTTACCTTGAAATGGCTTACCTTGCTGCCCATAATTTGGTGTCTTTTGCCCACTTGATGAAGAGGGACTTTGGCTGCCCAAATGCTGCTGATTTTTGCTGCAGATTTTTACCCTTTGGAACCACTTTTTCCAAGTCAAATGCTTTCCTAATGGCTCCTTGTAAAGATGGTGGGCTGAATGCTTTCACAAGTCCCTTTAATTGTTCCTCTAACCCTTCCATAAAACAACAATACTAACCTCTTTTCGCTGATATCTTGTACCATAACTGAAATTCTTTCAAATTTAGAAATATATTTTTCTAGTGACCCTTCTTGCTTAAGTTAAGTTAGCTCCCTGAAGTACATATCCGGATCTATCCTATCAAATCTCTCAATCAAACATGAACTGAATTCCTCCATAGTAGTAATGGAACCATGACCTTGGGTGATCAACCCATGGTACCACCACTCATGTGCTATCCCCTCTAAATGTAAGGTTGCAAATTTGATGGCTTCCTCTTAATACATAGGATTTAGAGAGAGATATGTATGAGACCTTTTGCAACCAAGCTCTAGCAGAACATTTTTCAGTACCATCAAATGAAGGAAGAGTTACCTTTCCTAACTTTTGCTGGATATCTCTTCTTGGTGCCTCTTGATGAGCTCTCTTATTCCTCCCTACACTCTTGTTATTCTTTAACTGGCAAAAATCCCTGAAACTTAGCATATCTCTTACCCTAAGACTGAGTTGCATATACTCATCACCATAAGGCTTCTACATCATCCACATCACTTTGTGCCACTTCCTCAACTGGTTCTTCTCTGTGGAGAAACTTGGCTTTGAAGGTAGGATGTGTAGTATTGGAAGTATTTCTGGTTGCCCCCATGGAAGCTTCCCTCTCCCACATTGGTTGCTACATGATTAGTAGCTGCAACATTCCCTTGTAGAGCCATAGCCAAATCACGAATAAAACTGGTAAATGCATCACGCATTTCTCTTTGATTTTCCCTCATGGTTTGTTGCAACTCTCTCTGTACTCTGGTAATAGTTTCATTCATATAGCTGAGAGCATCATTGGGAGGAGCCCTTTGATCATGTTCTTCCATTGTGCCCTTCCTAGGAGTGTTCCTTCTGTGATATACTATGTGATTTCTGGCTTGATTGCATTCAGATCTGATTTCTGAAGATTTCTCTCACAAGATGGGAGGAAAACCTGCTCTGATACCACTGTAATGTCCCCTCTAAAGTTTTGATTGAAATCTTTAATGAACGGGAATGAAACCCAACTGAAATACCATGCAAAAACTAAAAGCAACACTACAGACCTGATTTATGCTGGAAAAATGCGATTTGAATAGAGAGGAAACTAACAATACCACAAAATGATATTTTCTAATTTCTTCTGGAAGATATAATTTTTATAAATATATGCAAATGAAAAACACCAAATGAATTCAAAAAGAGATTTTTAATGATGAACAACTTCAGTATCTGACCTGTACTTGCAGTAGCTGAAAAAGAGGCTTAAAACCTTTTATAAAATACTTGAAAATATTGCAATAACCTCTGGAAATACCCTGCAACAGCTGCTAACAAAAATATAATTTTCCAGCTCTTGAATAGATGAGAATACACCCAAAATGGGTCGCTCCAACTATAATAAAACATCTTTATGTGATCAGATTTAAACTGCACTTGTAACACACCAAAATAGGAAGAGTTTTCATTCTTCCTCTTGATTTCCTTGAGGGTTTTTGTCCTCAGAAAATCACAGCAGTGAATCTTCAGCTCAAAGCCAAAAGAGTAAAAATGTAAAGTCATAGAATGACCCAAATACAAGTCGACCTCCTCCAATATAGAAAGGAAGTGACCCAAAATTTACCTTCCAACACACCCAATCAGAAATTGGTGTGATTTCTATGCACTAAGCACCCAAATAACATCCCAACCTAAGTCGCATTTCTCCTAGAGGGAATACAAAAATTATAATTTTATTTCATTCTTTCTAAGATCCCCATATACCCCCCTAAGGCAAGTCACCCAATGTTCCTAGGATGAATAAAAATTTGAACCCTTTTCATTGGCATCCTAGAAGAAATACATGTTGAGTGTCTTATCATGTATTTTCTCTTTTTATAAATTTAAGTCACTAATAAATTATTATAAGTGCACATAGCAAAGGGACAAGTGCCCGTAGCGAAGGGAAATATAAAAGCACTTACAATAATCAAAAGTAACTTAAGTCGCCCTCGTGTTCCCCCTTTGGCTGTCGTGTTGACTAGGCCAAAGGTCTTCCAAGATGTTATTCCGGAAAGTGGGACATTTCAAAAAACTTCTATCCCAGACTTGCAGGCTTTACAACACTCTATTTGAACCAACAATGGTTCCTTCTCCACACTCAGGTAGCAACAAGTCAATATCCTCTCCCGGATGTGGCTCTGTACATTCTTCTTTTGGCTGCCAACAACATCAATGAGTTTGACAATCATATATATAGGCAAGAGAAGAAGTTACGAAAGTTTAAACGGTTCACCTTCTTTGCCAACCAATCATTGGCCTATGGCTCTTCAGTTCCATTCAGTGAATATGTTCCAACCTTCATGGTCTTTGTTGTACACCATATGGAATTCAAGTCAGCCAACCTGGCATATGGCCTTCCGCAATGATGCACAAGCAACAATGTTACACCAATATTCTTGCCTTATGTATTAGGCATTGCTCACTACTACCCAAAACCAAACCATCTTGCAAGATACAAGCAAAAGGCTGCCCAAGATTCTTCAATGTGTGCAACACACTCTTCTGCTCCTCTCTCATACTGTTGCACAATAAATTCATTTGCACTCTCTTTCCACCCATTTGCACCTAGAGATTAACCTCTCAATGTTTGTGTGACTACTAACACAAGACCGACACATTTGTGCCTAAAGCACAATTCCAACCTTTGCACCAAGTTCTTCTACACAAATCACAAGCCTTTATTTCTACTCAACTCTACTCTAGATCTTTTTGGGTGATGTAGATTTCTTGTGTGTTCGAATGCTCCTACATCATACAACCTAGGTAAGAGAAATGAACCATGAGCTCTTGCTCAAGCATTGTCCAAAAGGTAACAAATATTCCATGTTTAGCAAGTTGTGCTCAACCACATCACATCTTGAACTTCACAACCCTTCTAGTAGACCAAATATTCCTTGTACTCAATTTTGTGCATCTCCTCAATCATGGTATCAATCACCTATTCAATTTCCGCATGCACTTTCTTAGGCAATTGTCGTCTCCAATCTAACCCTCCAAAACTTGTGCTGCCACTTACTACAATTGTTTTCTCATCAATGTAGGGATACAAGTTTGTAACATTGAAGATAAGCGATATATCTATCCCATCCGGCAATTCTATCTCATATGTGTTGTTTGCAAATTTTCTCGCACCTTACATGGCCCAATTTTCTTAATCTTCAATTTGTCATATGTTCCTCTAGGGAACCTTTCCTTCCGTACGTGTGGTAAGACCATGTCTCTACTTGGTACTCCACTTCTCTCCTCTTCCCATCTATTTTTCTTATACTGGGCATTTATCTTTTCTAGTTGGGTGCAGACTTGTTGGTGCACATCATGCATATACTCCACAAACTCTTTTGATTCTGCCATTTTAATTTCCTTCTTGATATCGCATAATTTTGCAACCTCTTGTGCTCTGCCAATAAACAATTTGGAATAGTGTCTTTCTAGTACTTTTGTTTACTAAATCATTGTATGTGAGTCCTATTTGTGCCAAGATTGAGTCCAAAGTCAAGGCTTTTTCCCTACTAGGAATCTTATAGATTACCCAAGTTTTGATTCACCACTTTTGTCTACCCATCCATGCGAGCATGGTATGTTGAGCCAAACTACAACTTAGTGTTAATCTTCTTCTACAAGGTTGTCTAGAAGTGTCACGTATGGCATAAACCTCATATCATTGTTAGACACAATGTTGCATGGAAAACCATGCAATCTCACAACTTCCTTGAAAAGCCGATTAGTTGTTGAAAGCATCATTATTTTTCTTACAAGCCATAAAATGAGCCATTTTAAAAAATCTATCGACCACCACAAACATAGAATCTGTAGACACCTAAATTCTATTTTTACAATCTTATTGCCAAAACGCATCCAAATCACTCTCATTCTCATCAATTCCATTATAATTAGTGATCTTTACTAATTAACTAGCGTTTCTTACCACTTTAGTCAGTTAACAAGCACTTTGTTGATCACCAAACCTCTTTCGCATTTAAGATGACACTTTACAACAAATCGTAAGTCAAAATCCTTTTCAAAACAGATAATTAGCGTTTATTAGCTAATTAAGCCTATTTTGCCCTTGATTTGGTCAATATGCCTTAATATTGACTCAAACCCCTCTTATGACCACTCAAAATCACCCCATTCACCTCCACAACGTCTCAACAAACTTCAAACGTTTATCCCGACCTCCTAGTTGACCCTAAACAGTTGACTAAGGCTCCCACATCTTAATCACTTGGTAATTCACTAATTGTGATTAGCAAGGCCTAATCATGATTAGCAATTCTAATCTAATTTGGTGCTTTTAGTCCCACATGCACCAAAATACAAGTTTCTCCTAAAAGGAAAACTATAAAAAGAGTGAACCTCTTACCTTAATATTTTACAGCATACTTTGATTTCCATCTCATATAATACATATGATTCATAGCCAAGTTCAATCCTTGCCTAAAGTCTTCAACAAGGTTAGTAGATGAATATCTAAAGTGACTTAACAAGTCATTTGGAGAGGTCATTTCACCATTGTTTGGAGTAGCAACTATAACCATTTGATTGCCCTCTTAGCTCTATTTAGGCCCATGTTAGGTAATTAAAGCATATTAACAAGCATGTTTAGTTAGATTTCGCATTGCTTTCATACTAGTTAAGCATTCCTTTTAGCTTCTATCTTAATGTTACATTCCTAGACTTAGAACCCTAGCTAATTACGTGGCAATGGTGTTAGCCTTCCTTGATTAGCTTTGTTATTTGCTTTGTAAAGTTTAGGGTGCTTTCAAAATCATAACCTTTTTGCATTCTCAGTAGAAAAAGAACAAAATCTATATTCAAAATCTCTCAAGGTCTTGTAGGTACTGGTAGTGGTTGGCACAACCCTACATTCCAACTTTTGTCGTTTGCCACTTGGCAAACTTTGCATTTCTGCACACATTTGTGCATATCCACATCCATGCATGACCAAAAATACTCTTCACTTAATTGCACCTATGTTTAACCACATACACAACCATGCACGACCAAAAACACCTTTCACTTAATTGCACCAATGTTTTACCGACATTGAAGCGTTGAGCCAATCCTCCATTATGTTTCCCTTTGACCAAATTTTTGTGCATATAACCCCTCATTTGGTTACATGCATGCCTTCCATGCATCCTTGAAATCCTCTTCCTCTGCATATAACTCCGTGGAATCAAATCCCATGACCTCTGCATGCATCTTGGTCAACAAGACATCTAGTTAGCGCGTCGACAACTCTATTAGATTTCCAAATCCTATGTTTTGAGACAAACAAAGTACTTTTGCAAAAATTCTACCCATTTCACATGTCTCTACTTCAACTTACTCGATTGTCCATAATATTGTAGAGCTTGGTGATCCATGTACAAGACAAACTCTTCTGGCAACAAATAGTTTCTCCACTTTTCCAATGCTTGTACAATAGCATTGAATTATTTATCATAAGATGAATACTTTTCCATGCATCAATCAGTTTTTCGCTGAAGTAAGCAATGGGCTTACCCTCCTAAATCATCACAACGCTAATTGTTACGCAAAGTAGCATCACAATCTACCTCAAACACTTGGCTGAAATCAAGCAGTGCCAATTCCAGCTATTCTATCACCTTCTTCAATTTCTAGAAACTGTATTCTACATCAGCCTCTCTGATAGGTGCACAAATTCCACTTAAGTCTCATGAACTTCTTATAGAAGCTCGCCAATCAATGTGAACTTCATGCTTCAAATGTGTTCTTTGGTGATGGCTATTCAACAATAACTCTCCCCTTCTCCAGGTCCATCTCAGCACTTCTTGAGTTATCACAAATCCCAAGTACACCAATTCTTCCTACGTTAAGCTACATTTCTTCAAATTCGCCATCAACTTCTCCTCACGCAAATGTTGCAACACTTGTCGCAAGTGTACAAAATGCTCCTCCTTGGTCTTACGGAAAATCAAAATTTCATCCAAATAAACAATGACAAACTTAGCAAGCAAAGGCTTCAATACCTTGTTCATGAGTCTCATGAACGTGCTTGGGGAATTTGTTACACAAAAGCATAATAATCAGCCACTCGAACAAACCATCCTAACCTAATGATAACCACTCTTGAGATCATTTTTGGTGAATTATTGCGCTATGCTCAACCATCCATCAAATCATTCATGCACAGTAGTGTAAATCTATACTTGATGGTGATCTTATTGATGGATCTGTTATTAGTGCATTTTCTCCATACTCCTTTGGTGCTAGCACTGTAGGTACTGCACATGGACTCAAGCTCTTGCAAATCACCCCTTCTCAAGAAGCTCTTAGACTTGTTTCTTCACCTCCTCATTTTCTCATGGCATCATTTTGTATGCAGCTTTGTTCCGCATACTTGAACCTAATATCAAATCGATTCAATCACTTATATTGCACATGGTTGGCAACCCATCTTGCAGATTGTAAGAAATGATTTTCTTGAACTCTCTCAATATCTCCTCCACTTCACATGGAAGTGCTTCTGTTTTTTTCCCAACACACTGAACTAGCACAGGCTAGCGCTTTGGGTTTTGCATCTCTCAAGAATTGCTTTCTTGACACAATCAACACCTTTGGGGTGTTGATCTTCCATCATGTGAAGATTTACATCTAAACTTCCAAGGATTCATAGTGTACCTAACAATCCTTCCACAAGGTATAGGCATTCACTCTTATCCATGGGCATGATGTCACAAAGACTACTTCATGTTTGTATGCACCAATCTGAAAACTGACTAGACATTGTTCATTTAGTAATAGTTGATGTCCCTTCAACAACCAAGATACCTTGTATGAATTGGGGTGTGCAATCTTCTTCAGACCCAATTTCTCAACAATTTCATTGGAAACAAAATTGTCAATAGTGTCACTATCATTGATCACTTTGCATCACTTACCTTTAGATTTGCAAATAACCTTGAAAAATTATCTCTACATAGGCATGTTCTCTTTCATTGGCTTTAAAAGTACTCTCCTCATCATGAGAGCCTCTCTGCACTCCGGTTCTTCAACACAATTATTGGAAACAATACTCTCCTCATCAACTTGCACCACATGGTTGCTAGCTTTAGTTCTATGCACAAAACTACTATGTTGCGCATTCAAATGCTTTGTGTCCGGATTCTCCGCATCTAAAACATGTGTCGATGAATACTCTACCTCGTCATTGTCTTTGTCCATCATATCCTTTTCCCCTCAAAGATCCTCTACCTCTCTGCGCATGATCATGACTCTGTGCATGCTCTATTATATTGTTGTGCAATGAGCTTCCTCTCCCATGCAAAACAAAAATTATTTCCATGCTCAGCTCCTTGTCTTTTAGACTTCTCTTCAGCCTTTGCATACGGATAGGCTTTCTTAATCATCCTTGGGCTCACCATACCCAAATTCATCCTGAATGGAAAGATGCTATCAATTCATGTACATTGAGGCCTTTTTTGTGCAATCTTCTATATGACCTGCACAAATGGTCAATCAGTAGAATTCTTCTATGTAAACTTTGATGCTCATCTCCCTTTGTCTCAAAGTTCGTGACTTAAGTCATAGTATGCAAGTAGAAACTTCGCCCTCAACTTGGCAACTATTTGGATCCGAACAATAATTTATTGCTGCCCCTTCTTGTCTCAGTATGCACATGATCCCACCAGAGGGATACATGTCCTTTCAACTTTGTGCATGCAAACCGAACTTTCTTGTGCTCTTTTATGGATGCGTAATCGAAGTACTTATACAAATCCTCAACCCAATCTATCAAATCTTGAAGGCATAAGATTCTAGAATAGTTTGGGATGTCCATATGTGACTTACCTCCTAATCTGATAATGGCCTTAATCAACTCTATCTTCTTGTTCTTCCTCAAACGCGTCCATGTTCAGTTCACAGAACTCATCATCACTTCAATCTGAATCGATCCCTCTTTGTTGAGCCATTTGCATCACTTCCAATATCGCTTGGATGTCTCTCATCACATCCACCAAATCTGCTGCTCTTGGTGGTCTACTGCCTCTTTCTCTGAGAGGAACTCTTCTATTTGCCATTTCTTTTCCTCCAAACGACTACTGCTGCAACTGCAAGTTTTACACCTAACCAGCAAACAGCATTGGAAGATGTCTTAACTACTCTCGAACTCTTCTATTCATCATTTCTTTTCATCCAAACGGACTACTGCTGCAACTACAATTTTTACACCTACCCAACAACCTCTGTGTATGAAGATGTCTTCATTTCTTTCTACCCACACTTCAAAGATGTGGAAAACATAACTCTCACGCAGGATACAACCTGCTCTGAAACCAAATGATGCCGTTCCAATTAGGGGTCCCAGTGAAGGAATGTCTGGGAACATGCAACCCACAGTTCTGATGCACGAAAACCCCAAAATTTGTGCAAAAAATAGTATTCATAAGCAATACAAAACACAAATAACAAAATTTTATTCAAAGAGGAAAGACAATTACAGGCACAGAATATGGCCATCTTATTATAGTCTTGAAATGCAAGAGTTAGAACGATCCCGAGTGGGATATTACAAAAATAATTTCTATCCTAGACTTGTAGGCTTTGCAAGGCTCTACTTGAACCAACAATGGTTCCTTCTTCACACTCAGGTAGCAGCAACTCGCAGTCCTCTCCTGGACCAACTCTGTATATTCTTATCGTGGCTGCCAACAATTTCAATGACTTCGACCATCATATATATGGGCAAGACAAGTAGTTGGAAGTTAAAACTATTCACCTTCCTTGTTAACCAACCGCCTGCCTGTGACTTCAGTTCCATTCAGCTATGCATTTCCACTGTCATGGTCTTTTCTGAACAACATGTGGCATTCAAGTCAACCAAAATGATGTGCTTGTTGCTTCATCATTTTTCCATTCACAGTGATGCACAAGCAACAATCTTAGGTGTTGCACACTCCTATGTAAAATCAAGCCATCGTGCAATATACAATCTATTGCACAATGCTACGCAGCACTCTAAATGTGCACAAGACACTAGGTTGTGTCTTTCTCATTCTGTTGCGCAATATATTTGTTAGTGCCCTATTTCCACCCATGTGCGCTTGAAGGGGAAGCTCCCCGCATTTACAAATGACTACTTCTGTGCAAGACCAACACTTATGCACCTAAACCGCAATTCCACCCTCCACACCAAGTTCCTATGTGCATAGACCACAACTCTACTCTAGATCTTTTTTGGGTGATGTTGATTGGCTTGTTCACTCGGACGCTCTTGCATTAGCAAACAAGAACAAAACATGGATGCAATCAAGAATGCCAAGTGACGTCTTCAATGCAAGTGAAGATGAACCTACATCTATAGACGGCCTAAGAAAATATATGCAAAGAATGATGAGAGATTTTTAGGATGCAAAAAGAGATGGAAAAGCTTGAAGTGCAATAACTGCAAAACAGAAGGCTGCATAATAGCCAACAACCTTAAGATGTTTTGCAAGATATGCCAAGAAGTGGGACATTCTCTCAAAGACTCCATATAATTTGAAGAATAGGATTACATAGGTAATCTTTATCTAGGATGAAATGTCCACACTGCCCACTACACCAATCAAGCCCCATAACCAAAGAAATAACAATAGATGCCAAATCAACAATGGGGGTGGTGAAATCTAGTACAACCCTCATAATTGACCAATTGTGTAATGCTGAAAATGCAATCAGGAGGCATTTTTATCACACCAACCAAAATAGTGCAGGATTTCTCTGTCAATGATATGGTCCAGGGAATCATAGTGATGCTAATTTTCCTAAGCCGGCATCATTGTGTGGACCTGTACACACAAGATCAATGTGACATGTATAGAGGTCCATGAAAGTTCTAGATACATTCATTAGACAAAGATCGCATCTTGAGGGATCAATAATTGAAAGTTATGTTGTATATCAGTACATGGTATACCTCACCAAGTGCTTTCCCCAAGTCCATGTAGAGGCTCCTTAAATAATGGAAGACTTCTTTATCGATGGTGTGGGCCAAGGAATTATAGTGATGCTGATGGCCCTAAGTGGACTTCAAAAGAGAGTAATGATATGATTGGCTTGGAAGATGATGAAATCATGCAATTATGGGATAGCAAGCAAAGAAGGCACGATACCGTGACCCAAGGACATAGAAGAAAGATTGGTTGAATCAAAAGTGGAGGTCGAGAATGCAACGGCCAAAGAACAGTGATGTTCATGCGACTAGAACACTTGTGTTGGGTTAAGGAGATTGCATGACAATCTTGTAAACGTTTGTACCGATTAAGGAAGCTCACTACAAAGCATTCATGATATGACAAATACAATTTCTACCACCACATAAATACCTAGGAACACCCCAACCACGAGAAATGACTAGAGCCCATAGTAGACCCCATTATCGGGTAACCAAGTAATCAACCTGATGCTCTTGACAATGAACCCAAACACAAAAACCGACTGTTGTGCACATGGAGATGTTGAGGATGATACTTACAAATACCATTTTGGATGGAGGCTCAAGAGGGAATATTCTGCCTAAGGAAACATCGAAGAAGCCTAGGAAGCCAATCATTTAGCAACCTAAATCCAACTTGTGGAATGAGATCAATACACCATCAAAAACATGGGCATACTAATGGCATAGAAAAAGCTTAATGGAGCCCACTCGTTCAAATAAACTTCACAGACATGTCTATTGGAGCCCGCTTGTTCATAAAAACTTTGTGGACATGTCCCTATAGATGGTCTATGATGCATTGTTGGAAATTGCATGGTTGATAGTGGCTAAGGCAAATGTTAATTGGAAGACCAATCTACTCCCTGTAGAGAACAAAAATAAGAGATATGTGATTGACCTAAAAAGTAAGGTGATGAAACGAGAAGCCAATATCGCCCAATTGTTCTGGCTCAGAGTCTACAGATAAAGACTCCAACTAGGGTGCCACAAAGCCAAACAGTGAAGGATTGTTGGACTTGTAGTGATTCTCTGAAGATGTAACAAATTCACTCAACGACCACTACCATTAGTGAATTTAGTACTAAGAGGTTGTTCAACCAGGCCACAAATGTATTGCTCATGGATGTAGAAGAGGAGAACCTAATACAAGATAACTGAAAGAAGTCTATTATATCAAGTTCTTTAGAACTCCCATGTCACACTTGACTTACTCTCCTAAGTATATAGAATAAAAGATTGGGAAATCCTACCTTAATTAAGAAAGTGCATAGCTGATGGCACGAAGTACATGGTGCCAACTGTGGTGAGGCTGAACTTTGGTTTTGAAGACAAACTGTAAATAATTCTAGAAGGTAATGTATGACATCATGAAGAACAACCTCTTGAAGTGTGATTACTGTGAATATGACCAATCTTGAACTTCTTTGGTACCAAGGTGATGACTACTACATGTACTAACACATGTTGCCATACTATCACTGGTCATACTACTACCTGCCTTGTGGGTACATCTGTTGAATTCATTGAGTTGAATGGGGTGATGTTTGGCCAGACAGCACATTAAGGTTGATTGGAGCTGAAGCTATCAGAATACGGGGCAAAACAAGATCAACTTATAGCTCCCAGTAGAGAGATCAATGGCAAGATGAAAGAAATTGTCTACATGGTTGAGTATAGTCGACAGAAAGAACTGAAAGCATATTGCCATTTGAAGAAGACAATAGAGGAGGTCCAAGTCCTTAGGGTGTAGATGATACAGCTCAAGGTTGATGCAGCAGTCTCTTCAAGGTGAGTCGGTTGGAACCAAGAGCAGCTGAGCCATTTCATGCAACATTACATTCTGCTTCAGCCCCTCAATGAGGGAGGTCTTCTCCGCTACCCCTTCCTCATGTTCTTCTTGAATTTTGTATCAGAGGTTGTGTTGGCAAAGGACATTGACTTCTCTAAAAATGGGGGATAGATATAGTTAGCAGTATTTCAATCATTTCTTATGTTTATGTTACACTATGTAATTGAATGATTTCGTCTTAATTCATATGTTGACATGAGTAGTGTAATTAATCACATCTTTGTTAGCATGGTTGGGTACATAGATGGTTGTGGTCTAACTGACACAACTCTCATTCAGCCTCCCCATATGTAGGATCAGGTTGGTCAGGGAAGGAGAATCTCATTCATTGCCATACTCTCCTTGCTCCACAACCATTGATGTACACTACATTATATCAATAATGTTATAGTTATCTATCCATTTCTGTGTTATGTGCAACATTTGTCATGTTATTCTGTTCTAGTACCCATGTGTTCTTTATTGCTATAACATGTGCTGAACTAAGCATCATTGTTCAATAGTTATTTAATTGGGTCGTTTTGGATTATGATGAGAATCAGAACTAAGATGAAGTGTCGGTGCTTGTCTATCTCTTCAATAGTTTCAGAACATGACGAAAATACTTTTGAAGTAGAAGATATTAAACAATGGGGGATGAATTCACTAACATATACAATGCAGATGATGCTTAGGAGATATCAACCAGAGAACAAGGGCTGCATTTTTCATCAAAGTAACTAAAAGAGTTTTGGTGTCTGTTGCAAATCCCATTGAAGAAATATGGGAAAGATGGTGCAAGTGTGAACTACTGTTCTGAATTGAAGTAATCACGTCAACAAGGGAAAGAAGATATGAAAAGACAAGGGATTTTGCTGGGTCAGCAACGCATGCTACAAAACAAGGAAGGTAGACTGTAATTATTGAGAAAAGGATAGGTGAACTAGAAACTGATTCATCATTGAAACCCTGCAATCAAAGGAAGGAAGTTGTCAACAAAGTGGTTGGGGATGTTCTAGCAACCCTCTGAATAGAATGAACTTGGAAAGCTTGGTAAGTGACTTGTTTCTTTATATAGAGCTACAGCCTTTGCCAAAGGAAAGTGACAGGAAAACAATCTTGTCACCTCGAAGAAAAATGTGAAACTGGAGCAGGCACCACGCAAACTGGCAATTTTATTTAGTAAATGACAGGGCAGACTCGGCACCTAGGTACACAAAGTAAGAGGCAAGAAAGAAGAAACACTGAGTAAAGAGATTATGTCCAAGAGGCACACAAATTTACACTTCCATGTAGTGATATTACCCCCAAATTGACATAAATCAACTCTCTAAATTCATTTGTTGTGGAAAAAATTATCCTACAAGACATTGTGATGTCTGTGAAATCATTTGGATTCCAAATGGGCAAGAGGATGAAAAATATTAGAGTACTGGGTTCTCAGCAACATTGTGGGATATCGCTAATGACTTGCCATTATTTCTGTATATTTATGTATTAGGATGGAATATAAATACTCAAATGATATACCCTTGTCTTTTAAGATATCATTGCATGCCCAAGTTGGCAATACTCTTCTTTCACTGACTTCAACAATGAGGGTAACATTTGGTTTAATATGAGCTTGAAGTATATCTGCATGTTTACAATCAAAATAAGCCTGCAAACATTTTCCATTCTTAGAAAAAGAAGTTTTTATTAAGTGTATAATATAAGCATCCAAATAGAAAAGGAATTAAGTTCAAAAGTCTCCTACCTTTAAAAACCCTTGCTCCAAGATGAATCCCATAATCATTGGTATAGCAGTAAATACACCAATTTGGAATAAAAATTGTGTATTAAGGGCAGCTTCCAGTGCAATGTTACCCTTAGTTTGATTCACAATAGAATTACCTACACCAGACAGAGCCTGCCCATAGAAATTTCTTAAATTATATCATTGCAAAGACCAACTTGAACAAAAATAATAATTTTTACCCAAAGCTATGAACTGCATTCAATTATTCACATTAAAGAAGCATGGTTTATATGTCGAACAGTGAGTACTATAAACCTAGTAGAGCCACAATGAAAAAACTTATTTCTATTGACCACTTTTCCAAATAGAAAAGAAATTTGTCCCTGTGCATTGATCAGTAAAGCTGCCCAAAATTGCAATATTCTAAAAGAATATGTCAAATAATGGGAAAGGGCCAAACATACCAGATAAGCTCTACCGTACAGAAAAATATATACAGTCAAAACTGTCATCTACATCACAAAGAAGAGATGGAATCCAGCATTAGTGTTGAAACAGAAATAGCTATTCCATATGATTTTAAGACAAACTAAAGATTAAAACTTCACACCAAACATCAAAAGACGAAAGGAATGTCTAACCATTGTACAAAAGTAAAAGCCAACGGTAGTGAAGTAGAATGATAACATCCTAAAGAAATCAAAAAGCTGCCCAAGCCTATAAACATCCCTGCTCAGAACTTGTTCTCCATTTCCACTCGAAACTTTTCCCTCAAACATTGCAATCTGATTAAGTCCCACATCACGACCCTTTCCAACCTGTTATAAAATGCTCATAAATGAAGCCCAGCACTTCAAAAATGACATGCACTCACACGTCAGGCAAAGATGAAGTTTGTGCTAAACATGCATTTACCTGAATGTATTCATGATGAGTTATATTGCCTTGCCGCAATGTGGAATTAAATCCTGCATGCCAAACACATTAAAGATAAAATGCTTCTATATATCATCACTTGTAAAGTACTTGCAAAGTTGCATCTAAAGTCCAATTTTAAGAATTAGAAGGGCACATATTTGATGCTTATGTTAATTTCATGAAATAACTACAGATGAGCATATTGGACTAAAAATTGAAAATGAATTGCCGAAACTATGATGCCTAAACATGTCATCACTAAACTATGTCACAATATGTTATTCTTTGTAAGAAATGGATCTTCTCTTACACCATAAAGAGAGAGAGAATTATATCAAATGAGCAGCAAAGTTAGATGTAAATCCACTTCCTATGGAAGCAAGCTAACATTTGATTCTTTTCCCCTAGGGGAAAAGAATTTACGTCCTTCCACCAACAATTAATTTAACATGCATTGCCAGCTTGTTACAATACAAAATTAAACTCCCTTACTGATGAATTATCTTCATGAAAAGTTAACCTGGATCTTGTCCTTCATAGGATATCTACAAAAGACTACTTGATGACATGCCATAACTCTTTGTGAATATCTATGATTGTCCAAGTGTCTATAATGTCCCTCTTTCTCGAATAGTTCGGTCAAAGACCTTTGGCCCGTTTTGTCTACCCGACGGCCAAAGGGTGTTTTCAAGGGAGACTTGAGTTTATTAATTTTATTATATTGTGCTCAAAATAAAGTAAAATATCATTAAAGCACATATAATTAATTAATGGACTATTTAAGTGACTTTGACTTAGGGAAGTGCATTTAAATAAATTAACAAATTATTTAATGTGCCTTCCTAGGCAAAAAATGCGACTTGCCTTGGGGAAGGGTCAAATAAGCCAAAAATGTGACTTGCTTGGTGAAGGAAATAATTAATTAAAAATTAATTATGTTGATTTGAGAAAAGTCCAACTTGCATCTTTGGAGGGTTTTTTGGCTATAAGGAAAAAATGCGACTTGGGGAAAGGCAATCCAGATTATTATTATTTTCTCTCGACAGTTAGCTTTGAGCTTTTGCCGACAAAATCCAAGGACGAAAAACCCTCTGGATTATTCCTCTTGTGGACGGAAACCCCAGGAGTAGTGAGAGGAGTTCCTATTCAAGGATCTTCATTATATTCACAGGTTTTTATCATTTCAGCAGTTTGAAAGAGAAATAAATTGCAGCAATGGGCATACAGACTTCTTTTAGAGTGGGGCGACTTATTCTACAGTTGTTTTATGCAGTATCTAAGGTATTTTTCATGCTAGATAATTATTGTAATTTCCAGCATCAGTTATATATCAAATCGATTTGGTTTGAATCATTTACAGTGGGTTTTGGACAATCTTTATTATCAATCTATCTGCAGATTTATAATTGTATTGTCGTAATATTTAGCATCAAAAATCATTATTAAATACATGACTGAATTGTTCATGAAGAAATCTGCATGTTAAACCCTAGGCGCCTTTTCTGTATTCGCCCGGTTTGTGGGGTTTGTTTTATTTAATTTATCTATGCAGTTTTAGTATGGTGTTCTATGGATCCTTTTGATGTTATTAGTTCAAATTTGAGCCAGAGCAATATATATTAAAAAAAAAAAGTATTCAGGCAAAAAGGGGTTTGGGATCTTTCAGTGTCACCTAAAATAGAACCTTTCAAAGATATGGGAGTCATGTACATTTAACTTAAGTCTTCCAACAACAATGCCAAAAACGTCTTGGCAGATGATCAATTTTAGATGGGAAGCACAATCAGTTTGTTTTCCCAACCAACATAAACAGTTAGATATGCACGTCTAGTTGAGCCTTCTCTTGACTTCAAGACTTTGGTGAAGAATCACAAAGCTTTGATTTTGAAACAATTTGATTCTCTAAGTTTCTAACACCTCATGCACCAATGTCTTCTCATTCACAAAGATTTTATTTCCTTTGGTCTAATACAGTTTTTTGGCTTTTCTGTCATAAAGGTAAGGTAGGTTTTCATGTCACTACCAAGCTAGACACAATTTTGTGTATGTAAACTCCCTTTGTGGAAACCCCACAAGAAGATTGTTTTCCATTTGCCTTATCTAATTCTTTCCGTAGACAGGAACAGGTACATCTACCTTGCCTACTGCTCTTCTGAAGCTATTGCCCTCTCTGATCATAGTGGTTGATCTCGCTGCTGGTATACATGCGGTTCACACCTTCTTGGATCCATTGGCATCCAGATAGACTGCCTCCCACCTTTCAACTACTCCCTAGATGCCCCTGCCCATCTCCTCCCGAACCAGCAGGACCTTCACAGAATTATCAGAGATGATTTCTACAGGTAGTTCATCCAACACACTTGGACCAACCCTCTGGGGGGGTTACATCCAAAGATGTCCTTGTACGCTGCACACTTTCTTGAGATTCACAGCGGGTTCATTATCAAACCCATGTATATCTCTTGGCACTAGTAACAGCTCCTCTGTATCTCTCTGTGTCAGTTTAGAGTGGGCTCTCATTGACTCCATGTGGAGACTGACCACCAGTTAGACTTGACTGCTTTGCTCTCTCCAGGAGGTTGAAACTGAAGAACACTTCATTTTTCGGTGTCCTGTTTACTATGAGATTAGGGGGAGATTCCATTGCCTATTCCATAAGCATCCTTCCTTTGCAGCCTTCTTCAGATACTATGATCAAAGATGTCTTGCTTTTTATCTGCAGGAGGCCCTCTGGCTTCAAGAAAGCCTCCTTCACCCTCCTCCCAGACGGATGGATACAAGACAGATCACCTCATTCTTCTCGGTGCTCCCCCTGGTGAGGGGCGCCAAGCGACATCTTGACACAAGTAAAGACCCCCAACTCAAATATGTCAAGACTTGGAACTCCATTTCCTACACCAGAGGCTCCTTGCCTCACGCATGTCTCGGGGCCCCCCCACTTAGGCGGAGATCCTCCACATCTACGTCGAGGCACCGTCTCTCTTCCGAACATCAGCTTTCCAGACATTCCACAGTTTGAGTTACTGGACATCAGCGCATCGCCAATTACTTCCAGTCGGCCTTAAATGTTAGGTGATGATGTTGGGGGTGTTTCTCCTTCCGCCTCCCCCCGCACCGTCTTCCTCTTCTTCTTCTCTAGTTTCTCGGCACTTGTGGCCCCTTCTGCTTCCTTCTCTTCTTATCATTTCTCTCTTGTTTCAGGCAACCCATTTGGGTCCTCTTGCTAGGTTCATTGGCTTTGTACTATGCAGTCCCATTGACCTACGTTTGTGGTCATTTGTTGGACATTAATAAAATTATCTTATCTTATCTTATCAACAAAATGTACATACCCTCGCCTCACTTCACATTTTTAACCTGAACCTCCTTTATGGATTAGTATACCTTCACCGGCTTATTCAAGCTCATACAAATCCTTTATGCCATTGTTATAGAAAGACTTCTCATTACTCCTCTTTTGATCAAGCCCTAAAACCTTGGATTTGATAATTGAGAAGGCATCTTTCATTGATCATTTGACACAACTCCAAGAAAATGGCCTTGTCTGCACCGCCACTTTTTAACACAAATTTATTTTGTGTATTATTTATGTGTGTGTGCATTTGTGCATGTTTGTGTGTGCGCATGCGTGCATGTGCGCACGTGTGTGTGTGTACGTGTGCGTGTGTATGCATGCATGTGTACATGTGCGTGCATGTGTCTGCATGTGCTTGCCTGTGTGTGCACACATGTGTGTGTGCGTTTGAGTTTGTGCATGCGTGTGTGAGTGTGCGTGTGCGTGTGTGGCAGCTCTTCATAGCTAATGATGCTTAACAAGGTAAAAAGCAAATAACTAAAATAAATTCCATCACGCACTCTTCCAAAAGCATGCAAGCCAATATAACATACATGCATACATACTATACCTGTTATATTGGCTTGCTTGCTTTCGGAAGAGTGCGTGATGGAATTTACTTCAGTTATTTGCTTTTTACCTTGTTAAGCATCATTATGTATGTATGTATGCATGCATGGATGTATGTATGCATGTATGTATGTATGTATGTATGTATATGTCCGTGTTTGTGTGTAATAACTCTTGATAGCTAATGATGCTTAACAAGGTAAAAAGCAAATACTGAAGTGAATTCCACCACACTCTTCCAAAAGCATGCAAGCCAATATCACATGTACAAGATTAAGTCGCATTCAATCCTATCTCACAAGTCTTGTCAAAGTCTATTTTCAATAGGAGAGCCATTTTAGATAGATTCATGGGTCCATTAGAAGCATTTGAAAGACCACGAAAGGGCACCAACCTCCAAGTATTTATCTCTTAGAACCATGCGAATGAGTTTAATCAAACCTACATTGATCAATTCCTCATTTCCTCACTTTTAAGAGTTACCTAGCACATTTTTAGATAATCTAGCCCAATCGAAATCTACATTTTCTAGTAGAATTCATCCATGGGACCAACTAGGCTCGATGACTTCACATTATATTATTTTCACCATAGCTTCCTCCAATTCATCCAACTTTAAATCTCTAGAATAATGGCTTCCATAATTTTCCACCATTTATAGCACTACCAGTTCAACTCAACCAATGGAAATGCCTTTGGAAGTGGTAAGGATAATCTTGGAAGATTTGACAATTTTGTTTCTTATCTAGTGCATATACCCCTAAATTTTAGCGCCTCTTATTCATCAATCTTTGTTGCGATGGATTTCCAAGTTATTAGCATGCCTTTCTTTTTCTTCATTATAAATATCTAACTCCAAGTCTTATTGATCCTAATGTAATTGAGAGTGTCTATTTCTCTTTCCCCCTCCTTACCCTAGTAAGAATTATAACCATAATAACCCGGATCGGAAATCCGGATCCGTTCGAAAGGGCAAAAAATCCAGAAATCCAAAGTTCCAAAAAAGTTCGGAAAAATCCAGTTCGGTCAAGGATTGTGTCATGAAGATTCCTTGTTTTATAAAAGGCTCTAGAAACTCATATAAGGCTTCAAGTATGCACTTATTCAAGATGAACTTAGGGGTGTTATCTATTAGAGAATCTCGTTGACATGCTAGCCTAAAATCACCATTTATGATGTATGGATTGCAATTCCTTTTGTATAAAAAAGTGATGATGGCATGTATCCCCATTAAACATTAAGGGGGGGTGTGTTGGAGCATGTAATATTTTGTGGGGACACACTTAAGTTCCCCATACATCTCCAAATTGAAAAAATTTGGATAAACTTATAAATAACCATAAGTAACTTATAAACATAGGTTATATACTTCATATTTGTTAAATTTAAAGTGACCAAACTAATTGATTTAGTTTGGGAAATGATTCGGTACATCTTAAGCCGGTGTAACTTATCACTCACCTTATAAAGGTGATCTCCCTTGAGTTAAATAACTTAAGTTAAATAATTTGAACATGGAATGGTAACTATGAAGAAGTGAGAAAAAGATTGATAATGGGTTCTTATCTGAGATTGTCAGATTGGTAGTTAGCTCCTCATAAATTTTAATAAATCTGGAAGTGCATTCTTTGTTAGATTTTTTACCATGAGCTTTCTCCCACGGTAAATCTGGGTTCTATGTTTATTTACTTTCATGTTATTGCATTGTTTTCTATATCTACAAGTCTATAAGTTCATAACCTGTCATAATTATTTGAAGCACATAATCATGTTCTTGATTATTCTGATAGTCATGCCCATGTGCATTTTGTAAGGGACTACCCTGAGAAAAAACAATCAGCCCAAGAGCACGACAACGAAGGGTTCAAAGAACCGGAGAAGAAGAAACAATGAAAAATAACTAGAAAATGATTTGGAAGCGAAGGGAGACAGACACTTGAAATAAGTTCAGTATTTTGCAAACTCCAACAGAAGGTGAGGAGGCTGCCAAGGACAATGACGTCTCCTTGGTGAAAGAAATATTATGTAAGAAAGATGAACACTAAATCAACCAAGATCTAATACACACACCATCACCACAATAGAAACCATACGCACAACTTAATGGATGTATACAATATACAATATTATTACACAAAATAAGATCAAACAGTTCTCACAATACTGGTTCCACCCATAATGTTGGTTGCACTTACCGTGCAATGCAAAGGGAGAAGAGGGGTATAAATATATTGTGCAAGAACAAGCTCCCTTTTCCCTATTGGTTCTACTAAAATTGGTTTCCACCAAACGTGGCCTTCACAAATGGTGATAACATATATGAGATGAGTAGGCATAAATGCATACTTCACAAGACACATTAAATATAATTAGTGGAATAAACAAATTTCCAAAGTAAACATAATCTTAGTGCATATAAATAATGCACAAACACCCCTTTAGTGCAACTTAGGGAGGTACATACAAAGAAAGAAGGCTAAGAATCTTTTGGAAAATGGGTCCCAGTAACTAAGCATGATGAGGTACCCATGTACAATAAAGATGATCTCTCACAAAGTATGGGAAAAAACTGTAGGAAAAAATCCTCGTCAAAAGAGAGATACAATGAATGAAGCTGGAAAAAAGGACTCACCACAAGCATTCTCAAAAAACCAGAGATCAACAACGTGTTTAAAGGTATTGAGATATGCTACATGGCATCCCAAAAAACATTGCAACACACTAAAAATACAACAATGTTGAAGGTGCGGTAGATGGAATGAAAGCCATCACACAAAATGCATTGGATGGGATGAAAGCCGTTACTAAAGAAAGTGCAAGATGTGCTACAACATTAGATGGCATAAAAGTGAAGAACTTAAAATTGTATGAGAGGAAAGAATCCATTTCTCGAACACCGACAAAGAGACGTTGTATGCACTAGAATATCTCCACACATGGAGACTACCAATCAGTTGAAGAAGTGTTGAAAATACAAGGATCAGCCTTATAACTGTCTGAAGAGGATACAAGGGACACTAAACACCCACAAAATGATTGCCTAAAGTAGATGCATGGAGCACTCAACATCCACCAAATGAAAGCAGTATCTCATTACATACCCCCCATAATGTTGAATGGGTGAGAGGATGTAGACATTTGTATAAGTGGAATGAATCCACTACTCAAACGTGGAAAAGTTGACACTATACGCACCATAATGCTACACTTCAAAAGGAGGGCAAGCTCAAATACACGCTGAAGGAGACTATCAACATGCCTTTATGAAGTTTGAAAATACATATACAATATTATGTTGACTTTATTGTGAGAGCCCTCTAATATAGTAATATTGTATACATGTATTATATTTTGTGTATGGTTTTTATCATAGTGATGGTTTGCAGATTAGATCCTAGTTGATTGAGAGTTCATCCCATCCTAGTTGATTGAGAGTTCATCTTTCTTAATATCTCTTTATGGGGGAGAAGTGTAGATCCGAGACAATATCAATGGAGAGATCCAATGCATGTAACCGAGCCAATATCAATGGAGAGATCCAATGCAATGCAACCAAGCCAAAATATATCAGCACTAAGAAACTTTCAATGCCAAAACACAATGATAAAGCAACACTATTTTGCCAAACCAACAACTTTACTCACAGATGCGTATAGCAAGAGATGTATGACATTGTATGTTGCAGACAAAAGGTTTTTGGCAAATACCGATCCAAATGCTAATATTTAGAAGAATGGCCTGGTATGGCTAGGATCAAAAAAGGTCAAAGACTAAAACAAATTTCACACAGTAATGGTTGCATGAGTCAACTTAGATACCATATAAAAAAGATGAACACTCAATCAACCAGGATCTAAACTACCAACAATCACCACAATAGAAACCATACACACAACATATTAAAAGTTTACAATAGTATTACACAAAACAATATCAAAGGGTTCTCACAATAGTGGTTGCACCCACAATGTTGGTTGCACTCACCATGCAATGCAAAGGGAGATGAGGGGTATAAATATCTTATGCAAGAACAAGCTACCCTTTTCCTATTTATTCCAATATAAGTGGTTTCCACCAAACGTGACCTCCGCAATGGGTGAAGCACATGTGAGTTCACTAGGCATAAATGCACACTTAACGAGACATGTACACACTAAATATAATTAGTGGAACAAACAAACTTCCTAAGTAAACTTCAGCTTAATGCTTAGAAATAATGCACCAGAACTAGAGCAAGCTTCTGAAGATATAAAAAGCAAAAACCCTTTTCCAATTCGAGAAAAGGCTTTGCATGAAGATCTGCAAGGGAGAAAATCCTAGAAGATGAAGAAATTGAGGAAGAACATCCAATGGAGTGGGAATATGGATTGGAAGAGCCATCCCATTCACAGCTAAAAACGATGTTCAATCAAGTTGGCTTAGACAAGAGAGAAATGACAACATTGGATTTAAAATCGAATCTAGGGGGAAGAACGAGCCTGGGAGACTTCTCTCCAACTCAAGAAATCTAGAGGCACAAAATAACATTGGTCAATAAAATCAAAAACAGATTAGGGTTGTCCAAAACACAAGATCAAGTCTCCAAATAATGAAAATCAAGACCTAGCAGGACAAGATGAGGAAGAGAAAGGTGAAAAAAAGGGATAGAAATCATCAAGTTTCAAAATTAAGGAAAAACAACTTCAAAATATGGATGGGATAAGCCCAACACCTGCAGTTCCAATGGGCTTAAATCTCCTCATGTTAATTACCTCTTGGGATATAAGAGGGCTGAATTACAAGTATACGTTGTTTAAACAACTGATAATAGATAAAAACATGCTATCTTAACTCTCGAGGAAACAAATGAGGAACCTCTATCATGTGTACATATGGAGATATGGAGAATTAGTGATTTACAGCAAAAAGTGCAATAAGGCCTTTGGGTGGGTTCGTTGTAGCTTGGAACCGACTCACAATTTCAGGGTATTTGCTATACGATTATGTCACTTGGAAAGCAATTAGATTTGAGGACCTAGTAACAAACCAAAGTTTCACCTATATCAATGTCTATGGCACAACTTCAAGACATGTTCAAAATCTCTATTGGCTATCTCTTAGTAGTCGCAAGAATATCTATCCTGATGAAAAGTGGAATATTGATGAGGACTTCAATACTATCATCTCCCCTATGTAAATATCTAGAGGTCCAAGAAGTCTCTCACAGTCTATCTCAAACTTCACAACAATTTGTGGAGGATATCTCAATTTTTGATGTAAAACCAAGCGATGGCATACACACATGGTCTAATAGAAGACTAGGGAGTTCTTTTGTTGCTGCAAGGGTGGAAAGGTTTCTTCTAAGCATGGATTCCACCCTGACATTGATTTTGAAGCAAAACAATCTTATGGTGGCAGGTTTAGACCATTGGCTCATTAGCCTCTCCCTCCTTCCCACATCTTCCCCCCAAAAGAGGACCTTTTAAATTTAAGTTAATTGCATCGTCCTCACATATAGGATTCAAGTCAAAGTATGTCTTCAACTTCTGAACCCAAGATTGTGCAGTAAACTTCTCTTAGAACCATCGAAGTGTGGAATGGAAATCTGTCCCAATTTCCTTTGCAACTCTAGTACCTGTATTTGATGATCTCTACTAGGCCTACTGCCAATCTTCATTTTGCAATATTCCTGGAATGGCATGTTGTCACGAAAACCATCACTCAAGGTCTGGTAACTTTCCCAACAAGACTCCTCATCTAAAATATCCACTAGCTGTCATACCTGTGAAACTTTCGGATCCTTCACAAAAGAAGGTTTGTGAATCCCCAAAGGCCTGGTAGAAGAATGGAGAGACCGTTGCCCTGAATGTCCACCCTCACCTCTTTGACTATGTTGTCCCATATTGCTATTTCTCCTCTCTATATGAGCATCAATCCTGCCCTGTGTTAATCTCTTAGTGAGCTGGCTTAAATAGAGATTGGTAGTCTCCTGCTGCTTTACCATGTTGGTGAACAATTGTTTCATCAGATCTACACCCATATCCTCACTGTCTTGGTCTCCCATCTTTCAACCCCAACAGGCTAGAGAAACAACTGCTCTGATACCACTGAAATATCCCTTGTGGGATACCACTTAGAAATGCACAAAATACTGACAATTTGCAACCAAACAGAATTTTGATTTTTGCAAAAAATAAAACTAGGGCAGCGAATAGAAATAAATCTATAACTCACAAAATACTTGCCCGAATCACTTGAAAATTTATAGAGAGCTTGCTAACAATAAAACTAACACTAGGAAATTATTTTTGGAATTTTTTTAGATAATAGAACACTGCTAGAAAATTACAGCGTGCCCTAAACAACTGGAAAACTTCTAAAATTCATATCTTCCCGAATACAAGTACAAAAAACTATGAAACTTGGAAATAACATTTATAAATATAGAAGATGATATTCCAACCTTCAAATCTGAAAATGGCCAACTGGAAACCCTCCAAATAAGGGCTGCAATCTCCAAAACAAGTCGCCCTTTTTGGTAGATGGTCAAAACCCCTTTGAAATCCTCTAGAAATGATGCCAAACCCTTTCTTTATTGGTGTCGTAACTCTGATTTGAAAACCCACTGATTATCTTCACAAAATATCTCAAAAACCATCAAACCCTATCTCTAAAACCTCTAAAAATATCTCTGTAAATCAGCCCCGAAAACAGCTCCAAAATGACAAGCTAGGGTAGATCTTTCACTACCGAAGAATGCCCTACTAGCTAGGGATGGATCTCTCACCACCGAAGCTAGGGTTCCTGCGGGATTTCACTCCACAAGCTATAGATTTGCAGACAGCAGTTGCACATTCAAGGAGATAATTGGGTATGCAAGAATAATCTCCTCTATCACTCCCCCAAACCTCCTTTTATAACTTTTCATTACCTTTTTCCAAGTTGGGAGCTCCATGTGGGACTAAAAGCTACTTAAGTGACCCCAACGAAGAAATAGAATAATAAAGTACTATGAGTCCCCCCCTCAACGACAACATATAACAATAATTACCACCAAGTCGTCCAACTTAATGTCAACGACAAATTATAATAAAAAAAACAATGTGGTAATAAGTCATCTATACCCAATAGCCTCTAGAGTCTTTAGCCCCTTGGGTATCACCAAGGCTAAGACTAAAATTTGGCCCTTAGGCTCTCGGCGAAGGAAAGGGGACATTACAGTTTTAGTGCTTCTAAGGAAAAAGGGGTAAAATCCATCCAAATAAGATTTCAATGCAGCAGTACTGATGAAGTAAAAAATTTACCTTTAGTAAAATGGGAACCGATTTGCATGCCTCAAGAATAAGGTGGGCTAGGGATCCGTATCAACAAAAAGATGAATAGTGCTCTAAGTGCTAAGCTGGTTCAGAGGCTTTTTTATTTAATAAAAACTAGACCCAATTTATATTATAAAGAAATTAAAGTGTAGAAATTCTACTATGCCAAGCCTAAAAGCTATCCTGGGCAGTATACAGATAAGGATACTTATTAGCATTCATTAGTACAAATCAGAATGTAGAAGCTTTCTCAAATCCCCTTAGAGCTTGGTCGACCACCACCTAGGAGGCATCCCATAACACATAAGGTTGTGGTAGTGAAGAGCCCAATTGGCCAGCACATCCAACACTTTGTTTCTTTCTCTGGGAAAATGGCTAAAGAGCACATCTTGGAACCGGTTCTACAACTGGTGAATCTTTGCCACCTCTCTTGCAATTTGCCAATTTTTCCTATGGCCTCCTTCCAGATTAGATAAGAAGGTGACAATAACCTTAGAATCATATTCAATTTAGATTTTTTGCCAATCAATTTTCAATGCCTCTTGCATCCCTTTGTAAACAGCCTTGATCTCCGCTAAATTATTGGTAACAAATCCCAATTTTTCAACAAAGAATAAGGCTACAGACCTATCATAAGATCTACCAATGCCTCCCATAGCAGTCTCGCTCAGGTTACCCCTTTGAGCCTCCATCAGTGTTCAGTTTTCCATACTCAATCGGGGGAGTTTTATCCCGTTGTATTTTCTTTTTATACCGATATGGAGGCATAGTTGAGTTCTAGGGTTTTAAAGACAGATGTTTATATACATGCACCTATTCCTCGTTGAGAGTTTGAGGTAAACAAATCTTATGCTTGATAGATTCTGCAAAATTGATTTTTGATTTTCTCCCAGACAAAATTTATATCTCTATTGTTCTGCTAGAAGATTTTGTTGTTTTGTTCCTTCCAAATGTTCCAGAGGAGAAGGTTAATGCCAGCCCATAAGGCAGGCAAAAGATTCTGACCTTTAGGTAGGTGACAATGCCAATCTCAAACCAGTTGCTCAAAAGACTGAATGTTGATCCAAGGAAGGGTAAACAATTTAGATAAAATTTGTCATAAGTAGACTACCCAAGGGCATTAGAAGAATAGATGAGAAAGGGACTCCTCATTTTCCAACGCATAAAACACATTTAAAGGGCCCATGAAAGCCACGTTTCATGAGTCTATCACCTGTTAAGACTCTCCTCCTTACAACCAACCATACAAAGAAGTTCACCTTTGGCCATGTAGCAGGCTGCCATATGTGAATAAAATTATCCTTTAGAGGATGAGAAGTGCCTCTGGTTAAATGAAAAAAGGCTCCCCGGTGCTTGGGTACTATGAATTCTTAAGAAAATGTACCAAAATTTCACTAAGGCAAAAGCTTTTTGGAGAGGATTAAAGATTGTCCTAGATAACAATTGGACCAACCTGGATATTGAAGGGGGATTCAAAAGTCATATTGGATGTTTTGAGAAAGGATTACACAGGAAATTGGAAGCTCTCCACTATAAATGAAGACTGCAAAGATCTTCCTACAAGTTTTTCCATTCATAAAATGAGTCAATCAGGCAGAATGGCAGCCAAGTCACAGACCCACTTCACCAACTTAGGAGTGGAACACAATTCACAACAACACACTCAAAAGATTATGCCCCCCCCACTCATAGGTGACAAGCTCAAGGCATTAATTGCCAAAAACACTCACCTTAACCTAAATCATGACCATGCATAGGGTGGTGAGCTATTGCGAATCCCAATTATTGGGAAAATCCACAACAAGATTGCCCCCCCTATAAATGGTATGAGAGGGATGTGGCTTGTGTCATGTGTCATGTAGGGAGCTATAAGACTCGCCACAGGACCTTATTCCTGCCATACTTGGCAAGAAGCAAGTGGCGTGGAGAACTTCTAATCTCCTCACATGTATGCTTATTCCCTTTCCTTTTCCATTTTAGATGTTTTGCATTGTTTGCTTGGGTTGCTTGTGTACTTGGTCTTGATGGCGGAGGACTTTGCGGTCTGTTAAGTTATTTTGTTGGGAAATTAGATGCATGAAATAGTATACCCTCACCTACATTTCTTCTGCATGAATTTCTTGAGAGAGCATCTCCCTCCACAGGATCTGTTCTGCTGGAATCTTGTCAGTAGCTTAAGATCTCTGTTTTTATTTGTATGGGTTTGAAATGCTTGGATTTTATGGGTTATGAAGATGCCTTCCCCTACAGTTCCAAACTCTCTTGCCATTTTCCCCGACATGCATGTGAAATAAATTGGAAATTTTCTTTGCCATGCAAGATTTTTGCTTCGGTTTGGTAAGTATTCTTTTGTTTTTTTTGTGGGTAAGTATTCTTGCCATAAGAAGCTTTCAAAAGTATTCAATCTGGATAATTCTCAGATTATGCTTCTAAAAACCCTTATCTGGATTATTAAAAATCTCGGTTTTCTCCATCTCTATTATTTGGGCGAACTGTTAAGAGCTTGGAAAATATCTTCTTTCTTCAGTTTTTTTACCACTTCAATCATGGCAGAAGCTGGGCCTTCAAGAAAAACATGACAGAGCAGTGACAAAGAGTCTTCATACTGTCAAAGAGATGGATCGAGTTATGGTCAACAAGTATTCTATTGAGGATGTTCACAACTCTTTGCTTGGCCTGGTAAATGATCTTAAGCTAGGATAGCTGCTAAATGCAGGGGTTCTGTTCAATAAAAGTTCTCAGATAACAGCAGAGGAGATGCTGGATTTCTGGAAAAAGGCTTTGTTGGAAGGTATTCAGGAAACTGCTAAACTGGATGGCCACAAAACCTCCTCCATGCACACCTCGCTGCTAGGATGGGGAAAGGAGCCTCATTGGATTGTAATTTGCAGGCCATGAAGGACCAACTCTAGATACCTTGAAAATTGCTCAGCTGATCGGGATTCAAACTTGTTGTATGGTGACAGTAACACATATGCTGTGCATGAAAATGTCGAACAGCTGGATTCAACCTAGGGTGCAAACAGGATCAAATTTGGATACTTCTCAAAGCAATGGCTCTGGATGAAGCTGCAAAAGGGAAAAAGATAGATGCAGTCTGCAATTAGCTTGGTATTACCACTTCTAAGACTCACACCTGCCAGCCTTTCTTGTTGCTTTGATCATGGTAGATGAGGAGAAGGATCACAGCCCAACTGTAATGGTCTCGGATTCCAGCAAGGAGGGTTATGCCTAATGTTATGACTTATCACCTGCAGGCTGGTTATTGTAATAAGTTTTTATTTTCTGCTTTACAAGTAATGCCTTCTGATTTCGTTAGGCTTTTGGATATTATCCGTTATCGTAATAGACTGACAGTAGCCCTTGTTTTGACCGATAAAAAAAAGAATTAACTATTAATCACTGGAATAAAAACAATTAGCACAAAAACGCTAATGATAAGTTGATAATGCTAACAGGATGCCAAATGACATAAATATTAATTGTTAAATCAAAATCAGTATTCATCGTCATTTAATAAAATGAGAGGCAGATGTTGTCTTATGATCTCTTTTTTATTTTTTGGCAACTTTTAAGGTTTTTAAGTATTTTTGTTTTTTTTTTTGGTTTTTCCTGTTGAAGGATGTGGACATACCAGGGCCATAGTGCTCACAAAATCCCAAATGCCAAATGCCGTGATAAATATTAATCATTAAATCAAAATTAGTATTCATTGTCATATGATAAAATGATAGGCAACTGTCGTTTTATTATATCTTCTTGATTTTTTAGCAAATATTAGGGTTTCTATGTGTGTTTTGTTTTCTTTGTTTTTCTGCCATAGGACCGAGACATACGCGGACAGTACCAGGTAAACCTAGAGGAGAACCGGACCCGTACTTCAGCCAGGTTCATCCCTGACAAGTACCAAGGAGGGTGACAAATCAATAACATAGGTTCCATACATTCAATCATATAGTCATATTTGCGGGATCTGGAATTCAAGACACAAGCCATATAAGTTCCGGACAGAAATCCATATTACACCTAGAGAGGCTGCACAAAGAAATCCTTGTGACCGGAATATATTTGCAGATATATGTCCCTATGATATCAGATCTATAAATATTGATCTTCATGGGGAGAAAGGCAAGGTGGTTTCTAGTGAATATTTGGTGAGAGGAAGAAAATCTATGGATAGTCTAATATAAGGAAAAACAAACTGGTCTGAGAATACCAACATCATCACCATTTAAGGAGACATAAGGACACAACCCACCAGAAAAATACAAATCTAAATATGGGTATCTCTCTGGCTAAGACTGAACCAGTCAGAGAGGCAAGTCTGAAGATAGGAAATAAGCCTCAAGACACTAGTGATATGAAGAGGTCAAGCATCTGATTTGGCCAGGACAATACACTGAGAAACCGTCTGTTTACAATGGATCGTACAATGCAACGTCGGTATGTTCTCTCTCAACACATGCCCAGGTGACAAGCCCTAAACCGGGGCCAAAATCTAGTTTCTCAACTTTGTTATGTATAGTCATAAGCAATTAGTACTGCTATAGACCAATTAATGCTACAAGCAGTATCGTTTCTGACAATCAGCAAGTGAAGATAATGATTTCTTTTTAAAAAATCTATTTTTTTATACTTGTAACTTCATGACGATAAAGTCGATACAAGCCAACTTTCATATTCTAATGCATATAGCCCCTATATGCTCCTGCCCAATGGTCGATACCACAATTGTTTGTGTTCCTTGGACAAAATATATAGGCTATATCATAGGTGTACTACTAGAAGACAAAATGCAGAATGGCAATTTTCTACTATAGTGAGAATAACTGCTGTGAATAATGACTTCAAAGGATGGATGGATGGAGGGAAAAAATCTGTCATGTTCAATGTAACTTTTCCATGTTCATCAAGGCCACAATTCATTTACACCAATGAATAAAAAGAGGATGCAAATCAACATGAGATCCATGTAGCACAAAGAACATCCATAGGCAGTAGACAGAATCTCAAGGAATTATAACAATACCTGCATAGATATCTTCACTTATATTAATTATACGAGATGCTTTGCTTACGCCTCCTCTTGTGATATGGAAAATCCTGTCAAAAACATCTGGATGGCCATAATGCATACGGACTCTGCAAACATAGTAAGGGCGGCGTGATAAATCTCCATTTTATATTAAACAAAACAGCAATTCAAAATCAAGTTTTCTCAATCAATTCCAAGTGCCATGTTTCTAAATGCTAAAAAAATAAATGTAAGCATCATTAACGGCAAAATTTGTAATGATCCTGAATATCTAAACTTACTTCAGAGGATTTGACAAGACACGTTGACCCAGAGTCACAAAACTTGTTTCTTGGTTAGACATAAACCAAGCTAAAGATGACACACTGCACAAATGTTTACCCATTGTCAATTGACGACCAAGCTATCAATTTTGCAGATATTCAATCAAAAAGAAATACAAAAGGGATTATGCACAACATATTCTTAAAAACTAGAATGACCATACTGTAAAATACCTTCCAGTGAAGACATGCTCACGAACACCGAGAATTGTTGGAGACCGGAGCCCATGATCAGCTGTCAAATTCCTCGAGCAAGAGGTTACGCATTTTGAGGGCCTCCTCAAAGTAGTTGTCCTGACAGAAACAACAACATTATTCTCCATTATAACAAAAGAGAAAACAAATTTTGATTTGGATATATTATCTAAAATAGGAAATAATTCATAACCAGCAGAAATTTGCCCCACTTCCTTTTCCTTGGAGAATAAACATTCAAATCAAAGCATTTAACAGCTAGAAACGATTCCTGATAAACTTCCATTTCAGGTAATATTTCCTCATAAACTTCAGTGTTACACGGGGGACGCATCCCCACAAAACCCAGGTGTCCGGGACGTCCGGGCACGCCAAAACGTGGAGAAAATGTTTCCTTGATGTTTGGGAAAGGCAGGAAAGGTCCCGGGGACGTTTTAAACATGAGGGGGATGTCGGAGATGTCTGGACATCCCCGGGACAGTTGAGGGATGTCCCAATGATCTCCAAACGTCCCCAAAGTCACAACAGTTATTAAAACTTTTTTAGTTATTAAAACTTTTTTTTGAAAAAACAGTTTTTCACTTTTTTTTAATTAGAAAATAATAATAATATAAAACACACATAATAACCTAACTCTAACCCTAAAAGTGACATTCTAAGTCATAAAATGATTTTATGGCCTTATTCCATATCACATTCAATAATCACACTTGAGCAAAGTGAGCAAAGAAAATAAGAAAGAAGGAAGAGGAAGAAGAAGAGCTAGAGCAAGAGGAAGAAGGGCAAGAGCAAGAGTAAGAGCAAGCAAGAGGTTTTTATAATTTTATTTGCTTTCCGTTTGGAGACCATTTTTGATATTTTGGCATTCATCCACCGCGTCAGGAGGTTTGGGGATTTCCCCGATGAGTGGAATACGTACCTGTATCTCACTTATTGTTCCTCTATGACTATTGCTCAGGATAGAGGACGTTGTTGGTTCTCCGATACTTCGGCTTGTTGGGTTCTGTTGGTATTCAGATGGATCATCTTCCCCCTTTTCATTATTCACTGAATGCTCCCAGTCACCTTCTACCCACCAAGCAGGTGTTGAATAGGTCCATCAGAGAGGATATTTACAGGTGTTTTATTCAGACTACTTGGGTGAACCCCCTGGCGGCTTGCGTCCTAAGATGGCCTTTTATGCAAAACATTTTCTTGAGATCAGTGACGAACTCATCATCCGCCCCCAGTACACCTTTCGCCATTGGCTGCATGCCCTTCGCATACCCCTGGGTCAGTTTCAGGTGGGCTCCCACAGATTGCGTTGTGAGACGGATCATCATATTGACCACGGTGACAGACTTTGCAGGCTCTGTAGCCTCCAAGAGGTTGAGACTGAGGACCATTTCATCTTCCGCTACCCCATATACTATGAGAGCAGGGAACGATTTCATTGCCTCTTCAGAGGGGTTCAAACCCTCCCGGTTTTCTACAGATATATTGACCAGTGGTGCCTTGCCCTCTATATCCGTGAGTCTCTGGAGCTCCGGGACCAGATTCTTCACCCACCTCCGAGAGTCATTTCCATGAGACAGATTACATCTTTCTTTCCGGTTCTACCCGCAGTGGGTGGTACCAAACAACAGAGCCACTCTGATCCTATTACAAGGCATAGATCTGTTCATTCCCCGGCTAGACCTTCACAACTCCCCCGGTGGCCACCAACAGGCTCGGCAGCGTACACGTCTCAGAGGGCAATCCAAATCTACTCGCCTCCCTGGCAGTCGTTCTAATCTTAGTTCTCTATGGGGGAGGGGGCCCTTGCCCCCCTCTTCAAGGATTCATTCCATCAATAGCTACTTCTTATCAACCTTGAATGTTAGGAGGGATGGAACTACCAATTTTGAGTAAACAGCTCCTGACCAGCCCCCTCCTTCATTCTCTTCTCCGCTTTCCTTCCCCCCTCTAACTCATTATCCCCGTCTGTGGGGGTTTTGTTTTCTTGGGGGTTTTTTCTTGTTCTTCTCTTTTTCTCTCTTCTGTTCTCGGGAACTCGTTTGAGTCTTCCCCACCTGCACTTTGTCTATTGTTTGGATTGCAGTCCCATTGACCTACTTTTGTGGTCATTCGTTGGACATTAATAAATTTATCTTATCTTATCTTCTCTTACAATGCTTGAGAATAGTCTCTAGCTTTTAAAATTTAGATTCTATTTGCATTTTTTTAGGGTTTGTTTTTAAGTTTTTGTAACTACATTCACAATGTAATCATGTTTATAATTTGTAGGATTTTACAAAATGCATCTTGCATAGGGTTTGGTTGTTACTGGTTAGGTTTTTTATTTTTTTTATTGGATCTTAAAACATAAAAGTTTTCATTGTTGATTCAATGATTCAATGAATAGGTTTGACTAGGTTTGACTTTACCATAATTGTATAATACACATTCCTAGAAAGTTTGAAACAATAACATTAGCAATACAAAAACTTTGATACACATGAATGTAGATACAAAAATGAAAAACTTGATACTCCTATAGCTATGTTCTATGTTTTAGTTTTTACGTTTTTGTTTGTTAATATTTTCGCATATAGTTGTGGGCCTAATAGCCTATATCTAAATCATTGTGATGGCAATTTGCATGTAGCTATAACTTATGGCTGTTTTTTTATATTTTTATTCATTGCACAATTCATGTGGTTATGAATGTTTTACTTTTCCTTAATCATTGCATATACTATATACTTACTGGTGTTTTTTTATTCATTGAATAATACATATAGTTATGGTTGTTTTGCTTGTTTACAAATTAAAATTATAATCATTGCCTATAGTTATAGTTATCGTTTTATTTTTAAATTCATTACATATAGTTATGGTGGTTGTTTTTTAATTCATTGAAGCCCCAACAATAATCACCGTGAGTTTTTCTTCTGAGTATGTTTATAAATCAGAGGACAGAATTGAACTTTAGATAGGTGGAAGTGTTGGTGATGACATAATTGGGGGAGGTGGAAAAGAGAGACAAATGTAGTGCCAACGACAACTAGTAGTTCAGCTAGTAGTACTACCAATTGTCCCTCTCAAATGTTGTCCAAATTTGTCATTGAACCATTTGATAAAAGTCATTGCAACAATTTCCTGAGATACTTGAGAACCCCAAGTCTGGAGGGGGGAGTAAACTATGAAAAGTGCAACGTATGTGCACTGACTTGGCGTGTCAGCATCACCAAGACCAATGCACACTTGTTTCACCTTGCAGGAAGGGGGTTTGTAATGTAAGGCTCTTGCACTAGAACAGAGAGCAGAGATGTTGAGACTTTTCAATGGAAATACCATAAACAACGTTCGAAAAGTTCACGGTACTAGCAGTGAGGCTAACACTCCTTTGAGATCTCATAGGACTAGCAAGAATACTTTGGCTAATTCTAGTTTTGGAATGACAGAAGTGGAAAACAGAGGAAAGAGAAAAGCCGTGGGGCATCCTCTAATCCAGTTGTAGACATGTTTTGATTCAATAGCAAGGAAAGAGACGGATGATGCTATTGGGAAATTTTTCTATGTTGTTGAGATTCCATTTCATGTTGCTCACTCTCTTTATTACAAGGAGGTTATGGCCAAGGTAATAAAAGCAGGTACAAGTTATGTGCCTGCTAGAGACACCAAACTGAGGACAACAATCTTAGATAGAAACTATTCTAAGGTTCATATGTTGATGGAGGAGATGAAGGTCATATGGATGCAGCATTATCATGGATGGGTGGATGGATATTAGACATTGTCCTCTCATCAATATCATTCTCTTACAAAGATGGACCATATTTCTTGAGAGTAATTGATTATTCTGGGAAGCGGAAAGATGTTGAGTTTCAATTTTTTATTTTGAAGGATGCCATTGAGGAGGTTAGACCTTCAAATGTTGTATGTCATCACAGATGCAGCTTATGTGTGTAGAGCAACAGACAAGCTAGTAGAGCGTGCCTACAATCATATTTATTGCACCCCGTGTTGTGTGCATGCCATGAACAATGCACTGAAAGACAGGGAAGATTCAGTGGGTCAACAAGATAGTGAATAACGCCAGGGACATGCAGAAGTTCATAATCAATCACCACAAATCATTGGAACTCTTTCGAAAAAAATTGAAGAAGAAATTCCTTAAACTAGTTGACACCTACTTTGCATCCTATTTTATTTTGTTTGAGAGGATGCTTTAGTTAAATGAGCCCCTGCAAATTATGATTATGAGTCATGACACAAGATTGGACTAGGTGGCATGAGTCCAAGATAGGGCAAGGGAAGAGATTGAAGGAAATAATGTTGAGGGAAACATTTTGGGTTGATATGAAATACATCACATCAATTATAACTCCAGTTGTTAGCGTCATCAAATATGGGGATTCTAACAACCCCAATCCTGGTGAGATCTATGTGTGCATTGACAGCATGCTTGGGCAAATGGAGGCAACTATTCAGGTGAGGTACCGCACTTTGGAGTTCTACAATGAACATATCCAGCCCAACATTCAACATAGACGTGAGAATTTGAACACCCCACTTCATATGGCTACATCTGCACTGAATCCCAAATGGCATGTGGAAAGGTCGGGTAGAGTTATCCCTTTGAATGACGATGAGGTGAAGAAGGGTCTTATGAAGGCCTTTGAAAAAACGTGTAGTCCTAGGAGGCTTTACAGATCAGGATGGAGTGGCTCGACTTCACTGAACTTGACAGGGCAACATTGGCACATGACAAGTCGGTGAGTTGGTGGCAACTGTATGGGCATCTAGGACTGCTACGAATACATGTAATTTGCCTCTTTTCCCAAGTTTCTAGCTCCTCTACCTCTAAGAGGAATTGGTCTGCATGTGGTTGGATCCACTTTGCTAAGAGGAATTTACTCTGTTAAGAGGAATTGGTCTGCATGTGGTTGGATCCACTTTGTTAAGAGGAATAGGCTTACCTCTATGAGAGCAGAGAAGCTTGTAGTTGTACACAATGTTTTGCGTCTTATGGATCGCAAGACAACTGAGTACAAGAAGACCCCAACATTATGGTTGGATATAGATCCCAAGGAACAAGTAGAAGAGGACAATACTATGCAACAAGGATTGATTGAGTTTTCCTTTTAGGACGAGGATGATAGTTCAAGCAAGGAGAAGTTCATGGATGTTGCTTCAAATGTTGAAGCTGATTTTTAGGCTGAAACTTGTCTTCTTTTTGTAATATTGACAATTGTTGGTGTATTTGAATTTGAGATGAATAATATGAATATCAGCTATTGTCACTTGATCAATCACAATGGTACTATAATTTATTTCAGTTTATTTAATTTTAAGTCTCAAATTGAAATAGTTCTATTAAATTATGTATAACTATATTTATTAACTAATAATTTAAATGTATTTGATATTTATGATTTCAACTTATTAAAACCTCAAATGGTTTTAGGTTTTACTTCAGCTTATTTATACAGTTTTTTTAATATTTATATTTTTTTTAATCAGCCTTATCCCCGTCGTCCCCAAAATTCAGAAATTTTTCGCCGTCCCGGAGTCTTAGGTAGCACTGATAAACTTCCATTTCAGGAACCACTTCAGGAAAACAGTAACTTTGCAGACTGTTTCCAGCTTCAAAAATCATCTTTCTTTTAGGATGCTGTTCACCATTGTATTGTTTATCACCTCCGTAACTCAACATGTGCTTCAAATATGACAAGGTTACGGTGGATGTATAAGTATTTTCCTTGACCTTATATATCAGGATTTTATCTCTGAAACTCAGGATATTATTCTAGTTGATGCAAAAGCCAAGACAAACATCTTCAAGAAACTCAGAGATCAGATTGTAAGTTTTAAATTTGTCTAAGATCAACTGAGGGAATTCACATCTCCTTCCTTCTCTTCCGCCCCCCCTACCTCCCTCCTCCTTACAGAATTATTATCATTGCTCACACTTTTTCCAAGTTCTATGCTACAAACACTGACATGTGCCTTTTAGCCTGGCATGAGAGGTATTTGTTTAGGACAAAAAGGTTAATCCAGGGTTTGAAAAGATTATTACAGTAGGATCCTCACTATTCCTGGTATTAACGTCAGGCAAGGATCTTCAAATGTCTACTGCTCCTTTGTTGATAATATCTACTTTTTATACGATTCTCTACTCAGCATGCTTGCTTATCTTGTTCTGGTGATGATAATGATTGTTTATTAGCCAGTTTCGTGTTACTCACACAAAACAAGGTTGTCAAAGAACATCATTTTTTTCAAAAGCTTTACAATGATGAAAGATGAACAGTACATCAGAAATTCTAAAACTGTTGGTGATGGTTAACAGAAATGAGCGTTTTTTGGCTTAATCCATGTGGATTCAAATCTTTGTTCTTGGTAGATTCTGCTATAAGGCCTACTGAGTAACATAAGTTCGATAAAACTGGAATCTCGGTTTAAGCACATAATCTAAAATTGTAAGTTTTCTTAATTGCTCTTGACACAACATTTTCAGAGGCTTCTGATCATTTCCTAACATGTTACTCAAAGAAAGTGAGTTTTGGCGATGCTTGGACATGTAACAAAATTTCTTGGTTTTCTTGGTACATTCTTAGAATTACTAGCCGCTCTTTAATTTGGAAGATCAGATGGAAAGTAACTTGTGGAGGCTTTCAGAAATACATAAAAGAGAAGGCATTATTTATCAGATGAATATTGAATACCATGGACAACTACATTTAAACAATACCCTTGATGTCGCAGTTAAATTTAAATCAAATCCTAGAATATAGGACACCTTACACCATAGTAGCCAAACTCTTGATCAGTATTGACTCAAGGTGGTGGAAGAGAGAGCATCACCAGTGCTCCGTGCATCTTAGGGACAGGGGAGGGTTTCGGGACGACAAAAATGTTCCCCTGTTTTGGGGACATCGAGCAGATTATTGTTAAAAGAATATATAGATTAAAAAAAACATTTATATATAAATTTAAAAAGAATAATTTCATCAATGAAAAAAATAATAATTTAAAAAAATCAACGTAAGTTGCATTTTACTGTATTAAAATAGTAAATAATACCATCAATCCAATAATCCATCTGATAAAATCATAATAGAACCTTATAAGTTTAAATATCTAAAATTTAAAAAAAAATAGTTAATAGTTATTTCAAATATTAAAAAATATAAATTATATTCTGTAAAGACTTAATCATAAATTAAATAAAAGTTTAACTATTGAAATAAAAAGTAAATACAATTTTAATCTTATATAAAATTACCTAAAGTGAAGTGCCTTGATCATTTTAATCATGGAGGAAAAGTATATGAAATACTTTGAAAAGTCATCATCAAAAGTGAATCAATAATATATATCAAAGAAACATTCACAACATTTCAAAGTATTATCAAAGGTCACCAAAAATGAAACACAATCAAAGCCCAAAGCATATCAAACGAGTTTCTGCAGGTACCACCGAACACAACAACAGGGTATGTCTAACCTCAAAAATCAGTGGCAAAATCCAAGCAAGACATTATCAACGCTATACAGAATCAAGTATTACTCCCTCAATGCTTCTCTCGACCAGTTTCTGAGCTTGAATGTCATGAAAAACAAAGGAATCCAGTTGTGGAACAGGACCAGCCATTTCCTTTCCCTTATGTCCTCTCCTGAACAACAGCATCAAGACATTTTCCAGGCATAAGCTGTGACTCAAAAAAACAAGGCATCTATACGGACCCTCAGATATTCTTTAGTATGCAGAGACCAATGTGTGGTTGAAAAGACAAGGATGTTTTGAACAACATTTGTTGAATGTGTAAAAGACAACCAATAGTGCGGAGAAACAACACTCAACCAACACAGATGGAGGAAGTTAGACCCGGGTACAGTTTTCAGCATAGGGGGCATTCCCTGAATGTCCTCATTTTCCAGGGATCCCCCACGGACATCGCCATTTTTTCAAACATTTTTGGGAGACAGAGGGGATGTCTTGTCCCAACCCCCATCCATGGAAGACACAAACACCCAGGACACATCGCCATGGAACCCTGGGTATTACCCTTAAAAATTCAAGAAAAACAATATAATTGAAAAGAATTAAAATACGTTAAAAATGCACTCATTTCTCACTCCATAATATATCCACAAATGAATATTAAAGCATGTGTCAAATAGGAAAATCCATTACAATCTACTGGAAGAAATCGATATACAGGAATTTTCCTAGTTAATACATCTTACTCTGTTTATTTTGATGTCCAAGAAACATAGTCGAGCAACTCTAACTCGAGAATGGCTTAGCAAGCAAAAGAGTAATAATTGGCTTGGCAAGTGGGAACTGGCAATTGGCTTAAAATTTCGCAAAGTTAACCCTACTTGTTTTCTCTGAGAGTAAAGTCAAACTAGTAACTACTCAGTCATTAGGGAAGAGTATTGTAACTATGCCTTGGATAGATTAAGACAGAACCATGGTTCACCAGATCACCTTGGTCACAATGAACAAGAAACTTAGTTCTAAAGAAAACCTGACCAGAAAGTAAACTCATAGATCTTTGTAAAAGATATTCTAAAGAAATTTATTTATTTAGAATGCACATTTACTATCCTATGCGATCCTCAAATTTAATGAAATATACAGAAATTTTAGGCTAAAATATTCATATAGAAGCTCACCATATTTGTCATATTACATTATTTTAAACAAAATCACAACTGAGCTTAGAGCTATAATTTGAAATTTTCCCACTAAGACAACCTTGCATATAAGATTGAGATTGAACATATGGATGGGACAAAAGAATCAACCAATGTCTTAGTGTACACTTAAGAAGATCATCACTTTCCTAGGGAAAATCTTTTTTTGTGTTTCATCTATGTATCTCCTTCTTTAGTATGAGAATCCTACTTCACAGATCTTACAGACATGTAGTCGATGAATCTATAAATGAATACTTCAACAGAAAAATCAGAGGTAGAGGATAACAAATTAAAAATACAAGAAACTATAGTATGAGTGAAGTTAAAAATATCACCTGATTCATATCAATAGTTTGAATAGCATTTCCACGAGTAAAAATTATTGCATGGTTTTGATTTTCTGGTTTTCCTTCCCCAAGCTTTGGGTCTCCCGGCAACTTGACAGAGTATATTTCCTGAAAGAAACAAAGTAGCAGAGTATGATATGAAATAAAGAAAATAAATTATATTTCATAATGACCATGGTTATTCGAAGGGACTGCAAAGAACAGCCAATTAAGGTAATATCAAGTAGAGATGGCTATAAAACAAAAGATGCAGTGCTTACCATGAACAGGAAACCAGAAACTATAAGGCATGAAATAAAAACTGGATACAACTCAAGCTACAGAAAACCACCCAAGAGAGTAGAAAGGAACCACTAATGAAGCATATAACAGAAGTCAAAGCTATACATTCTTATAAAATTATCATTTTATATCTATGGCATACCACCATTAAAATAATCATCAGTATCACACATAGTTACCAGGTTCGAAAATCCGATTAAATTCAGAAGGACAAAAAAATCCAAAAATCCAGAGTTCTCAAAAAACTTCGAAAAAATCCGGAAAAATCCGGTTCGGAATATATATACTTATATTATTATATATTTATATTATTGTATACTTATATTATTATATATTTATATTATTGTATACTTATATTATTATATATATAGACAAATCATACAAAAAAATATCCATCTACCATCATCATCATCATCATAGAACAAAAAATCAAAGTTTGTAGAATTGAGAAATGCAAAAGAGTTTGAAATTTGATTAAAAGAGTGGCATGGTTTAGAGTCTAAGCTCAAAACTGAAATGAAACTTAAAAGTTTCAAACATTTGCAACATCAAAACCTGCTTCAACATCAAAGTCTTCTTCAAAATCAAAACTAGCACTAGCACCATCATCTAATCCATGTTCATCATCACTATGAATGATTTATTGAATGGATGATGCTCCAAAGTGAGACTCACCATCTTCTTTTGCAAGATTGTTCTCAAGAAAACGCAAATTGTTGTGGACAAACACAAGATCTGAAAGTTTTTTAACTCATAGTCGATTCATCTTGTTGGTGTGGATCAAATCATGTGTACTCCAATTTCTTTTGCATGTTGAAGCACTGACACACTGGCTGTGAATGCGCACGACAAACTTTTGAAACTCTGAAGTAGAAGAACCATAAGTCTGCCACCATAAATGGGGATCCATGCAGTGGATGTCTTCTTGTGCCTCCTTACGAGAAACCATGCCCTCTTGGTTCTTGAATATAGTGAGTTTCCTTCTCACCTTAGCCTTCTCATCATCATCACGAACTAACCTATTTATAGTTTTCAATACACCGTTCTTTACCTCCTCATTTGCATCATGATCCACCTCTATAAGCATAGGATTTAAATATCATCCCGCTGCATGGATAGGGCGATGCAACGTGTCCCAACATATGTCCACAATGTCCCATATTTGTTGAACTTCAGAATTATTCGCAAGTAATTTTTATTATTTGTTCTTTTGCTTGCTCCATGCCCTCATACACAAAGCTAATGCAAAGTTTCATGCCATCAACCAATCTCAACAGTTGGACAACTGGCTCAAACACCTTTAAGGCCTTCTCAGCATTCTCCCAAAATGAACTTCCTAAGAGGATTCTCTCAACATCTTTTGTAAGGCTTTCCTTAGAAAACTTAGATTGTGCCCATTCTTCACTCACCACAACTTTTCTCAGAGTTTTCCTCTCCTCCACCTCTCCTCCACCTCTCTGCAAAGTGATAAAATTGGATACAAATCTTGTTTTAACAGGGGAAAGAAGTTCATGCTTTACAAATGACCGATACAAACTTAAGGTCAAGCGGTGATTAAGTATGAATTTGGAAATTGTTTCCCTTCTCTAACAACATTATTTATCCAATCTAATTTTGCTAGATCTTCAAGCAAAAGATCTAAAACATGAGTTGCACATGGGTTCCAAAATAGATGATGAAACCTAGCCATAAGAAGTTCACCTGTTGCTTTACAATTTGTTGCATTATCTGTAATAACCTGTACTACATATTCTTTTCCAATCTCTAGAATGGCAGATTCAATGCATTTGAAAATGAAATATGCAGTCTTTATCTCCTTGCTTGTATCAATTCATTTGATAAACATAGCACCTTTTGGACATTGTGTCAGAATGTTGAGGGGCCTTCGTTTGTATCAAACCGCCCATCACTTACTACAATGCACCCTAATTTTCTCCAATTCTTTTTCATATTATCTAGTTCACTAGATATTGATAACACCTCCTCTTCCAGCAGAGCAGTTCAAAGGAATTTCAAAAGATGGCATTGTATAACCTTTCCCAAAACTCGCAATCCCCTCTACCATGGATTTTGTATGGGGATTCTGAACAATTGAAAGGGATGGCATTTGCATAAAAAATTGAGCCACCAATTTGTCAACATCATGCTTTTCTTGTGATTTCCACAGCGATTTCAATGAACCCTGAGACATCCCCTATGCACTTTTACTTCCTTAGGCAAATGTTGATGGAGCTAAGATACTAAAAAAGCCAATCTGTGACATACTACTTTGGATTTTGGCTTTTTTTGAAGTTGTTGCAAGTGTCTTCAATTCATATTTGCTTCGAATTCGAATAACGAATTCAGCATACTTCCCTTCCTCTTTTGTTACTGGGCAAGTCTTCACATTTTTATCCCCAATGTAATGATTATGAACCCTTGTTATAGTGCCCGTGATATTTGAATTACATAGAGTGCATCTCATATTTCTGATATTATCTTCACCATCTCGCAGGACAATGTATTTCATCTCCAACGGATGACTTGCTATGGTGTTGTTGATAAGGTCAGCTTCCTGAAAAAGAAATTGATAAACGTTTTCAATACATATGCTTATAATTATAATGAACATAAAAAACATATATATAAACATTTATTTTTTAATATATAATAAATTATTAAAGTTGAGATTTTGCAAATATATATAAACTAAAAATAAATAAACTTCATGTAATTTTCATGTTACTATTCATACTTTAAAAACAATGTTTACTTAAATACATTATAATGAAAATGTTAAAACATTATACGAAATAAAAAAAATTACATAAGTTAATTATAATTACTTAATTATTAAGACTGTTACTATTATAAAAAATGATGAAAAATAAAGACCTTTAATCGACCTTCTTTAATTATTATTCCAAATTTATATAAATGATGAAAAATCAAATAATCGACCTTCTCTAATTTTTATTATATTATTCACATTAAAAAAATTATTTTCTTCAATAAAAAGTAATTTAAAATTTTAAAAATTAAAAAATATATATATTAATAACTTCATAATATATTACATTATATTAAGTCGTTATATAACATTAATAACTAAAAAGAAAAAATTAAGTTTATAAATTAAAAAAATAAAAAATATTGTCTTAAACTAATTAAAAATTTAACATCAAGTTAAAATTAAAAGTTAGCTTCAAAAAATACATAAATAAACCTCTTTTTTACATAACTAAATAAACATTATTTAATTAGTAATGTTTGACATTAATAATAAATAAATTTTATTTAATTATTAATATTTTATTAACATTAATATAATAACTAAATAGATTAATAATTAAATAAATACTATTTATTTATTAACATTTTATGTTAATAGTTAAATGGTATTTATTTAGTTATTACCAATTATATTTTATTAACTTATAATATTAATAAATAATAAAAAATATAATAAATATTAACAAACAATATAAATTTTAATAAATTAATAGTTATAAATATTTTATCATTTATTAATAAAGCTAATAGTTATAAATAATCGTATGGATAAAATTAATAGTTACTAGTTATAATATATTAATAATAACTAACCGCAGGCATAATTTTAATAAGTTAATAAGTAATTAAAAGTAATCGTATGTTATAAGTTTTAACCTAAAACTAAAAATACCTAAAGAGTTGTGAACAGCTAAATACCTGGAAATGCACTTGCCGCTGCCAAAGAAATCCTCCTGCCACCGCCAAAAACTAGAAATGATCCTGCCGCTACCAAAGAGTAGCTCCTGCCGCCACCAAAAATCGCAAAAAACGCAACAAAGTAGCTCCACAAAGAACGCCATGAATTTAGCGGAAATCGTAGCTCCACATAGTAGCTCCACAAAAAACGTCGAGTTTAGCATAAATAGCAAGTATTATAAGCTCCAAAAATCGCCAATGGAATCACCACCACTAAACTCTGCTTAATCGAATTCAATCGATGGTGTTGGTGTCTTTCTCCAAGTCTATAATCGTTTTTATACTAGTTTTTTCAACTTTTAGGGTTTCTATGTTTTACTTTTTACTTTTAAGGTTGATACGATTTTAGTTTTTCTTTAATATTAAAATACGGCGAATCGAACCGAATAAATTCGGATGCCTTAAATAATGCGGTTCGAACCAGATTTTGCTAAATCCGGCCGAACCTGGAAACTATGGGTATCACATCATCAAATTACCAAACTCCTCAAATTTGAAACAAAAAAAAATGTCTGTGTTTTGGGTCCCGCATCTCCAGTATGGCCCCCATTTTGAGGACTTGGCACACTTCCATAGCACCCCCATGGATTTCCTAGAACCCCTGCAGTGTATAACACTGTCACACAATGACTGTCTCCAAGATTTTGCAGTGTCACCACAAAAAGTGTCGTTTTTGCCCAAAAAGGGGCCGAACAACTATATTTCCATAATTCTTGGATCTAGGCCTTTCCATAATTGAAAAAATGATTGTATAAGCGGGAAATAAAATCTGAAATTTTCGGATTCATTGCATGATGAAAAATCAAAACTTTTGATTTATGTGTTTGTTGTTATAATTTATGATATTATGCAATATTTTGTTTAAATGTATGTGAAGGAGAACTAGGGTTCTTACAAAGACCTTTGGACTATTTTGTCAACCCGACGGCCAAAGGACAAATATAAGGGTGACTTAAGTTATATTTAATCATTATAAAGTGTCATTAATAAAATAAACAAATATGTAAAGCACTAATAATAATTTATATGACTTAATAATTATTAAATCTAGGATAGAAAAAACCCAAATGTAAATTGTTATTCATCCTACGTGAAATGGCGACTTGCCTCAGGCGCAATAAAAAATGGTTAGAGAATGTAAAATTTCATGGGACAAATGTATTTTCCCTAGAAAAATGCAACTTGCAGTACGAGGGAAACTTTGTTGGGAAAAGCATTTAATATGGGAAAATATTAAATGAAAGCAAGGGAAAATATTAAATAAAGTAAGTGGAAAACATTAAATGAGGCAAGTGATGCTGATTGGATATTGTGAAGGTTGTTTTGGGTCTCTTCTCTCCTTAAAAGGGGAAGTCGACTTGAGGAGAGGCATTCTATTCTATGATCATTCTACAATTTCACACTTATGATTTTCTTTGAGCAACTGTTGATTGCTATCCTTTAGCTTGTGGAGTAAGATCCCACAAGAACCCTAGTTTCGCTGGTGGGAGATCCATTTCTACCTAGTAGGGCACTCTTCGGTGGTGAAAGATCCACCCTAGTTTGTCATTATTGGAGCTGATTCAGGGATGATTTGCAGATATTAATTTCAAAGGATTTTTTGGCAGATTTTTATAGCAAGGATTTAAAGAAATATTGCAGCGGTTGTTCTTCTATTAGTCTCTAGTGAAGCGACCCACTTATTGGCTGATTTGTGTTGTAAGGGAGACATCTCAGGTCTGATTTGTGTTGCCATTGGTTGATCTAATTTTTATGAATCAAAGCAGCCAATTTTCCGTATTTTTGGGAGTTTAAAAATACCATTTTCAAATCTGTTCATGGCAGCTTGTCTGTATATTTTTATTAATTAATTTCAGCCTGAATTACATATGAAATCTGCATGTTTTCTTCATATTTGGACTTTAAAAATTAGTGGTATCAAATTTGAGTGGAGAGATATAAATTTCGAGGCTGATTGGTGTGGGTTTTCCACTTAACCCAAGTCACATTTTCCCTATTTAATTCAGATCTGTGTGATACTTGTTTGATATTTTTGCCTACAAGTTGCATTTAATGTTTGGGATTTCCTAAAATCCGTTTAGGGGTAAAATAATGTCCATTGGGGACAGTACATAGATTTCATTGAATGTACTTGGTTGTAGATTGAAATTGTGTATGATTCCATGATGATGTGTGCTTCAAATGGAGATTTTTAGATCCATCATGTCATGTAAAAATAAATCTCACATTTCCGGGATAATATGTGTACCGATTTTCAGGGAAAAGAAGAATATGATACTCCAAGGAAATAACAACAATAGTGACAGACTTACATGATAAAAATATTGATCTAAATGTAAAATGTTAATAAAGGTGATCTAAAAGAAACAATGCACATGACTCAGCCAGAAGGGTTTGCAGTGAATGCCCAAGAGCACAAAGTGTGCAAAGATGAAAAATTGTTGTATGGTTTGAAACAAGCTTCACATGCATGGTATGTAAAGCTTACTTAGCACCTCCTAAACATGAATCTCAAGCGATTTCAGTGTGAATATGCAACTCTTTTTGTCAAAATGGTTGTATTTATCGTGGTACGTGTGAATAATTTGCTCATAACAGGGAATAATGAGAAACCTATTACAGAAATCAAAGGAAAGTTGATGAAAGATTTTGAAATAACAGATTTGGGATATCTTCATTATTATTTGGGTATTGAACTACTTCAAAAATCTAAGTACATCTTCATAACTGAACAAAAGTATATTGGTGAAATTTTGAGCTAATTTGGAATGACAGATTCCAGGCCTCTCGGTATGCTGTGGAACAGAATCTGAAATTGACATCAAATGATACGACTGATTCGGTCAATGCAACCAAATACAAACAACTCATTGGAAGTTTGAACTATGTGAACACAACTAGACCAGATATTTCTTTTGTTGTTGGTGTTCTATCCAGATTCATGCAACAACCCAAAGAAAGTCACTGAGGAGCAGCAAAAAGAGTCCTTAGATATCTCAAAGAAACACAAAATTTTGGGCTCAAAAACTCCAGGGCAGGATACTTCAAACTGGTTGGGTATTCAGATTCTGACTATGTTGGTGATTTTCAAGAGGGGAAATCTGCATTACAGTTTCTAATGAATTGGGAACCACAATTGTCAGTTGGAAATCAAAGAAGCAATCAGTGTTCGCAATTTCTTCAGTATAATCACAATACATGGCCGCAATTTCTTTGGGAATTCCTTACGTTACTTGTGCAATTCATTCATGCAAAACCACCACTTTATATGTGTAAAAACCCACCACTTTACAATTGCACAACTGCCACTTAACCATTCACTCTCTTGCGACTTGCAAAGTCCACAACTTTTGCATCCAGACTCAGATTCGAGCAGCCTATTCTTAGTGAATAACTTTTCAAGAGGAGTCTAAACATGCATTACAATTTTACTTTGGATGCCACCTGTGTTTTTTGTTCTCCCTCTGAATCAAACCAGCATTTATGAGGTGAGAACATGTTTTTACTTATTCTTTAGTCTCTCACACTAAGTACGATTGATTAACTCAACCAACTGAATTTGATGATTTCCGCGATGCAATTTCAGATTGCAATCACATCATAAAACCAATTCAACAATCCACGAACTATCTTGTGAGTTTTTCACTCGGTTTTGAATAATTTCAAGTAATCATACTGAATGAAATGCCAATTTTTCCTTCTTGCTAGTAATCAAATATCATGACTATGATATAATATATTTATTGCCATCTGTATATATATACAGGAAATATTTTTTTACCCCATATGACCGTTATTATCATTTATTGTTTTTGTTGGCCAAGGAATTCCAAGTCCAGTGACCCTGAGTACTGTGCATTAACGCACCTCACTGACTCTAAACCACAAGGTGAGCCCCCTTATAACCTCGGGGCAAGCTAGGCCGACTCAATCCTGTCTACCAATTTGAATCGAGAATCAAACACGAGACCTGGGCAACCTAAGTCATTTGCACTTTTCCCCATCCACTTGGCCCAACCCCAGGGATCTTCATATCGCCATCATTATTGTGAACTTATGAACAGTTTCTAACATCAATAAATCCTTATAGCATGTCAGGTGAAAGATCAAACACAAAATGTAACAAGTTGTAACACTCTAATAAAACTGAAACAATAATGGTGTTTCCGTGTCAACATTGATATAGATATATTTTCTAAAAAGTTGATTTAAAACTTACTTGGCTATGGAAGTTCCAGAATTTATCCACAATTACTACTGCTGGCTAGACTATTAATAAATTAAGATATAATGGGCTAGAATCACTGCCATCATCATCTTCCATTGCTCAATCACAGTGCATTGTTTCTTAGAAGCTAGCAGAAGTCATGAAGATCATTCAATATAATATCTATAACAGAATAACACACTCACCATATCTTTGCCTTGCACATCAGCTTTAACTAGTTTTGAATAGAACTCTTTGTAAACTTTTCCGTCCTTGAGTGTCTCAACAACATCAATGAAAGCAACCCTCAGTGCTTCGTTCCTAATATAACACAAAATAATTTCATTTTTGAACTCATCACACAAAACCGATCTGAGCTTGCATTTTTGTTTGTTTATGGAACACAAACGTAATCCCACTGTATATACCTGCTCCACTAATCTCTTAATGAAATGCAGTGTTACCTTTGCATTAAAAGTGCAATGTCAGAGGCCTCTGGTTTTCGTTCTTGTTTCTGTTTTCCATAGATTTGACAAGTCACAACGTAGGTGAACTTTAAATCTGCTTGTGCTCGTGCTTCCCGAGATAATTCGTATCCATGTGTACTTGTTATGTCAGATCTAGAAGCTCCATCCTCCACGTCTGCAGCATTTATATAGAAATGAGCCAATCATAGGATGGGAATTTCACTACTAGTAAAAATTAACAGCAAATATATCAAAAACAATCATTACCATCATGTTCTGGTCTTTCTACATAGCTTTGCAACACAAGGGCTTTTCTGTAGTACATCATGCCCCTAACTGCACCTCATTATATATCACAACAAAATGTTGTTATGAACAGAAAATACTTCAAAATACAATTAATTGCCAAAATACAGCATGCACAGCATAAGATTTACCAGTTCTAGCTAATGTTTGGCCTCGATAAGAAGCCCATAACCGCAATTCCAAAAGATCGTTGGAATTTTCTTGGAGCTCTGACTCAAGTGTACCTTCATCTCGCCCAATACGTTCCAGAAAATTTTTCCATTCATCTGCAATGCATTTTATGCAAGACAATAAATTCCCTGCATTGTGCTTTGCACTTTCTAGATTGTTATTATTACTAGAATGTCTTCACATATTTGGTTGATTCAATACCTGAAGGCTGATTGCAAAGGATTAAAACAAAAGGAAACAATGACATCACCTCCCTTATAAATCCAAACTTTGATACTAATCTCAAATCAAACATATTTCTACTCCCTAAACATTATTTAGAATAGTCAACCTATATCTTGAATAAAATCCATCGGAATGAAAGTATTGGTAATGCTTAAAGTTGAACAATCTAAAACAAGGAGAACATTCTCCTCTGGAATCAATATTATAACAATCAGAAGAAAATATACCAGAAATACAGAGCAATTTAGTATGTTATTTCTGCAATATTCTACATTAACTAGATACGAAACTTTAAACCCCTCGGAAATGTTTAGCACACGAATTAATACCTGGAAATATTTTCTGAAGATAGAAAAGTGTAGTGATTCCATCTTCATTTTCTTTTTGTAAATCAACCATACTATACATTACAATCTCGCTGTAGTATGGTGTAAACACACTGCATTGTGACCAATCTTCAGATTATGAAAGCAGTCATACAAAAGTAGTTAAGAAATTATCTTGCTTTCTGAATATGATGTGTAATAATAATCAATCAGTTTACCTGAACGAAAGCATCTCCCGTACAGGTTTTGCAGGTGCCATTTTCATAAACAATGAATTTGTAAAAAATTCTAATCGACGTCTTGCCTCTAGGTTCTTTGGAACATTGGCAGCAGATTCCTTGATAGTCAGAAGTAAATGCAGCCGCTTTATCTGTTCTCTCTGCATTTCATATTGCAGTAACTCAAATAATTCCAACAAAAAGTTGACCAAGAATCATTCAATTCTAGTTCAAACTAAACATATGTCAACACAAGATATGCGCACACGCATACATGTTCAGGATCTTTGGGCCATTCAAGCTTCGAGAAAAGTCGCCCCTCCATCCTTGCTTTCCCCAGGATACTCCAGGTATCATAGTGCTCTCTGCTCATTCCACAAAAAACTTAGTTCAGGCTCAACGGTGACAAAGATTTTGAAGTAATTCTAAAATATGTAATCAAACTAGACATGAAATTTTCAATTGCTACAAAAACACTACCTTAAATCATAAGACAAAATATCATGGATGACAACGTCATAAAGATCTTGAACAGCTTTCACAGCACCCTTTGCCAAATCTGGTGTCTCATCATGTATCTGTAATAAAATTATTCACATCAAAAATCAAAATACCCAAAAAAACTTGGTGTCAAGAATATTTAGGGCCAACTATAGATGCACATACCATGAAGTAAGAATTTATTCAAGCATGATACACCCATGCTTCTAACAGATGAAGTGCAGTTAAGGCAAACTAGGATAAGATGTGAAATCTATTACTTTTGATAAGATACTATAGAGTATTTGCATAGATAATTTGTTAAAACTTGCCATAAAGAAGAAGATTCAAAGATGTGCAGTACAAGGAAGAAATACTTTTAAAATGATTAAGAAAATCAAGGCCCTTGATTTGTGTTCTGCGCATAAATTACATCATATAAAAAATGGCCATAAATTCTAAACATGCAACACACTAGGAGAGGACCTGATTTAAATGCCAGCTAACAAAGAAAATCTGAATAGAAACTATGTAATCCTAAGGTAAACCCCAACTTGGGTATCTGATGAAGTAAAATAACACCTCCCTCAGAACACAGATAACAGCATACAGCCAAGCACCCCGACATGACCATCCAAGTATCATAGAAGTGTGGGAACTGAAGCAATGCAAAGGAGAGAATAGGTTACCAAGCATATAGAATTGAAAACACACTGAAGTGGATTAAAAAACACGCATACATGGTACAAATATACACAAGGATTTCCTCTAAACCATCACTGTATTTTCTGAAAGCCGGTAAATATCCTGGCATAGTCGGCCCTTTATGAGAAATTGGAGAGTTGTCGATCACCGCCATGTTTTATTGGTGAAATTGAGGTAGAACAATAGCATTTGTGACATGGCCTAGAAGTAATGGGCCAAGTACAATACATGGGCAAATGTTGGCAGTAGATTTACCCTGCAGAAATAGGCATCTTAGCAGAAAATAATTACAACTATTAGATTAGCCCCTAAGGGACTTGTTTCCCTGGCAGCTACCTGACTTGAGAGATATTGGTAAATTTCCTGGCAATTTCAGTAGTACTAGAGATAGAAAGAAAGAAATTCTATTAAAGTCCGCAGACGACCAAAAAGTAGGTAAATGATCTTGAGGATAAAAGAGTTAACAATAGAAAGCTCTAGGAAGAGATAATCCTAGAAGCCAAAAGAAAAAGGAATATAAGTACATAAGACAACATAAAGCTAAAATATAGCGACTCATTCCTACAATCTATAAGCATATCCAATTATTTTGGCCAATTTACTACTCAGACTTTATATTTGGACCAGTGAGAATTCATCCCGCAGAAATAACTTGAAAAGAATTCAGGCAATTTATATCTCTCTAAAACACTTACTGATGTTTTGTGAATAACAGCATACAATTTCTTCAAGAGCAGGTTTTCGTTCTATGGCACTGTATATGTTTAGAATGTACAGAAAACCTATGATCTTCAAGCATAGTATATATGGGCGCACATTTTAGGTGTCAAACTTCCCATAAATGTTATGCAAAACAGTTCCTGCATATTGTCTCTTTCCAAATTGGAGAACTAAGAAAATCCATCTAATCCAGTATATTGGTATGCTAAAAAATCAAATGCATGAACCAAATTGTACCAGAAGTCCAGTCAGCGCAGTGATTCTTGAAATTACAACAGGAAGCTTGTTTAACTGAAAATCTACAAGAATACTCCCTTTTGGCAGACTCTCATATACATCACCGAATATCCTTTCCACCCTGCAGTGAAAGATATTGTTATAACCTTATTTTCACATATGAAATTATTGTCAAAGCCTGGCCTGCAAACATGCATCTCTCTCGTTATCGACAATTATTCCCAAAGTCAAACAGCTCTAGATTTTCTAACTTTGAAATATTACATACCATAATCTTCCCTCATCATTTAGTATCGTTTTCAATGTAGTTTCCACACTATGATAACATTCTACAACTGCGTATTTCATGTAGTCATCTCTGGAAATTCTATCCCAAAGTTCTGCCTGTGTATCTTTGCATTCTGCAGCCAAGTCTCTGGCCAAAAACACCTATCCAATTCAAAAATACAGGTCAGCCATTCTATTTAAAAATTGTAATCTGGAACTAACTACTTATCATTATGATTATGCCACATGGAGGAAAATTACAAATATTTAAAACATATTAGATATAGAGAGAGTGCAATATATATACAAAAATCGGCACCTTGCTGGCCAGAAGAAATAAGGGCCACTGTACCACAGGTAAACTTCCAGTGTTACCTGGGGTAAAAAGTAATTCCATTTCCCTGCAAAATATAAAACAAAAGCAACAATTCTTACCAGGTTTATAAAACTTTCTCAAAAAGCATTAGTATATACAGAATTTGCATTGGGAATGCTAGACTTACCGATTTGTGATGAAATCTTCCTCACGTAGACTCTTAATAATTTCATTCCAGAACGGAGAAAACTTTGCAGCATAGCTCTTCATTGTTTCAGCAGATGCCTACATTGCACAGGATATGTGAGTTGGATAATTATTTTTGTCGGAAAAGATGACAGAAAGATGGCAGTCTGTGTTTGTTGAAATTAGATAACACTAGCAAAAAATCAATGCATGCCATACAAAATTGCAGAGTAAAGCTGAACCACCGAATGAATCCGAGCAGTTCATAGTTGATAAATCTAAGCCACCTGTGTGTCATTTTCTAAGTTCACAAACATATAGTAATTAAAGTTTATGACAAACATATAGTAGTTATAACTTATAAGTATATTACAAACATAAAGTAATTATAAGTTTATTGCAAACATATAGTAATTATAAGTTTATAATAATAAACCCATATTTGTTGACATTCATATGTCTGGCATTAACATTGTACCGTAGTCTATAACCATGCTTATTGTCATACAACTGTCTTGAAAAACAAAAAGGATGTCCCTGTTCCAAAAGCTCATATTTTTGCACAGGCCACTGATGGGAGCGGCTCGCTAGGAAATGGAAGAGGAAGCTCTGCTCAGGGATGTAATAAGTCATGGGAGCAGGGATTGGGCAGCATATACAGGGAGCCTTCTGACCGTCCAAAATTGCAGATCGATCACACAAATGGACAACATTTTTTTGAGCACCAGTGGGACAGGCTGGGATGGCATGCTGTAAGAGCCATGTCAATTGTGGTTGATGTCTGTTTGTAATAAAGACCAAGCTGTTGCAACTACATCTGACAAAATCCCCTTGACATTATGCTTTGACAGATGTCCATACCCTGTTTATTTTGACACTTGCTGGAAGTGTGTTGCTCATTTTACAAGTTTATTTTTATGTGTTTCAATCCATGATATTTAAAGTTGATGTGGGAGTGGATTGTCTTACCCTCTAATAGGGACTTCTCGGAAATGCAGGTCATAAATAGTTTAAAATGCAGAATGTTCTGCAAGAGTTTAAGATGCAGAATGTGGATTGCCTCTTTCAACCGACCCTCCCTACATAGTGCTGGGGGATTGAGGTTGACATTGTCAATGAATACAATTGCAGAACCAACCACAGCTACACCAGTAATATACTCAAAATGCATTAACAAAAAACAATTTTTCAAATGGATATTTTGTATATAATGTTGCGACTTGTGAGTCATCTCATGCATTGCTGGTATTGTTTTGTGTGTTGAGTTCTTGGTTTTACAGCCTGAAATTCTGAATTCTGTCGGTGCTGCTCGAAGAAACTCGGTGTGGAAGGATGGTATCCATGTCACTAGTTCCTAAACTTCATGCTATAATTTTATGTATGGATAACATAATAAATTAGATGCTTTTTAATGCAATACCAGTGGTTAGCACATTTTCAAAGCTAAAACTTCCTATGCTTTAGGGTTTTTAAAAAATTAATGAATAGACAAATATGTTTACATTGAATGTTTCCCCAAACTATTGGAGGTTCTTTCAATCTATCCTACCTTCTACACGGATAAAGAGACATGGCCCATGGTATAGCAATATCTACAGCGACAATTTCCAAAATTATTTCCTGTGTTCCACGGGGACACGTCCCCTGTGTATTTTAGCTCGTCCCCGTACCGGAGACGTTTCAGAACCTCGGAGACAGGTAGGAAACGTCCCCTTCCCGTCCCCAAACTTTACAAACTTTAGGCAACGTCCCGGGGACGTAAAAAAAAAAACAGGGGACGGCAAGGGACGGCTGGACGTCCCCCGGTACATTTAGAGGACTTCTAGCCGTCCTCTAAGCGTACTGGGGATGTCCAGTCCTCCCCTGCCGTCCCTTGCCATCCCCTAAGCAAACAGCCTTAAAAAACACATTTAAAAAAAACACACACTTTTAATTAAAAGTAAAGCAATGTGGGGGCCCACTTGGACCCCCACTTTCATTTCTAAGTGCCCTAAACCTAAAACAAACATCAAAACAAAAAAGAAACTCATTTCTGAATAACATATTTATTGCATAAGGTAGCGTTCAAACTTCAATACAATCACTTGGGTATAGGGAGAAACTGTCACATCAGTGCCCTTGCCCTAAAATCAATCATTCTGTTTATATGATAAACGAATCAAAGAACCAATGATTTTCGGTTAAAACACAACTATCAACTACAACTAAACATAACAAAAGAGTCGATAAGACACTACTAAAAGCCAACACGAGATTAACAAAAACAAAAAATAGTTGGTTACCAAAACAATGTTTATATTTAAATCAATGGTCTGCATTGATTAGATAATTGAGGAGATTGAAGATGAAATGGGCTGGTAAATTCCGCTACTATAATTGAGAGAAATACCTGTCACCCCTTTGTTTTGGATATCTTCAATCAAAGTTGCATGCTGGCTTCGTTCAAATGGTCAACAACAGACCTTTAAGAAGTCATGTGTGGCTAGTCTTAGTTATCATCCATTGGTATAATCTATAAGCTGTGAGAGAAATGAATAAAAATACTTCTATTATTAAGTATGGAGCTTATACTTGTAGTCTCTTTAGATTACATGACATTGATAGGATTCTTATCGTGTGATTTCAATTTTGAATTTTCAAGCCTGCATGTCGTTTATCATCCATCCTTAATAAATTTATATGCCACCACACAATTCAAACAGTTCTATCAACATTTACTTTATGGATGTCTACAAGAAAATATATTGTAGAGCTTTTCTTTCCATAGAAATACGCCACAAAAATGCCAGACTTTTTGGTCTTTGATCTTTGTATATCATATTCTTGTTACAAACCAAATTTTTCCTACACGAATTGGGGAGTTTTCATGCAAGAAGACAGTGAGGAATGCTTTAAGTTTAAGTTTATCAATGTGTTATACTTATCATATGAATATTTGAAATTTCCTATATTTTTAAGGTTAAATGATAAATCTTATGTGAAATCTCAATTCAACTCTAATTTTATGTATTAAGGTTTGCTTTAGCAGTTATCATATGAATATTTGAAATTTCCTATATTTTTGAAATTTTCCCTTATTTTTTAATAGTCGTCCCCTGCCATCCCCTTAAAAAAGGCCTAAAAAAAAATCCGTCCCAGAAACACGTCCCCCCGTCCCCTGTCGTCCCCGTCCCGGAAACTTGGTGGAACATAGATTATTTCCTCAAGTTTTAACCTTGAATGGGTTCCAATTCATTCATGTTTGCATGGAAACCTTCACAGCACATTAAAATACTTAATGTCGCTTTTCATTTAATAAGATAGGCTTTACTCGACTCTAAATATAATAAACACTTCACCCCTCAAATATTAAAGCTTTTAAGTCATTATGTAAACACAAACTAATATAGTAATATGTAATTAGTTAATGTACTTTAGTTATACAACGTACAACTACCTCACCTGAGTATGTATTTTATGATTAATAAATGACAGACAAGCACAAGATGAGAGTGTGCCGCATGTTGTCAATCTCATATTTACTAACATTGGTATCAGAGCCATTGTTCAAGGAAGCCCTGGGAGAAGGGTACGAACAACAAACTTGGAGTTTGAGGAAGCCGTGGAAGAGGGTACCAATGGTGGTAAAGAGAAGAAGAGATTCACAGTTCAACAGTCAACATTCAGGGAAGCCCTAGGAGAAGGTCCATACAGGATTCTTAGATCCAGGGTGGAAAAGATTGCACGGGATTTTCAAAAGAATTTGCAGATTTCGAGACAAAACATTCTTTGAAAGAGGACATGAAGATTCAAGACCAAACCATAAAGAGAACCACTGGGCAGAAGTTGGCATGTTTATTTAAGGCAAACCGGACAGGATTTTTATCAGGAGGAAGGAAAGCCAATACATATGATTTTCAGTTTGAAAGCAGTCCAGAAGGACGTACGGAGGACGCATTCATTTAGAGTGTGAAGACCTGAAGAAGAACAAAAACACAACCAGTAGTCCAAGGAAAGACAAACAAAAATCATGATTCAGAAACAACTGTGAAGAGCATAGAAGAATAGAAAGAATCACAGGACAGACCTATTAAAATGTAAGGCTTATTAATAAGGACGTCATTAGTTATTTAACTAAAAGATGGTTGTAGCCGGTTGTAACTATATCAACCACATTGTAACTACATCATTCATAATAGATATGCGGGCACACAATCTCCAAAGTGTACAATCTGTCTTCTCTTCATTTTTTCCTTGTGCACATCTTCCAACATTAGTATCAGAGCAAGACGCGAGATGGTTTTTTGAGAAGAGGTAAGGCAAACTGCAAAAATCGCGAGTTTCATAAAGCCACGAATTTATTCATCTGAATTATTATTAGGTCCTGAAACTTGCTGAAGATTTTATGCTAGGGCACGAGCAGTTAACCATAAAAATACAGCCACAAAACCAGACGCTCGTAAAGGAGAAATGTGGTCAAAGAAAGGACAAATCGAGGGCACAAACATCAAAAACGAGGGCAAAGTCGCATTATTCAACTCAAAGGCACCATTCATGACATATTATAGATTATATAGTCACAAAATACCAGTCAAAGAACAGCCGCGAATTTAAGGAGAAAGACAGTGTTTCAAATGAAAAGAAATCGTGAGGATGGAGTAGTAGATAAGATAAGATAATGTTATTAATGTCCAACACATGACCACAAAAGTAGGTCAATGGGACTGAAGAGTACAAAGCAAAACAAACCTAGCAAGAGGACCCAAACGGGTCACCCGAAATACAATGAGAGAAGGAGAGGAGGAGAAGGAAACAACAGAGGCCGAGAGGCCGGAAATGAAGAAGAGAGAGAAAACAGTGTGGGGAGGGAGCAGAAGGAGCAACATCCCCAACAACATTACCTAACACTTGAGGCCGGATGGGAGTAACTTGCAATGCGCCGACGATAAGAAGCAGAGACTGTGGAATGCTTGGGGAGCTAACGACCGGAAGGAAGATGGTGCCTCAAAGTAGGCCCAGTGGATCGCTGTCCATGTAGAGGTGCCATGGGACATGCCTGAGAGGAGCCACGGGTGGAAGGAACGGAGTCACGGGACCGGACGGACCTAAGCTGAGGGTCAAAACACGTGACCAAATGCCGCTTAGCACCCCTCACCGGAGAGAGCAACGGGAAGAAGGAAGTGATCAACCTAGTAGCCATCCGTTAGGGGGGGGATGGAGGACCCTGTCCCGAAGCCTGATGGCCTCCTCAAGATAGAGGGCAAGACATCTCTGATCATAGTATCTGAAGAAAGTTGTGAAGGAAGGAAGCTCGCGGAACAGGCAATGGAATCACCCATGAATCTCATAGTAAATAGAACATCTGAAAATGAAGTGTTCTTCAGTTTCAACCGCCTAGAGAGAGCAAAGCAGGACAGTCCACTCCGAGCGGTCTAAGTGGTGGTGAGTCTCAATACGGAGTCGATGTGAGCCCACTCGAAACTGACCCAGAGAGATAGGAAGGACCTGCAACAAATGCCGGGAAACGTACATGGGTCTGAAGATGACCCCATCACGGATCTCGAGAAAGTGTGTCGCGAAGAATGACATCTTCGTACGCAACTCCCCCAGGGGTTTGGTCCATGTGTGCTGGATGAACTATCTGTAGATATCATCTCTGATTATCCTATGAAGATCATGTTGGTTGGGTAGCAAGTGGGTGGGAGCATCCAAAGAATAGCTGAAGGGTGGGAGACGGTCCATCTGGATGCCAACGGACTCGAAGAGGCGTGAAATGCAGGCATACCAGCAACGAGAACGGCTACTGTGATCTGAGGAAGCAATAGCCTCAGAGGAGCAGTAGGCAAGATAAGTGTACCTATTTTTGTCAGCAGAGGAAGTAGAATAGCCCCGAATATGGTGCAACAGCAACACAAGGCTGAAGATGGTCTCCAACCGAAAAGGGCGAGCCCCAAACTTAGTGAGGATAATGTTGTGAGGAACAAATTCTTTGCACCTAATAATGCGTCTGAGCATGAGGATCTAGACGCGCTCAATAGTGGCCCAATCTGAGTCCAAGAGAGAGGGACCCCAAACTTCCGAACCATACAGAACTGTGGGCCTAACAAGCGAATCGGAGACGGACATCTTGAAAGGAATGTTCTGAAAATGGTGGCAGAAACATTGTCTCTCAAGAATCGCCAAAGAACCATAACCCTTATTAACCCGGGGTCAGAGAGCAGGACGAAGGCTAAAACGAGGTCCAGAGAAGAGAATCCCAAGGTAGGTATAAGAGCAAGTGATCTCAATCTCCACACCCTTAAAGAAGAAGTGGAGGTCGGAAGTCTTCAAACAATTGAAAACCATAACTTTGGTTTTCCCAAGATTCACAATCAACTGCCGATGATCACAGAAAAGGGCTAAGGCATCAAGCTACCTCTGGAGGCCCTCAACAAAAGAAGCAAGGAGAACTACGTCATCTGCAAAGAGAAGGATGTAAATCAGAACCTGGTGCAGAAGGCACCCATCACCTTCCTGTATGTGATCCCTGAGAAACTCCTCAAGCTCGTCGATATAGATCCCAAATAAGGTAGGAGAAAGGGGGCAGCCCTGTTTGACACCAATGGTACTCCTGATGAAGTCGGACAGGCCAGCAGAAGTGCGAAGGCGGCCAAGAACCTCCTCATAGAGGCGCGTGATGGTCGTAAGAAGAGTCTCAAAAATGCCTATATCTCTGAGCCTATAGAAAAGGGCTTCCCGTAGAACAGAATCAAAGACTTTCCGAAAATCCATGAAACAACAGAAAACTCTGGAAGAGCGGTGGCAAGCCTCTTCAATGATAGCCCGAAGAGTGAGGATGTGGTCGGTAGTCTGGTAAGTTGGTCGGAAGCCCACCTGTCCCTTAGCTCTATAATGATACTGATCGAGGAACTCAGAAAGCTCCAAGTGAAGAACAGTAGCATAGAGCTTGGAGAATGTGTGACCCACCATGATAGTCCTATAATTGTTGGGGTCGGAAGTGGGCCCCAACTTGTGAATGGAGTGGATGATGTGGTGGGACCAAGAGACTGGAAAACCTGTACAAACCACCTGATTGAAGAGGTCCACAAGATAACTGAGGAGCGTCTGCCGACCATACTTGAAGAATTCCGCATGGAACCCTTCCTCATCCCCTGCTTTACCGCAACTCAGAGCAAGAATGGCATTCCTCACATTGGTGTGGGTGAAAATATGGCAAAGGGAGGGAGGGGAATGAACCTAGATGTAGGGCTGGCCCGCGAAGTCATAAAGAGTGGAGGTGTGGGTGAACATGGAATTGGAATCAAGGTCTAGGGGTACAGGCGAATGACAGGGAAGAATGGTGTGCCAAAAATGTTTAGGAGAGTGGATAAGTGACAGACGAAGCTCACGACACCTATGAGAGATAAATGCGCGTTTCTTATGTCGAAGGAGGCAGTGATAGGCAAACTTCAGAGAGGGGAGGGAGGGAAGGGCATGCAAGAAAGCAAAGCGAAGTTTCCGATGGAATGCTTTACATTCCTTGTCATACGATTTGTTCATAGGGCATGTACCACGGCGTAGGGTGGAGTGGGTGACGTGGGGGAAGGAACTCATGGCCGCCTTAAGAATAGCGCAGGAGATGGTATTAAACATCTTATCCGAGGTGAGTGAGGTAAAGTGGGGAATGGGGGGAGAAGCAGACGAAGGCAGGAGGAAAAGGTGTCGGGGTCGCCAGTATCAAATTTCCAAGTAGTGCGTGAAATGCAAGGGGGAGGGAAGCGAGTGGGGTGCTGGGGGAGGATAGCCTGGAGGGAAAAGGAGAGGGTCACATGGTCAGCAAGAGGGATGGGGGAGACACAAAAGTGGTGAATGTAAGGAATCAAGTCAGGGGTAGTCATGACATAATCAACCACACTGGCCCCGCCGCAAAATGGTCTGCAGGTGAAGAATTGGGATTCAGGAAAGCGAGGAATGCCATTCAGGATCAGAAGGTCATGAGATTCCCCCAAGTGCAGAAAGTGTTGGCTATAGGATGTCAGGGGCCCTATCGTGTCCTCAGAATCACGCTGGAAACCAACTAACTTTGGATCTACTTCAGCGGTGCAAAGTACATCGTTGGTCCTATCATGCCTTGGAATCTACATATTTTTGGTACAGGCATTGAAGTCCCTTAAGATGATGATCTCCCCAGAGCGTGAGAACTGAGATATGCCAGCATAAAGGTCAAAGAAGGGGTCTCCATCTAGGCCGTTGCGGATGAAATATCCCTAGTTGGGATCTTACCACAAAATTGACAAACACAGAAATTTGCAGCAAAAATACTAAATCTGATTTTTGCAGATTTTATGCAGAAAAAGTACAGCTAGGGCAGCGAACAAAAAAATATGAATAACTCTCAAAATACCCGTCCAAAATACTTGAAATTTTAATTGGAACAAGATAATAGTATGAAGAACACAAGGGAAATATTTTTGGAATTTTTCAGTCAATATAACGCTGCCAGAAAATTACAGCGTGCCTAAAATAGCCGGGAAACTTCGAAAATTAATATCTTTCCGAATACAAATGCAATAATGACGAAACTTTGGAAATAACATATATAAATATAGTAGATGATTTTCCAACCTTCAGATCTGAAAACGGCCAGCTGGAAACCCTAGAAATTAGGGCTGCAATTTCCCAAACAAGTCACCCCCCTTTGGAAAATGGTCAAAACCCTTGTGAAACCCTCTGTAGATGATGCCGAATCCTTCCTCTATGGTTGCCGTAGGTCTGATCCGAAAACCAGCTGAAAATCTCCACAAAAACTCTCAAAAATCCTCAAACCCTAATTCTGAAAATTCTGAAAATATCTCTATAAAACCAGCCCTGAAATCTGCTCCAAATGACAAGCTAGGGTAGATCTTTCACTACCGAAGAATGCCCTGCTAGCTAGGGATGGATCTATCACCACCGAAGCTAGGGTTCCCGCGGGATCTTACTCCACAAGCTAAAAGTTTGCAAACAGCAGTTGCACCATGAAAAGAAATATAAGTGTATGCATGAGTGACTATCCTTTCACCCCTCTTCTCCTTTTATAACCTTTTCATGTCAAAGAAACCCTAAAACCCCCCAAGGCGCACTTTCCCATGGAGAGGGCCCATTTAATAATATTTTAAAGTTACTTTTTCCCCCTAGGCGCCTTGGCCCAAAAAGGCGCCCCCAACAAAGAAATATAACATTAAATGCAATACATATCCCTCAAGTCACCAAAAAGGTACTTTCAGTGGCCCCAACGAAGAAACATGACATGAAATGCCAGAAGTGTCCACTTAAGTGCTCCCAACGACAAAATAGAATACAAAGGGCCCATTAGACGCTCCCAACGCCCAAAATATAACAAAACCTTAGTAGGAAACCAGACAACCATCCCCAATAACCTCCAAAGTCGTTAGTCCCTTGGGAATGACCAGGGCTAAGACCAAAATAGGGTCGTTAGGCCAACTGCTCGGAATTGGGGACATTACAGCGGATGGCAAATGAAGAGGAAGCTGGAGGGAAGTAGTAGACCGCAATAAAGATGTCTCTTAGGAGGGGAGAATTACGTCTGATCCGTACCCAAAGAAAGCGAGCAGACTCATCCTCCGCGACAATAGAAATCCTGCTCCGAAGATAGTCTCTGACTAAACAAGCAACCCCGTTGGACCCTTGGACGCCGCCAGAACTCCGAGTCTCCTGTCTACAAACGGAAAGCCAGTAGTAACCACTGATGTTCAGGAGAGGGCGAACCGGGCTCGGATGTGTCTCCGTAACAAAGAGAAGGTCCAAGAGACCTAAAGCATCATGCAGGAGCCCAGGAGAAGACCAAAAGGATCCATTTCCATTCCAACAAGTGATGGAGAGGCCCTGCTTCCGAGCCTTCTCCCGCCGGAACCATCATCTGGAACTAGAGTTGGGTCCGGGAGTCCAACCAGGGGGGAAGGAATCTTGAACCACTGGCCTGAGGTTACGAATCACTGCCCATTTCCCTGCTTTTCTGGCTGCCATGACAATTTCTCGAGATTTCTTGAGTTCGGCAACTTCTTCTCTAGTAAGATCTTCGTCAAGAAAGACCTTATTGGGTAGAGAGAAAAGTTTCCGCTTGGCTCTGAGAGCCCTAAGGCGGTCATCAGCTGACTTGAAACGGATATAGAGGGTAGATTTCATACCAATCCAAGCTCTAACTGAACCTTGGGCAGCTCCAAGTTATCTGTGAGGAACTGCGAAGCAATGGCTAGGGGGTCGGAAGAGGGAGGAGTGGTCAATCCTCTGACCTTAAGGTTCATCTCCCTGGAACGTCGAACTCTCTCTTGCACCAATTTGGCTTGAACCACTGCTTCAACTGTTGTTAAATGAGGATTTGTATCTTTACCCCTAACCACTTGGGCCCAGGAATTGGTTTGTTTCTGAAGGTTTTCCTGCTGGATTCTAAATTCTTCTTGCTTCTGTTTTAAATCTGAGAGCTCAACCTGTAACTGATCATTACTAGCAGTGGTTGATGTGTCTTTGAGTTGTCCTTGCAAGGAGATGTTATCAGCTTCAACCTTTTCCACCCGAGAGGTTAAATCAAAAATCTCAGTCCGGAGGGATTTGTTGGATGATTCCAGAGTCTCAAGCCTGCTGAGAAGTTCTGCAATGATGTTGGGAAGGTTGTCATCCTGCTTACCCTGTTCGTTTGACCCAGGTCTGGAACATAACTGTGCAGCGGAGGTGGAGGGAGACATCAGAGCTGGGTAGACTGTCTGGAGAGGAGAAACTATTAGTGGGGTGTCTAAGCCTCCAATATCCCTGTTGAGATTATTGTGCATGGAGCAACAATGCGAGCAAAAACAAGAGCCACAGACCCTGTGAAAAACGTGACCACCTGCGAAAACGTGACCAGAAACTTCACGAGAGGAATGGTTAAGTCGTGGGTGCAGAAGGGAGCTTAAAGGTGGATGCAAGCAGAGCAACCCACGACCACGAGCTGCAGACTGTAGTCACGAACAAGAGCCACGAGCAACAAGCAACAACCACGAAACAGGAACTGCAATTCAGAAGACACGAGCTACAAGCAACAAAAATGAACCAAGAGCAGAGGAAGCGGGCCACGAAACCAGGGAAAAGGGTCACAAAACCGAAAAACTGAGCCACGAGTTCAAGCGGAAACGAGATCGAAGCCACAAACTAGTCAAAATGATTCACGAAAATGGTGAGAAACGCGAGCCACAAATTGGTGAAACCGTGCCTAGAGAATCACGTAAACCCAAGCCACAAAACAGGTAAGAGCGAAAAACGAGGGCACCAAAAAATAGAAATATGACACAGAAGGTAAAAACGAGCCACAATTTTGGTTGCGACAGAGAATACCTAGATGTTGGGGCTTGAAAGAAATCACGAGTGCCTGAAAAGAAATCGTATTGACTAGAAAAGCCAGAAACTGGTGTTGAGGAAGCAAAAATGAGGTCAGTTTACGAATTTCTAGGGTTTTACTACATTTTTGAAACCTTCCTAATAATCTGCTGTCTATTTTTTTAATAAACAATCGTATTTATTTTACCTTCAAAATCAAAATTCCCATAGAAAAATATTCTAGTCTAAATTTTCATATATGGAAAGTGAAAATACAAACGCAACTTATGAATAAAAATTTGTGGTGCATGACAAACCGGAAAGAGAAAGCACCCACTGATGCATCTAAATTGTTAGATTGACAGAGTAGAGATGATACATCGAAAGCTATTATTGGCCTTGCTCTCTCCGACTTTGAACTTCGTCATGTAGACCTAGACAAATCATCCAAGGAAATTTCAAATGCTCTAAATAATTTATTTGGAGCAAAAGCAATTACTGCCAATTTTCCCTAAAACTTCAATTGTATAGGTTCAAAATGGATGGAGTCTCTATATCAAGCCACATTAACAATTTGAGGTCCCTAATCAGACAACTAGCAGAAGTCAAAGTTGCAATAGAAGATGAGGATGGCAAAGCTATCTTATTAAACAGATTGTCTTCAAAATACAGCAATGTAGTTTTTATCCTCAGTCAAATTCAATCTCAATCTCTAGATGAAATAATTGCAGCTCATTTAGCTGAAGAAAAGCAAACAATTGCAGAAGATGCAGAAGGTGATTCTCAACAAAAAGTGCATTTTATTCCAAATCCAGAAACTTTCATAGAAGGTCAGATAAAGATAAACGGGAGATTAAATGTCATTATTGTAAGAAAAGAGGTCGCACATCGTGGGATTGTCATTTTCGAACCAATGATGTGTTCAAGGGTAAAGGCATATCAAATGCAGCCAATATAGCAATGATTGGATACCCACCCGATGCAAAAGGTAGTGAGGACAGTGACGAATACGTTATATAAAGATGCTCTAAACTTTGAAGATCATAAAAGATAAAGGGTAGATGAAGCTTGGTATGGATGGTTGCTCAAATAGTTCAGGAGACTATGGGTCTTGGGAATTATACCCTCACAAGGGTCATCAGACCACTTGATGGAGCTTGTGGATGGGTCAATATGGATGGTTGTCCAATAATTCGGAAGATCTGTGATTCGGGAGTTCAGGGAAGTGGAATCCGGGAACTTGGGAATTCATCTCGAGAACTACACCTTTACAAAGGTGAACCAGCTTGATGGAGCCCTACCTAGTCAAAGCACAACTTTCAAAGTGAAAGCCTCTGAAGATTACGTAGTTCTAGTTTTGTTAGAATGTTTGTTTTTGCTTTCTATAGAGTAAACTTTGAGAGGGGGTATTAGAATGTAAGGCTTATTAATAAAGATCATTAGTTATTTAACTAAAAGATGGTTGTAACCGGTTGTAACTATATCCACCACTTTGTAAGGACATCATTCATAATAAATAGACACACAAAATCTCCAACGTGTGCAATCCACATTCTCTTTATTTCTTCTTTGTGCACACCTTCCAACAAGACCATGAGGAGTAGTCTTCATTCACAATTTTCAGAGATTCATCAAAAATCTCGTGAGATTAGCTGCCTTGATTTACAGTTTCAGATCATGCTAGGATCTCATAGAATAAAGGAGCAATGCTCAGAAATCACCAGAAGGTAAAATCACAATATGCATCATTTAAGACAAGGACAGTTTTCCAGGCAGAGGAAGTCAAAAACATGAGTGTGGCAGGAAGAAAAGTCACGACTTAGGTGTTACAAATTTATAGTTCGTGTTGGCGAATGGGAAATATTATTGCAGAGATGGCACAGAAAATAATTTTGTGTAGACAGCAGTCACGATTTTCAATCATTTTTGAATTTCATGATTTTTAGGTCCTGTTTTTTGTTACCGTTTTCTCAAACATTGCCATTTTGTTGGAGAAAAATGTCAATCTGCAAACAGCTAAGATAATCCTAGCCAATATTCAAACCTTCGCTCCGCCCAAGCACAAAAGTTAGTTGGCAGGAATTACAATGTCTGGAGTCATAAAATGAATGAGATTGGGTCCCCCTGAAAACATCTTCTATGGATGAAAGATCTCCAAAACCATCTTATTCCCATAGAGAAAAAAGTAGATGGTGATGACCTGCACTTATACATAACAATTTACCACCCTCCTATGAAACATTTGTGGAGGCCTTCCACTTGATGGTAGAACACATAAAGACTCAAGAAAGTGAGTCTACTTCTAGTCAAACAGAGAGTGCATTTTTTGCTCAGTCAAAGGGAAGTGGAAATGATGCTTGGTGAATCATCTTCCAAATACCAGGTGAAATGTCATTCCTATCACAGAGTTTGGCATAGCAAAAAGGATTATAAGGTTGGGTATAGGAAAAAGGATTTCCAAAAGAAACAATATGATCTTTTTTCCAACAACAAAAAGGCGAGGGATCAAGCAAACATGGCAGCAATTGAAGAACAGAATTCTGAGAATGAGTCTGCTCACACGGTATCATGTCGGAATGATGGTGCTACCAGTTTCTAGTTCACTAATTCTGGTGCATCTAGAGATTTTTCATGTCAAAGGAACATGTAATATTTACTACAAACACAAATTATTTTGATTCAGTTGCATTAACTAATGGGGAATCACTTGCAGTAGAGGTAACAAGAGATATACACATTATGATGAATAATTCTCAAAAACTCTTAGCAACGAATGTTAAGTATGTTCCTAACATGCATAGAAATCTCTTTCTATTCGTTAGTTAACAAATCCCAATATTGTTGAAAATTTCTTTGCGCAGAACTATATTGTTTATGGTGTGACAAAAGGCAAGGTTTCCCTAGGCATTAGACAAGGTGACATATATAGGCTTGTTGACCCTACCACAATCAACTTCACGCACGCGTGGACAGAGACTCCACCATATAGGACATGCGGGAGGATGAAATTCCTCATAGACTTGTTGACCATGTTCCAGTCAATTCACATGCCATAGTTGTGGAGGGAATATCCACAATATAGAATGTGCGAGAAACTGTAATGCCTCGTTTGCTGATGGATGATATGCCCCAATTACAGGATATCCAGGCGGCGTATGGTGAGATGGAAAGATGAGGAAATGAAATAATTGTGGAAGGTGACTCCACTATTCAGGATGCATAGGAGGCCCATGGTGAGATGGAAAAAAAAGCCACACATGCTGAGATGGTAAGAATAGCCACTCAAAGAAAGGCAGTAGCTCAAAGGATTGGAGAGAAGGTTTTTAATCTAACAAAGCTTTTTCATGTTGCTCTCGCATTTTGACCTTTTCGTGTTACATGTACTGCAGAAATATTTTCAAAAAAAATCCATATTAGAGTGGGAGACTGCCATGAAAGTAAAATTTGAAGCCTTGTCGAATAACCATACTAGGGAGTTGGTAGAACTGGCACTAGGAGAATTGGTGGAATTGCACATTGGGTACAAACACATGGATACAATCAAAGGCGAATACAATGGTACTTTGTACAAGAACAAGGCTCATACAATAGTTCAAAAAATCGTAAATCGGGATTAATCGGCAGGCCAAATTTTGAATCGAAAAACGGGAATCGGCATTAATCGGCAACTTTATCGCTACTTTTAAAAACATTTAAATTCATAAAATATACTTAAATTAAATGTAAAAACAATGTTAAATCATGCGAGAAGTGACTCTGTACAGTATACAATATAGTATATACTATTATATTGTATACTAGTATACTATTATAATGTTAAATGATGTTAAATGTTCAATCGTTATGTTGTTAAATGATGTTAAATGTTAAATCGTTATACAATATGCTATTCTAATGATGTTAAGTTGCTTGGTCCAAAAAGGTGCAAAAATGGATTTTATGAAAATAATAAAAATATTGCCATCAATGCGTAGAGCTCGAGAAAATATAAACTTGTAGAGAAAACGGCACCTGAAACAGAGCCACAGAATGAAAGTTATGGCACATGCAAGTTTTTACTGCTACATCTTCTCGGACCCTTTCCAAAAATGGCAAATTTTTTTCCATCCTTGCCATTTTTTCACCAAAAATCCAAAAAAGGAAAGAAATGCCAAACAAGGAAAAAAACGATTCCAACAGGAGAAAACACGCCAAAAAAACGCAAAAAAACATAGAACCTAAAAACGATTCGACCACGACGAAATGGAACGATTTTCCACGATTTTTCACACAGTTTTCCACGATTTCTGCAGATTTTACAGCGCCGAAAATCGCGATTAATCGCCATTAAACAAATCACGATTTATGGAAAGATAAATCGGTTTGCATGGGAAAAACGATTTATCGCGATTATCGCCCGATATATCGCGATTTTTAGAACAGAGGCTCATACTATTGTTAAAGGCTATGAAGCATTGGTATGTCCCAGACCCCTTTGTACCCTTACAGGTACTTACCGGGCACAAGTACGGTTCTAGTACATCTCGGACGTACCCTCTTCAAAAGTGGCCCAGTTGCTTTTAAAAAAAAAATTGTTGACTCGGTCAACCTAAACCCTAGAAACACATAAATGAATTAAAAACAACCTGAGCCTTCTCTAAAATCTATAAAAACACACTCAACCATTGTCAAAACTCAAAACACACACAATTCATTTGGCAATTTACAAATTGCAAGTGTAAGAGCCAAAGAGGAGGACAAAGCCATTGCAAAGAGGGATTGTTTGGAGGCAGCCATTGCTTGCAAAGAGGTCAACCTTTGTTTAGAGCCTAGAGGCAACCATTGTTTTAGAATTTCATTGATCATTCAAAGGAGGAGAATCAGGAGACTAGTGGCAGTCATTGTACTTGTTTGGGTTTCATTGCATTGAGCAAGGAGGATCTAAGTTTGGAGGCAGCCACTATTTGTTACTTGCTGCCCTTGCTCATTGTTGTTTACAGGTATTTTTTATTTAATTCAGCCCTTTGTTTGTTTTGTTTTGTTTTTCTTCTTTAGGTTTTTTTAATTTAGTATGTTCCATGTTTTATTATCTACATTTATCTTACGTCATTACCATGATCTTTATTTTAGAATCTTATATTTGAAATTTTTGATATTTATTGTTGCATTTAAAATTTAAAAAAAAAAACTCATTTGACTTGTATTATTTTTTTAATTTTAAAATGATGAATGATGTGTAATTGTAAAAATCCTAGGCTCTCGCAACCTTATTCTAAATTCTAACTTTTGCATATGCTTTTCTCTTGCCACTAATGTCATGTGGAGAATCAGAAACAAGGTTAAAAATTAATATTAAATAATAAATATTGTCATTTTATTTTTTATTATTTATTTAAGGGCAAACTATTTTTTTAACATCCTAACTCTGTGTATGCTCTCACCTCGAGCCTTTATGGTGATCGAAAACAAATTAGGATGATATCTTTTACTTCAAATGGAGTGCAAGAAGGCCCACAAGCTTCTTAAAACACACTGGTTTTTTGTGAAATATGATGTTGCTTCTCTTTGGAGACGTGACGGTGGTGAAAAACATTGTTGGTAATGGGGTTCATATTTGGATATACCATAGTTGCCATGTTCAATAGAAATCCTCAAATAGTCAGCTGAATATTCATTTGATTGGGGTTGGACGAGTGGGGATAAGGAAGTGCCCCAAACTATCAAAACAGAAAATGGTGTACCTATGAGAGCAAGAGAAGGTTGATAAAAAAAACTAAAAGAAATGGGACTAGAACAATTCCTTTGTAAAGAAGACCTTCAACAAGACCACCCACAACCCCATCTTCTACTCATCCTTTCATCCAAACTCAGGTTGGCCCACTTGATACCTCGTTATATGATCAAACCTCAAAATGTAATGTCCCCTTTCCTTCACAAAGAGTCAATATTTAGTCTTAGTCTTGGTCATCCCAAGGGGCTAAAAACTTTAGAGACTATTGGGTATTCCACCTTGTTTATTTGTTATAATTTTGCGTTGGCATGGGTGTTAAGTGGCGTGGTGGGAGCAAACGTTATGTTTTATCGGTAAGAGGGCGACTAATAACACTTTAATGTTATATTCCTTCGTTGGGGTCACTTATGTCCCTATGACGACTAGGGGGAAGAAAAGTAACTTAAGTTACTTTATTATTTGGTGGTCCTTCCTAGAAACGGTCGACTTAGGTTTCTTGGGCCACAAATTGTTTGGGGGAAATTATAAAAGGAGATTGGGAGGAGAAAGAGCGGTCATTCTTGCATACACACTTATGATTTCCTTTGAGCAAGTGTTGTTTGCTTTTTCTAGCTTGTGGAGTAAAATCCCACAGTAACTCTAGCTTCGGTGGTGAGAGATTCATTCGTAGCTAGCAGGGCATTCTTCAGTGGTGCAAGATCCACCCTTGCTTGTCAATTTGGAACTAATTCAGGGCTGATTTTCAGAGATCGATTTCAGAGTTTTCAGAAAAGGGTTTTGGTGGAATTTTGGGCTTTTTGGTGGAGAAAAATCAAGGGTTTCCAGATTTGTTTTATTGTAGCAATTAGAGTAGATTTGGCACAATTTCTGGAAGAATTTTGGAGGGTTTTTGGTCTCTTTCCAGGTGGAGCGACCCATTTTGGGATTTTACAGTGCTTTTTGGAGGGTTTTCAGAGTGCTTTTTCAAGAACTGGCGATTGGATTTTCATTCATATTATTAATAGAAGTTATTTCTAAAATTTCAGAATTTTATCATATGTATTTGAGAAGATATGGATTTTCAAGGTTTTCTAGCTGTCTAGAGTTTTCTATAATTTTTTGACGGTCATATATGATTCGAAAAATTCCAAAAATATTGTTCTATGATTCTTATTTATCATAGCAAGCTTCCTGCAAAATTTTCATGGGTTTTGCAAAAAATATTTTGAGAAAAATAAATAAAAATCAGTTCGCTGCCCTAGCTGAGTATTTACGGCAAAAATCAGTTTTTCTATTTGCTGCAATTTATCTATAATTTGTGCGCTTTTGAGTGGTATCCCACAAGGGATATTTCAACAAAAAAGCCAAAAGGAGCATTAGAAAAATCATTCAGTAATGAGAAGAGGGACATTGTTGATGAATTGGTTACTCGATGCATTTATGCATGTGGGTACCCCTTCAATGTATTGAAGTCTCTTTATTGGCAACAGAGGTTGAAGATTGTCAATGAAGCAACACAAGGGTATAAAAGTCCTGGTTACAAAAAGGTTTGAACCACACTCTTGGCGAAGGAAGTAGATCATTCAAACTTCTTTACAGCCAATTACACATTCATGGAAAGATTTTGGTGTTTTCATCATTCCTAATAAATGTTGTTGCAATATGCCCTAAAAGGCCAATGTTCCTAAAAGCCATTGATTGTGAAGGGGAAGTCAAAGATGCAAAGTTTATTGCCAGCATTTTGATACAAGTTATTGAGTTGATGGGCCCCCACAATGTTGTCGAAGTCATCACGAACAATGCTAATGTCTAAACAATGTGGAGGCAGGCAAGCATAGAGAAAGTTGCAAACGTAAAATCATTGATCCTTGATAATGAATAGTGGGCCAAGGTTGAGTACTTGCTCAATTTGACAGAGCCCATTCTATCCATGATAAGATATGCAGATACTGATGCAACGTGCATGGGAGAAATTTATGATGGCATGAACTATATACTTGAACCAATGAGAGAGGTCATACAAACAAATGAGAAAGATCTACAAGATACCTTTTGTAATAATGTCAAGAGTGTGGTCATGAAGAGGTAGTGGAATAAAATGACCATCCCATTGCATATCCTTGCCTATGCAGTTAACTCAAAGTATTATAGCTCTGAAATACTCGGGCTATCTAACAAGCAACCACCATTCTCTGACGCTGAAGTTGTAAATGGAACCAAAGCAACATTAAGAAGACGTATTCTTGATCTAGCTATAGCTATTGCGGTCAGCAACGAAATGGGCATGTTTGTAGCTTCAGAAGGCAACATGGAAGAGGTTGAGGCTCTCTTTGACAAATACACCATGAGCCCAATCAAATGGTGGTGTGTACATGGCCATGATGCCAAGTACCGATGACCAATCACCATCAAAATTCTTTCACAGGCATAACATTATTGAAATTTTTAAAATTTATTAAGTTACTAGCATATTTTTGTACATTCTTAGTATGTTCCTAATTTGAAATTTTCAACAATTGTTTTTGTAACAGGTCTTTAGAAATTTTTTCGCAAAGCGGAATTGGAGTACTTATGCCTTTATCCACTCAACTAAACGAAACTAGTTGGCATCCAAAAAGGCTGAGGATTTGGTATGTGCATTCTAATTTGCACCTCTTGTCACACAAGTCTGGGAACTAAATTAGAGGTCCTCACAAACTTAAGGATAATCTTCAAGAGACTACAAACTTGGATGCCTCCACAACCACTCTTACCCAATTTTCAATATTTGATGGTGAAGATGACATTCAAGGGAGTTCACAAGGAGTGGAGAGCAGGGCTACTGAAAGTGGAGCTAGCGGCAGTGGCATACAGGAATTTGGTTTTGAGGAAAATATAGATGAAATATTCTAGATTATTTGTATTCACATTGGCATTGCCATGTGATTAGCAAACAATGTTAAATTTTAAGCATATTGAATGTCTTGAGCCTTCATCCTCTATGTTACACGGAAACGGAAACGGAAATGGAAACGAATACGAAACGCGGAAATGGCAATTTTCAAAAAACCTTGGATACGAAAGGTTACCGGAAACGTTCGTACAATATATTATTAAATATATATATATATATATATATGCATAATACTCATTTTATAATTGTAAATTCATAGACCATAAGAGATTATTAATAAAGCACTCAAAATAGTTCGTATTCATTGAAATTTGAACTTCTAAAGAGTCATAACTCATCATTCAACATGGTTACAATTTCAATGATTCACATATACATGATAATAATCTAGATTCTAGAATATATCATCCAGATCTTCCTCATCATCTTCCTCTCCATGAACACAACTGGCAGCTCCACTCCCACTAGCTCCACTTTCCTTCCCTTGTGCAATGGATCCCAATTCTTCTTCATCAATACCAAGTAGTGAAAGTTGGCTAAGAGTAGCCGCAAAAGCATCAATGTCACTACTATCAGGATTAATATCCCAACGTTTGTTGGGGCCTTTACGATAGCCTTCATTCATGTGTGTGAGGATGCACAAATTGGAGTGTACATACACTAAATCCTCAGCCTTCTTGGATCCTAACTTGTTCTGTTTGGCAAAGTGGATGAAGCTATATGTACTCCAATTCCGCTCTGCTGATGAAATTGCTAACCACCTGTTACAAAAATGAAAAAAGAAGTTAGAAATTTTCAATTAGAAATAAAATTAATTTACTAAGAAGTAAGAACTTCGAACATGCAATTTTAATTTCTAATTAATTAATAATAAACAAACTTTTGATTTCATTTTAATATTTTATACCTGTGAGAGGACTTTAATGGCAACATGGCGTATGTTCTTGGCATCATGGCCATGTACATAACGCCACCATGAATGGTTAGGGTCAACGTTGCACTTATCGAACTTTTGCCTCCATTTCGATCCCATGCTGGCCATTAGATGAACCAGACAAACATGCGTCAATTTCACTAGCGAACCGTACATTGGCTATAGATGGATTAGGAAAAAGTTCTTTTTGAATGTTGCCCTGGTTCCATTTCCAACTTCGAAGTCAGAGTCATATGGTTTATGCCTGTTTTGGCAGCCCAAGTACATTTCAGAGCTATAGTACTTTGGGTTTCAACGCGTAGGCAAGAAGATGTAATGAGGTGGTCATTTTATTCCACCTCTTCATAACCACAACTCTTGACCTCGTTGTAGAAGGTCTCTTCTAGGATCTTGCTCCTTTTGTTTGTATTACATGCCTCTGATACGCGCAAGCATAGAATCTATGCCATCATATATCTCTCCCTAAGCATGCTTAATCAGTATCTACATATCGGATCATGGAGAAAATAGGCTCTATAAAACTCAAGCAAATACTGCAACCTTGGCCCACCAATCCTCATCATCGAGTATCCATTAATTTTACCCTTGTATGACTCTTTCTCTGTATTTGACTGCCTCCACACTGACCAAACATTGTTGATCACCATACTGCCTTAAAGCCTCTCTCACCTTCACAAGCCATCTTAAAACAAGCTGTGTGAAAGGCAAATCTAGTTTCTGCAACCTATTAAAATAAATTAAAACAAGTTAATAAAATATAAAATTAAATTTAAAAGAAATTCAATTGATAATTATTAATTTCATATTTCATAGAAAGTTAGCAAATAAATATTAAAAATTAAAAACTAGGAAATTGTTTTGTTACCTTCAGCAACTCCAATGTTGAGAACTTCCTAAAGAGAGCCTAAGACATATGATGGTTTGTGATAAACATTTCAATGTCATTTACCTCTAGAATAAATTTGCTTCAATCCATGGGACTTTCCCAATCTTTTGGAGCATCAAATTCAAGGGAAGTGGACTACACAAGGGGTCCAAAAAATGTGCTCATATCTACCCTCTACGATCGTTCTTGTTGCTTTACAATTTTTAGTGCATTGTCTATGATGACTTGGACAACATTATGGGGGCCCACCGTACTCAATTGCCTCTATCAAAATGTTGGCAATAAATTTTAGCATCTTTCGACTTCACCCTTCATAATCAACATGGCTTTAAGGAACATTGTCCCTTTAAGGCATACTGCAACAACATTTATGAGGGATCTATTTTCTAGCATCTTTCCATCCATCTGAAGTGATGGAATACCCCTGATTTCCTTCCATGAGTCTCTTATTGGCTGTAAAGAAGTATGTGACATGTGTTCCACTTCCTTTCGCCAAGAGTGATGGTTCGAACCTTTTCATAACTTGGGGATTGTGTACCCTTGTGGAGCTTCATTGATACCCTCTCACCATTTGATGCCAATATGGAGATCTCAATACATTAAAGGGCAGTCCACATGCATAAATGCATCGAGCAACCAACCTCATCAGCAGCATCTCTCTTTCTCAATATTGCAAATGCTTTGCTCCAATAGCTCCTTTTGGTACTTCTTTTTCGTGAGCTCTCTTGGAATCTCTTCATCAAAAGGGGAATCATGTGGTTCAACTTTGCAGTTTGGATGAAAGGATGAGAAGTAGGTCTGATGGTGCGTGGAGCGGTCGTGACAAAAGGCCTATCTTTACAAAGGAATTGTTCTAGTTCTATTTCTTTCAGCTTGTTTATCAGCGTCCTCTCGCTCTCTTCATATATACTCAATGACATTTTGTCCATTTGTTATTTTTGGGCACATTCTTCTATATTCTTGTTCCACACCTCCAACACCAATCAAATGGAGCTTTCAGTCGGCTATATGAGGATTTGTACTGTATTTTGGCAACCATTGACATATCCATATCTTGACCCCCACCACCAACAATGGTGTCTACCACAATGTGCACCATGTCTCCAACGAGGGGAATCTACGATCATGTCTCATAGGAACTGATGTGTTTTTAGCAGCTTCTTGGCCTTGCACTCCACACTGAAGCAAAACTTGATGCCATCCTAATCTGTTTTTTTATCACCAAGAGTCAAACCATAACGGCGCGAGGTGAGAGCATACACAGAATTTATGATGTTTAAACATAAACTTAGATAACAATAAATTATTGCCTTAATATTATTAAATAGAAATTAGAACTACACCATACATATCCTAATTTGTTTTTGATCACCAAGATTCATCATAAAGGCGCGAAGGTGAGAGCATACACAGATTTAGAATTTTTTTTAAGCTAATAAACACATAAAAAAACTAGATACTATTCTGCTTTTGATCACCAAGTGCACCGTATATGCACGAAATTAGAGCATACACAGAGTTCAGATTTCTTTACCAATTATTAAATACAAAAATAACTCTTAAAATAGCTAAAAAAAAACCTATGTCATCCTAATCAATTTTTGATCACCAAGATTGCCATAAAGGCACAAGGTGAGAGCATACACAGAATTTAGGATGATATTTAAAATTTTAAACTATACATGTGATTTTTATTTTAAAACCGCAACATAATAAATAAATAAATAACCATAAAAAAAATAGCATAGGATGAATTACAAAAAAATTAAAATACGGTATAGCCTGTAGTGTACATCCTTGTTGCCTCTAAACAAATGCTACCTCTTCATCTCAACATCTACTCTTTTAGTTTTGAATGAACAATAAACTTTAAAACATACCTAGTTCTTCCTTCTTCAAGTCTTCAACAATCTGCTTCCTCTCCTTCTCCTCCTTGCAATGGTGGACTTTGCCAAACAAAAGAAGCAATGGCTGCCCCTCCTTTAAATCTCTTGCCTCCTCTAACTGCTCTTTGCAAAACCTCCATCCAATCTTTTGCTCTCCACTAAGCTGCTTCAACTATTCTTTGGCTCTTTGCTGAATACTGAACTTAGCAAGAAAGACAATGAGAATGTGATTTAGAATGGACCCAAGATTTCATTATGAGAGCTTTTAGGAAGTGCTTTTTAGCAACTTTTTGTAGGTAGATTAGAGTTAGGTGTATTAAATGCTTTTACTCATTTTGTTTTTAGGGTAAAAAGTTTTGATGCTAATAAAAAAGTCAAAAAAAAAAAAATGTTTTAAAACCCTTTTAAAGTTGTTTTATGGCAAGGATATGGCACATGGGTACGTGTGAGTCCCTCCCAAGTACTTCGGACACGTACTTGTGGCGTACCCTAGATACGGGACCCTTAGGGACGTTTCGGTGCCCCTGTGTATCCATATCTGAACCTGTACGTATCCGTACGGATACGTATTAGGCAAGGTTCATGGGGGGGCATGATGTATCTTATGGGCTAAACGTAGGCCACGAACTATTTTCCATCTAAGAGAACCTATACCTTTGGACATACCCAAGACGTACCATACCCAAAGGTTAAATTGATGTACCCACATACTTGTACCATACCCATATCTTGGCAAACTAGGTAAAAGTTTTTTACAACATGAGGGAAAAGATTGAGGAATTTTTCACTCCTACTGTGAATAATGTGAAAATGGTCACATTTTGGTTGCTTCTCTCTTGATATTTGGATGAGGAGGTTTACTAGGTGTAGCCTAAGGGTTTTCAGGTACCCAGTCATGATCATCTAGTTTGCATAGTGATTAAGTCCTTGTAAGGTGTGGGCAGCCTGACATATCGGATGTCCACATGACCATATCTGTGTGTTGATGTTAGTGATCTTTCTCAGATTTTGTCTCAACCAAAGCTCATACAATGGACAACAGCAAAGTGATAGAGGGTTGCATGTTTCAAATTAACATCTAAGGAGCAGCTTGTTGATTTAATGGCTAAAGCGTTTGGTTCCTTTGTGTTTGTAAAAACTTTGGCACAAACTTGAAGTGGTTTTCGGATTTTTCAATAGGTGATATTAAAGTTATTAAGTCATTATGTAAACATTAACTATGACGTCATTAGTTAATGTACTTTAATTATACAACATACAAATACTTCATCTAAACATAACTACTTTGTGATTAATAAATGACGGACACACACAAGATGAAACTGTTCCATGTGCCATATGCCTTCCATTTCTCTTCATTCTTTCTCATATTCACTAACATCCAAATCTATAATGAACCTTCACATTTCTTGTATTAGAAGGGTTATACCGATTGCAATCTAAAAAAAAATGTTTTCTTTTCTAAAAGCATTCTTTAGAATAATTTTTTTGTCTTTGTTAGTGTTAGTTGTAGCACTCAGGTCTACGAAATGGAAAATAATACCAGGCAGGAAAGCAGGTTTTAGCACATGGCTATTTTTGTAAGAGTTTTTCAGTTGAAGAATAATGATGGGTTTGATAACTATCTTAATTCTTTTGTTTTATAAGGATTGGGAAGAAATATAGATAAGTTGTACTGATGTATTCATCTGTTGGATTTTGGGGAACTGAGTCACTGTATATAAAAGCCAACTGTAGGTAGTCACTGATCAACTTACAATGTTTTTTTGGCTTTGAATCAATATAAACCAGGTAGACATTGCAATAGATTGACTGCTATGCAATTTATTCTTTAGGTGACAATTTGTAAGTGGGATTCAAACCCCAACACTTCGTTTGAGGTATGGATATTGTTGATCTATATCACTTTAGCTTTCTTTTATTGGGAATGATGTATATGGTGTATGCACAATGAACTGGGAAAGATATAGCATCGAAAGCTAAGGTTAAAAAGGCTGCCTTATCCAAGTGTTAATTTTTGCACAATTACGTGATCTACATCCAGTTATGCTTGTTTGGAACAGCTCTCTAAAATTTAGATACAAGCGGTAATGGGTATAACTGAAGACTTAACATGCACCAAAGAACTATAGACTTCAATCAACCAGCTTAATGATTATCCAATAACCAACAGTTTACCCAAAAGGCTACAAGCATGCATTGGCCTGCATCATGAGGAGTTTGTCTAGGATGCTTTTGAAGTTCAATATATTCATCATAGTCATTGTATGGCTATATCTTGTGAGTTAACATAAAAAAACATGCCACAAAGGACCTACAAAACTAAGCACAAAATGCAAGATCACTATCTTGTGAATATAAATCCCAATATTTAAGGCTAGTATGTTTTAAAATGCTAAAAAGCATGTGGCAAACTGTTAACTCAAAATCAACAACAAAAATGGGAGGAATTCTAAAGAAGGTTTTGTCTAACTAGCAAAATTAAAATGTCAAATATTCCCAAAAAAAAATAATGTCTACAGAAAAAATAGGTCAATGGCACTTAACTAACAGCAAAAGAAGAGCTCGAAGCAACCCCGACCGAAAACAACAACAAAAACGGGCATAAACCCGTACGTGTGAACCTTAATGCTTAAAACATGTAATGTGTAATGATTTCAAACAAGTCTAGTGAAATAGATCAACCAGTAAGATGGTGAATAATGTTGTGAAACCGAAAAATGTAAATCTTGTATGGAAGGAGTCTAGAACACGTATAACCCATGTTTGCTACTATTTACCACTTGCATTTTTTCTATGTGAACTTATATTATAAGCATAAACTTGGATTATAATTGCTTCAGCATTATGCATTTTGAGAGAAAAGGAAGCAGACTTGAGCAAAACATGGATTAAGCTTGCAGTGGAAAATATAGAAGCGCAAGGACATTGTAGCTATGTGTCACTATCCTCATAACAAATGCTAAAGTCATAATGAGTTAAGCACGGCATTTTTATACCATCCATAAAACATTCAAACTTTAAACAAAGTAGGTATGTTAATAGTTGTAAGAATCAGAAAGGTAAAAGCAACAAGTTGTAGATTACAATTCCCATTTTCGTTGTTCTACACATAAAATAAAAATATTCTTGTTTATTCAAAGGCCCATTTTCTTCAACATTAATTTAGTTTCATTATAGCCTTGAAAGATGGTGACCCCAACTGAATGCCACATTCAGATTAAAAAAACTTAATTGTGCAATCTGGGTAATGATTATAGAGTACCAGCATGTGAATGCCCAGAGCAAATCATTAAACTATCTTCCTGAAGGATATTGTTACACTGCCATGGCCTGTTGGCTTTAGTAGGCTTTAGTTATATGTTACTTGGGACAGTATAAAACTGCTATGGTAATATGTTTCCAACATTTTCACAGTTTCAAATTTGGGCAATGGTGCTCTTTTTTCAGTTGAAGAGACCAATTTACAATCGCTCATTTTACCAACAAAAAAAAAGGTTCAGATTCTTGGTTAAATTTATAGTAGCCATGTGCATAAAGAGTGAAATGTGGGAGCTGTAGGAAAAAGCATAAGGAAAAATGACATTTTTTTTTTTGATCAAATTGGATTATCCTAAAAGCACAGTCTATAAAAAGCTTCCATTATATAGAAATTTTTATTTAGCACGATAAAAGAAAAAAATTGGCGTCAAATAAGATTAGAGAGAGAACGGGTCAAGGCACGCCCAAGAAAAAACAAGAAAACATGTTTTTGTTTCCAACATGTAAGTTTTTTGGATACCAATGGGAAATCAGCTCTATGTAATAGAATCACTCATAGATAAAAATCTACATGACATGATGGCGAAATGCAGACATATTGATGGTGGATATCTATTGCCATATATCTCAAAACTAAACTTCATAAGCAATGTAAACATGCATCGTATCATTTCGTAAAGAATGTTCTGGAATAATTTCAAACAAGGTATGCACAAAAATAAATCATACGTTCAACTGTGATTACAGGTATAAGAAAATAGCAGGATAGTGCAAAACATAAGATTTTTCCTCCTTCAAATAAATATTGAATAGCTTGTGGTACCAACCTGCCCATATACTACATCACTGCCACGTCTGCAAAAAATGATATATATGCCAAGTCATTATCCAACTGAAAAAATCAAAAATAAACAATACAAGAATATCAAACAGGATTATTAATGCTACATCTAAATGGAAAACATCCCAGATCCAACCAATCCAGCCAAACTATAGAGGTCAATTATTGGATTTTAAGAAAAATAGAATACCTCCTACTCCTTGTTGCTTGAAGGCTTTTCACAAATCCTTCAGGAAAATTTTCGAATCGCTTATGCACGGTTTCAACTGAACGTATCTAAAAAAGTGAAAAACAGAAAATAAAATTCTAATAAGAAAATTACTTGGGCACAGAGACCCAATAAAGACTGAGTTGCCAATGCTAAATTTTTGCTCGATACAAAGAAACATAGATAATCAAAAACAAGTACTAAGGCCACTTTTCATATTACCAAAACATTCATGCTTCTTCTAAAGAGTCATAATCACTTCCTATTTTGATATAAAACATGTACAGCTAAAATCAATATATATCTACTTACAGTTTAGTGAAATCACGAATCGCCATCCACAAAATATAATCACCATATCAGGTAATTTATCATAAAATCCTTTATGATCTTTGACAAGACCAATATAGATATGTATATTTACCTCCCCTAAACGATCCTTTGCTCCTATAAGACCCCCCACAATGGCAGATAAAACTGTGTACCAAACATGAAGGTCTAGAACATAGATCTGCAAAACTCCACATGCTGCATCAGCTTTTGCAAATTACTAATAAGTTTCTACTAGGCACCAAAATGCAAATAAGGCAGAAATTTTCCAGAAACAATAACTTACAGCAACAATTGGTGCCCAGAGACAAATAATAGTCAGAGCATTGTGATTATCTGCAGGATGACCAGTCATTCACAAATTATTACTATTATTTATAATCAATTGCCAATCTGAAACACACACTAGATTCTCTATCCAGATGCGCAGCAATTCAAGTTGCATTCACATAACACATACTTGAAAAGCTAAACAAGGACAACATAATAGAAATTAGAATAAAAGAAAAAGAAAAAAGAATTATATACCAATTTCTCTTGGCTGAAGGAAAATAAAATGGTTTCCTTGAACATCTATCCTTGCTTCACTTAAGGTTTCCATTTTTTAATCCACATACCCAGATCTAGGAAGCATGGATACGCCCAAGACCCCCTTGTATCCCCTTTGATACGTATCGGATACGGATACGTGCCTGATACGTACCGGATACATCAGGATACGTCACGGATATGTACAGACGTATCCGTGACGTACCCTGACATATCCTGTACATATCAGGCATGTATCCTGCAGTAAATGTATTTTTTAAGTTTTATTTCATTTTTAAGTAAATACGTATCCTGCAGTAATATGAAATGTAAAATCTTAAGTGTATTGTATGTTTTGAAAATTTGAACATGGATCCTAGTATATTTTTCAAATTTCAAGTTTTGTTCGTATTCATGTTGACATGATATTCGTATATCCTATGTATGGCAGCCACACGATCAATAAAAATGCAAAGTCTTAAGTAACTGTATATTGAATGTTTTGAACATTGATTCAAGTTTTGTATTACTATTTCAGTTTTTTATGGACTAAAAATGAGTAGATGTACATATAAATATATATATATATATATATATATATATATATATATATATATATGTACGGACATATACAAGACATATCGTATCCAAGGGTTTTTTAAAATTGACGTATCCGGGTATCGTATCCGCATCCAAACCGATACTCGTATCCGTATCCTGGCAACATAGACCCAGATCTTACACTCAGGTTAAGCGAATATTATGCCTAAGCTACTCTGAGCAAGGAAAAAACTTCTTTTGTCAGTTGTACTTTGTAACTCTGCATAAGATCACCAATTCTAGCTCTATGAAACTTATGTTTGGATTCATACCCAGAGATTGCATGCTTCTAGGATTTAAAAATATAGAGACAAAACAGCAATGGATGCCATTCTAGTTACTCCACACCAAAATAACAAGTTCCATGAACCCTTTTAGAGCGGCAATCGGATATGTACTTAGACGGGAATTCATTAAAAATTCCAACCATTACGAGGGTGCAAGAAGGAAAAAAAACCTGGAAATTTTTTAAGTTGTGGGAGTTATTTAGGCTATACTTCAGATAAAGGGACATAACAAAGTAAGAAAACCAAATATCCGTTTATAAGATGATTCAAGAGTCAATGTCCTTTAAAACCCTCGTTATCCTCCTTTTGTGCCACCTTGGTACACAAGTATATATTTTGGAGGATGCATTGAAAATGCCAATGGCACTTGATGTCCTCCAGAACTAAAGGCTTTGAAAACAAAGAACTGAGAGGCAATGGAGACAAGGAAAAGTTGAATGTTTTATCTTAGAAGCTTTTGCTTTTCATTTCCGAAGGAAATGAAAAGATACAAATCCATGCTTGAAAAAACAAAGTAGGATTTGATGAATGGCTTAAATTGCATGCAAAGGAGCATTGAGTGCCAGTTTTAGTCGGCATTGTAGACCGTCATATTAGTATAATCTTTAGTTATCAGTGTAATTCCATAATTTAGTAGCTGATGTATCATGTGGTTAATGATTGTATTATCGGCTTTTAGTATTTTTGTAATGGCTCTCATTTGTATGTTTGGTTTTCGATGGTTGAGTTAGTTTGAAGGGGATAACCCAGAGTTGAGTACCATTTTTAGTTGGCATTGTAGACCGTCATATTAGTTTAATCTTGGTTATCAGTGTAATTCCATAATTTAGTAGCTGATGTATCATGTGGTTAATGATTGTATTATCAGCTTTTAGTATTTTTGTAATGGCTCTCAATTGTATGTTTGGTTTTCGATGGTTGTGTTAGTTGGAAGGTGATAACCCATTAGGTCTTCTAGTCATATAAATAGAAAGATGTGCGTTGGGGATAGGGCACTTGTATCAGGTCCTCCTTGTATCATGTAAATTGTATTGAGACTTATCTTTTATGAATACAAGTTGTTATGGTTTGGATGCTTTGATCTGCCATGCTTTGTTATGCACTTACTATTCTTTGCACGTTGTTAATGATAGTCAAATAACTCAATATACATTATCTTTGCTACAATCAGGCATCATTGCCTTAAAGAACAATAAGAAATGTCATATTTTGTTCACAAATCTATGTGTCAAACATAACTGTCAAACACAACTATAAAAGATATTACACCCTAGAGAAGAAGTCCAACGCGTGTGAGCATAATTTATGCTATTGACCCTGAACAAGGGGAGGGAGAGAGACATGATCAGGGAGGAGACCAAGAAGTTAAATGGTCAACTCAATTGGTGGAGCGACACCGAGGAAGACTAAGGCTGCAGAAAACAGACATTCCTAAAATCCATCAAGTGAAGTACAAAGCCGAAGCGAAAGCCGATGCCGAAGCGTGAGAAGTCATAAGCCAAATTCGGAGCCAAAGCCGAAGCCCAAACCAACGAAGGGTTTAGCTGGAATTGGTGGACTCCACACCAATTCTCAATAAGAAATGGGTAAATATTTCTACAGCCCCTTCAAAAGGAAGTGTGGACTTTACCAACAAGTTTGGGTCAAGGGCGGTACAAGTGAATCACATGAAAGGCAAGGACAGCCCAAACGATAAAGATTGCCCACTACAGGAGACCATCAACCTGTTTATGGGAAAGTGAAAATAAATGGATTCCAATTTCTGAATGGCCAATGTTAATACATCGTGAAGATCAGATTATGTTGCAAAATGTATTGAATACTCGCCCTCTTTGCTCATCCCCGTCCCATGACAATTTGGGATAGGGACAAAACCCTTCTGGCAATTATATTGTTTCTACAGCATATGCCTCTTTGGTGATAGCAATCCTCATCCTCTTCAATTTCTCTTTAAAAACTTGTGGCACCCATGTATGTGGACTAAAGTTAGTATTTTTTTCTGGCTCCTTATTCATAGAAGGGTCTTAACAGGAGACCAACTTATCAGGAAAGGATTTTATGGCCCTTTCAGATGTGCTTTATGCTTAATAGGATGAGGAAACTTCTACTTGTATTTTTTCATGTGCCCTTGTGTTATTCATATATGGCGTCAACTTGCGACCTTGTTTAATTTGCGATGGAATAATTTTGACTCCCTTGAATAGGTTATCAAAGAATGGCAAAGCTTGCTTCCCAGAGGTCAAAAGCTTCTTCCAGTACTGTGGAGTGGGATATCTCTTCTTCTTTGGAACTCTAGAAAAGAAAGGAACAAAAGAATTTTTCAGCACAGTAGCAAAGACAGTTCTTATGTTTGGGAGAAAACAAAAAATCAATATAGCTGAAACTCTTCAACATAAGATACCTTTACCCAACACCATGTCTACAGTATGGAAACATATTTGTAATCAGCTATCTCTTGAGCCAAGTGAAGTCATTTTACCCCATTTTCATATTAAAAAGGAAAGTATGAGAGAAAGTCAAGCTAAGGCCCCTCTTTTGGGTCATGGACAATTGAATACTGATGGTACTTTCAGAGGCAATCCAGGGAAGGCTGCTATGGGGGGCATTGGTAGAAACCATAGTTGGAATACTCGCATTTGGCAAATACTCAGTAGACCCCAAAAAAAAAAACTCAGCAAAAACTCACCAATATTCGGCCAATACTCGGGAATACTCGGCAACTTAAAAAATACTCAAATTTCTTTAAAAAACATAAATTTGCTCGTACTCAAGAATACTCGCCAAAACTCAGCGAATAAATACTCACCAAAACTCGGCGAGTTTTTTTTTTACCTTTTTGGCGATTTTTATGGCGAGTTACTCGTTTTGCATGATTTTTGGCGAGTTTTTAATAACTCGACGAGTTATAGGCGAGTGTTCCAACTATGGTAGAAACCAAGAGGGTGACAAGCAGTTCTTTTTTGCTAAGAATTTGGGTGTTACTTCCAATAATATCGTGGAGATGAAAGCAGTCTATAAAGGTATGCAAGAGGCTATTAAAAGTGGTTGGCAGAAAATTCAAATTCACTCAGACTCTCAAATTGTTATAAAGGTATTATCTGACAAAAGGGCCAATCCTCCTCCCAATTGGTGAATTGCTAAAGAGGTCTGGAAGATCAAAACATTGCAAGAGAATTTTCAAGAAGTGCAATTCATCCACATTCCTTGTGATAGAAATAAAATTGCATATGGTTTGGCCAATGGGGCTCTTGATAATAAGGATCTCCTGTGCTATGGCTTGCCTCCTACATAGTGGTCCAACCAGCTACAAGAAGACATCAAATATATTATCAATCTTGGTTCTTCACTATGTTGATTTCCACTGCTTTACGTTTGTATAATGTTAGTGCTTGGACTAATAGTTTTCAGGCCTGACATAGCCAAATATGTAAATTTGATTACCATATAATATAAAATTTTGTTGTTTAAAAAAAATGAAAAGAAGTTGGCGAACCTACAACAACATTATTTTGCATTGTTTGAATGTTGTCATAGTTGGTATGTCCAAATCTTGCATTTCATAAGAGACTTGTTATTCTTCCTTCAACAAGATGACAAACGTATTAGAATAAAAGACACAGAGTTTATTATTAAGTCACTATTAGTTAAGTATGACCTAAAGATTAGTTGTAACCTTCTCGACCATTTCGTAACTATATCTTTCATAATAACATGGTGGGCACAAAATCTATGAAATGTGCATTCCAATTTCTATCCATTCCTTCCTTGTTCACGTCTTCTAAAAAAAAGCTTATTGAAATTGACAGCTCGCCTCTGCATTTTAACAATTCCTTCCCAAAATCCAGTCAAGATAATTGTATTATCACATTTTCTTTCGATTTTTACCTCTTCGTCTTCTAGCAAAATGGAATGGCCTTATTGTTGAATGAGTGGCAAGGACATCAAGTTTCATTTTAGTTGAAGAAGGTATAAGATATTGTGGACAATGAAATCAAGAATTCTTGGTGACATGAGTCAAATTGTCCCTTTCCTTCAAGTTTCAAACTTCATTTGTTTGCAAAATATAAAGGACTGCATCTTGCTTCATAAAAAATCTCAAATAAGTTCCCTTCATAAAGTCATGTTTTGCATGGCACCAATATCTAGGACCCAAGCATCAAACCAGGTTGAATCCACTAGGGCAGAATTGACATTATCTATTATGGAAAGCACACATTCACTTGCAAAGTGAGCCAACTTTGATTCTGAGTTTTACTTCTTTTCCTTATTTGCTTCCTTTCGGTTTTCATAGGCCTAAATCTTAGCCCACGATGTTTTGCATTCATGACCCACATGACTCGCTTTTCTAACACATAATTGTAAACAAAAGTTTTTACGGTCATTTTGCTTCTCATGGTGTTTACCATTGTTTCTACAAGTTTTGCCTCCTCGTCTTCTATTTCCTCCTTTGCCTCTATCGTTTCCTTAATTCTTGGAAGAGAAAACAATATTGAAATTGCCTTTTTTAAGAGCATCACAAATATGTTCTCTTGTGGTTTCAAGCTTTCTTCCAAAGGTCCTTTCTATCTCAACCATCTTTTCAACCAATTGATCAAAAGTGACTTCAATTGATTGCTTACTTGCAAAGACTCTAAGATAAGATAAGATAATTATATTAAATGTCCAACAAATGACCATAGAAATAGGTCAATGGGACTGCACCATTAAAAGCAAATCAAAAGCAACGGCGAAAACCCAAAAGGGTCTCCAAGAACAACAAAAGAAGAAGAAAGAGAGTACAAAGAGGGAGAGGAGGTGGAGGGAAAAGCCTCGACACCAACCCTCATGATTGTCGCCCAAGGCCAGTCAGAAAGAATCTGGTGATGTGCTAATGTCTGGTATCAAGAACTGGAAGCTGTCTGAGATGCCTATGATCCATGGAGAGTCGAGCTCTCTGGGTGAACCTGGTGACCTGACGCCTATGAGAAAGGGCCCTTGGCTGTGTCTGAGTTTGTATATCTTTGATCTGGGAAGAAGCACCTCTAGTCCTGACAGATCTAGAATAAGAGTCCCCACTAGGATCAAGTCTCTGCTTGGTGCCCCTCTCACCCAGGAGCACAGCAAAGAAAGATGTGATCCGTCGAGTAGTAGTCTCCCTGGAAGGTGGGTGGAGGACCCCTTCACGGAGCTTAAGAGCTTCATGTAAATCGAGAGCGAGACACCTCTGATCATAATACCTAAAGAAGGTCGTGACCGTTGGACATTCATGGAATAAGCAGTGAAACCTCCCTCTGATCTCATACAAGATGGGGCATCGAAAAATGAAATGTTCCTCTGTCTCAGTCTCCTAGAGGGAACAAAGTTGGCAGATCCTCTTGGCCCGATCCAACAGGTGATCGCTCTCGACCCAAAGCCTGTGGGAGCTAACTCTAAACTGGCCCAGGGAGATGCGGAGAACATGCATCCAATCACAGGAGATATAGGTGGGATGAATGATGAGTCCATTGGTGACTTCAAGAAAGTGATTTGCGTAGAAGGCCATCTTCAGGTGTAGCTCATCCCAAGGGTTGGTCCAAGTAATCTAAATGAACTGTCAATATATATCATCTCTGATGATTTTGTGCAGGTTATGCTTACTCGGAAGGAGTTGAGCAGGAGCATCCATGAAGTACCTGAAAGAGGGGAGACGGTCCATGTTAATCCCAAGGGATCCAAGGAGACGAGAGACGCTGGTATACCAGCAGCGAGTTGGGCCACTATGGTCAGAAAGAGCAATGGCCTCAAAAGAACGGTAGGTAAGGTAAATGTACCTATCTCTGCCTGTGTAAGAATCAAAAAGTCCCTGGATACGATGCAAAAGTGAGACGAGACCAAAGATGAACTCAAGTCTGAAAGGGCAAGCCCCAAACTCAGCAAGGATGATATTATGAGGAACAGTCTCTTTACATCTGAGCATAAGGATCTTAACCCACTCAACAGAAGCCCAATCTGACTCGAGCAAGGAGGGACCCCCAAACCTCAGAACCAACAAGAATTGTGGGTCTCACAAGAGGGTCCAAGAGAGACATCTTGGACAACGTGTCCTGAAAGTGGTGACGGAAGCACTGTCTCTCCAAGATTGCAAGGGAACCATACCCCTTGTTGATGCGGGGTTGAATAGTCGGACGTAGACTGAAGCGAGTTTCAGAGAAGAGAACCCCCAGATAGGTGTAGGATTTGGTGATCTCCAACTCCTCCCCTCTATAGAAGCAATGTAAGTCAGAGGTCTTCAACACATTGAAAACCATAACCTTGGTTTTACACAAGTTGACTGTAAGCTGCCTATGATCATAGAAGAGGGCTAACATGTCAAGTTGTCTCTGTAACCCCTCCGCAGAAGAAGCCAAAAGGACCACATCATCCGCGAAGAGAATGATGTAGATCAAAACCTGGTGAAGAAGACAACCGTCCCCATCCTATATGTGATCTCGGAGAAATTCCTCCAATTCATCAATATAAATACCAAACAGAGTAGGGGAGAGAGGGCAGCCCTATTTGACTCCAATGGTGCTCCTGATGAAGTCGGAAAGCCCAGCAACAGTACGAAGGCGACCCAAGACCTCCTCATATAGCTGAGTGATGGCGACAAGAAGGGTTTTGGAAATACCAATGTCTCTAAGTCTGTGGAAAAGGACTTCCCACAGAACTGAGTCAAAGGCTTTCCAAAAGTCCACAAAGCAGCAGAAGTCTCTGGACGAACGGTGACGTGTTTCCTCAATGATAGCACGGACGGTGAGAATGTGATCAATAGTCTGGTACCCTAACCTGAAACCTACCTGTCCTCTGGCTCTGCACTGATACTACTCTAGAAACTCGGATAGTTACAAATGGAGAACAGTAGCGTACAACTTGGAGAAAGTGTGACCCACCATAATTGTCCTGTAATTATTAGGGTCAGAAGTAGGACCGGATTTGTGAATAGGATGGATAATATGGTGGGACCAAGAATGCGGGAAGCCAATACACACGACCTGATTGAAAAGGTCTACCAAATAATTGTTGATGGTGTTGATCCCATGCTTGAAAAACTTTGCCTGAAAGCCTTCCTCGTCTGCTGCTTTGCTGCAATTCATCACCGATATGGCCTTCTTAACATTTGTGTAGGTGAAGACGTGGCAGGTGGAGGGTGGGGACACAACCTGGGTCTAGGGCTAACCAGGGATATTATACAGGGTGGAGGTGTGGGTGAACATAGTGTGGGGGTCAAGATCCAGGGGTAAGAGGAGAGTCGGGGAAGATGGTACGCCAAAAACGTTTGGGGGAATGGAGAAGTGAGGTGCGGAGATCCCTTCTTCTATGGGCAATAAAGGTACGCTTCTTGTGGCGGAGGAGAATACGATAGGCAATTTTGAGGGAGGCAAAGGATGAAAGGTCATGGGTAAAGGCCATATGGAGCTGGCGGTGAAGGGTTTTGCAGTCGTCGTCATACCATTGGTTCATGGGGCATGTCCTCATACAAAGGGGCCTGGAGGTGAAATGGGGGTAGGAAAGCAAGGTTGTCTTGTGCATAGCGGTGGCAAGAAGGTTGTACATCCTATCAGTGGGGAACATAGTGAAAAGGGATAAAGGGGGGAGAAGCTGACGGAGATGAAAGGAGAAGGTTATGAGGTCACCCTCATCAAGTCTCAGAGTGGTACGTGGAGGGCAGTGAGGGGGCTCGGGGTCTTAGGGGGTGGTTTCCGAGGAGAAGGAAAGGGCCGCATGGTCAGCAAGGGAATGGGGGAGATGGAAAAGTGGTGGATAAAGGGAAGAAGGTCAAGTGTATTCATGACGTAATCAACTACACTAGCGCCACCACAGTGAGGTCTGCAAGTGAAGGACTGGGAATCTGGAAAACAAGATATGCCATTAAGGATCAGCAGGTCATGAGATTCCCCCATCTGTAAAACGTGTTGGCCATATGTTGTCAAGGGCCCTGCCGACAAAACTCAAGTCCACCTCTAAGGTGCAAAGAGCATCAACAATCTTGCCATGCAATGGGACTTGGGAGTTTTTGGTTCAAGCGTTTAAATCACCCAAAAGGATAACCTCACCAACCACAGAGAACTGAGAGATGCCAGCAGAAACATCAAAGTAGGGGTCCCCATCCAGGCCATTCTCAATGGAAAAAGGAGAAGAGACAAGAGGGAAATAACAAACTACAATAAAAATGTCCCAGATAAGGTGTGTGGTCCGCCTAACCTTGATCCACAGAAAACGAGGAAACTCGTCCTCAGCTACCACAGAAATCTTTCCCCGAAGAGTGTTCCTAACCAAACAACTGACTCCACCAGAACCCCTAACTCCACCTGAGCTCCTAGTATCTTGCCTGCAAACAGAGATCCAATATTACCCCTTAATGTCCGTGAGAGGACGAACGGGGCTCTCATGTGTTTCCGTAACAAAAAGGAGATCATAGTGACCCAATGCATCTTGTAGGAGACCAGGTGAAGACCAATAAGACTCGTTTCCATTCTAACATAAAATGGAAATGCCCGTACAATGACGCCTCTCCCAATAGGACCGTCATTTGGACACGAGGTCCCAACTAGGAGGGAAAACTAGGCGGGAAAGTGTCTCGAATCACTGGTTTGAGGTTCCGAATCACCGCCCATTTACCTCCCTTCCTGGCTGCCATGACTATTTCCCAGGACTGTTTAAGCTTTGCCACCTGGGTTCTAGTGAGATCTTCATCAAGGAAAATCTTCATCAAGGAAGATCTAAAAATATTTAACATGTGGCAAGAAGAGATTCTAAAAAGACAAACTTATGTACATCAATTTTTCCACCAATAGCCTCAACATCATGCTTGACTCCACAAATTTCTGAAAACAAACTCATTGGATCACCATTTTTCAGCTACAGATTGTACAACTTCAGTTGCAAATGTATAAATTCCAATTCTAAATGGGAATCACACAAATCCTTTTGGACTTATGTAGTGTTTCCGATGGTGTGTTGCACCTTTGTATGTGATGAAAGACTTCTCCATCAACTGAGACCCTTGTCAAAGCCAATGCCTTAGAATTTTGTGCCTTCGCATTTGTAATTTTGGATTTTTTGTTGGTACATCTGGTTGTTTGTCTCCATCACAAATGTCAAACAACAAATCATTGACAATGAGGGTATTCTCAACTTTCTTGGACCATTCTAACCAGGTGTCTTTCCTAGGTAGATAAGATAACATAGATAAGATAATATTATTAATGTCCGACAAATGACCACAAAAGTAGGTCAATGGCACTGCAGAGTACAAAGCAAAAGAACCCAGCGAGAGGACCCAAACGGAATACAAAGAGAAATGGAAAAAAAGAGAAGGAAGCGACAAGTGTAGAAAACCCAGAAAGGGAGAAGAGGATAATGGTGTGGGGCTGAGCAGGGGAGAAAGCAACACCCCCAACACCATCACCAAACAAACAAGGTTGGCTTAAAGTAACATGCGGAGTCCCGATGCCCAATAACTAAGAGTCTGAGTAACCCACTACATCCTGTAAGAAAACAAGGCTGGACCAGTAAGACCTGTTTTCCAATCCAATATGACATGGAAAAGCCCCTGTTACGACGCCACTCCTAGTGGGACCATCAATTGGGCCTGGGAGCCCAACCAAGAAGGAAAGTGTCTCGAATCACTGGTTTGAGGTTTCGAATCACCACCCATTTACCCGCTTTCCTAGCTACCATGACTACCTCCTGAGACTGTTTGAGTTCTGCCACCTGGTCTCTAGTGAGGTCTTCATCAAGGAAGATTTTGTCAGGGAGTGAGAATAGTCTCCGCTTAGCCCTAATAGCCCGAAGCCTCTCACCTGCTGATTTGAAGCGAAGGAAGAGAGTAGAATCAAGACCAAGCCATGCTCTATCAATTTGCACTTCATGCGAAGGAAGAGGGTACTAACTATCGATGTAATTGAATGCATTTTGTTGTCAATGTGAGATGGATTGGTTCATTATCACTCCAATAAGTTTCATTTTCTATATACCGTCAAATGGATATACCAAACCTCTCGATATACTCGCCCTTCCTATATATCATCGATACGTGGAAGAAGCTCGTTTTTTCAATATACCCGTCGATAATTGAAAGAGATTTTAAAGCATGTGACAGCAGAGTAGTACAAGCCACTTAGGCAACACGTAAAAAGGATTTGTCCTATCCATGACACTTGCTTAGAAAGAAATCTTTGTATGTGGGCAATAGTTCAAGTGCGATGACTTTATTGCTAGGCATAAATTAGAGGCATCACATGTACCAAACATTGTGTTTTGATTTAAGTTTGCAAAAAATGTTTCGATTTTATGAGTTTTGATTGTATCAAAATGACTTATTTTTCAATATTTTAAATAAGTCGAAGCTTTTTATCCAAAAAGAAAAAAGTTCTGTAGTAGCTATATCCAATAAAATATTTTCCAAATTTTAAAATAAAAATAAGTAATTCCTTTCCTTAAGCCCACACTACAAAATTTGAGAAATCATTTCCAGCTGCTGCTGTAATACCACTAATGAATGTTCGTCTTGGAATGACAAGCTGAAGGAAGTTGTGTTGCGGGGAGGAGAATGCTCTTCTTATGCCAGTGTTACGCGGGGACGCGTCGCCCCCTTTTCCTTATGTCTCGGACGTCCTAGGGACTTGGGGACGGGGACGGGACGTTTCCCCGCCGTCTCGCTTTTCCAAAAATTAAAAAGAGGGGGACATCCCCCAAAAACATGGAGCGCACCCGGGACGTCCTATAGGTGCAAGGAGTCATTGGGAACGTCGTAGAAGACGTCGTAGGGGACATCGTGACGTCCTCGGGACGTCACGACATCCCCTACGACCCTGCCCGCTTTTCCAACTTAAAACCTAAACATGCATGCATTTCTGAGCACAAAACTATGTCATTCATGCAACAGTAATTGGCTAAATGGCGTTCAGATCACAATTCATATTTGTACCATAGTTCCTGTCCAAAATCTTTTAACAAAGTAGCAACCATTGGACTAGGACTGAAAGCCTACACCTCACATTTGTTTGTTTTCTGCAAGCTTGTTCTTTAATGCAAATTCTAAGTGAAGAAAGTGAGCTCCAGACATTTTTATCTTCAACCTTCTTCAGCTAAAAGACAGTTTGGTATGTCAAGGACATATTTCAGTTTCTTAATTTAAAAATTTAATCTCACATTTTTTGAGTCAGAAGCTTCTAGGTATGATGAGTTTTCCCCTATAGCTGCCTTCTAGAATACAATTCAATCATTAGTTATGCATAATACAGTGGATCTTTACATGATAGAGAGGTTCTACCTTCCACTTGAAGAGAATGGATCATTTTGCACTGTGCTACCAGCTTCTATTGTACTAACTGTTCCAATCTAATATTTCATAGCATATATAGGTGTACTCTTCTCATGTTGACAGTTGATTATAGAAGAGTAAGACTTGTATTTAATTTTCAGCTTTAGTCTTTCATTGTCATGTTGAAGTTTTGAACATTGAATATAATATATATAGCATTTTGTGCCTTGGCTTATGTGATGACTGATTGGATTAAGCATTAATGGTTTCAATCTTCAAACTTTCAATTTTAAGTCTTAGTTTATTCAGGTAATCATATTATATTTGTAAAATTAATAAATTATACATATTTTTTATTAGTTGTCCCCTTGTCGTCCCCCCGCCATCCCCAAATTTTCAAAAAAAAAAATCCGTCCCAGAAACCCCGTCCGTATGTCCCGACATCCCGCCATCACAGAGTCTTAGGTAACTATGTCGTACGCTCACTCACTCTCTTACTGCAAATATATTTTGTTTCATTACCTCCTCCCATGCTCACAAGTCCATTTTTTCAAGGTATTGTGTATTTATTGTTGTTGTGTGTTCTATTTTTGTATCAGCAGCTTTCCTCAAACTGGTCAATATTGAACACATTACCGCAGGCTTATTGAATTTTCCGGGAGAACTAAAATGGGTCCAATGAATTGTTATGAGGAGGTGCGTAGGCAAAGGCTTGAAGAAAACAAGAGGCACATGGGGGAGAAAACAAGAGGCACATGGGGGAGTTGAATTTGACTTGACTTGCCACTAGTTTAATCCACACTTCTAACAGAGCTTCTAGGTCTGGACAGAGGCCTTCAAATCATTTGTGCAACAGGTGGAGCTGATACCAAAAATGGAGGATTGACAAAGAAGAAAAAATACCCCGCGCTCTGATACCAATGTCAACTCAGTTATATGGACTGGAAAATAAATTGGAAAATTGTATTGATACAAACCCAAAAAAATATATTCAACAAAATCAGATGCAATTACATATAATGCATGATCATTCAGTTCATCTCCAGGATAACTGTTAAGATTCTACAAAGAGACAAATATTAATATAACCTAGGATTATGTACATAGTATCACATGAAACGTGACTGTTTTGGGATAGTTTCATGTCTTCAGATTACTGAACATTTCCTTAACAGTACAAGCTATTTTGGTAAAGCTCCTATTCAGCAGGGTTACTTTTATTAATAACCATATATTTTGCATTAATGAATTTTTCTTTGATAGCATATATTGCTGATCTTAATAAGAATATTGGACTTTAACTAATTGATGATTTGATATGGTTGCCACCTCATAGTTGATTGGTACAGATGCAGAAAACCATGCTCTTTGTACTGTTCATAGTTGACTTCTCAGGATTATCTTGCTCATAGTAATGAACTTGTGTATTCCTATTTACAACTCCCTCCTTCAGATGATCATTGGAATTTAGGATGGAATTACGTTTGTAAGTATTTCATTATATTTAATAATAGCATTGTAATCAACCTTCAGGCATCTCAGAGCATTACATGGGTGGACTGTTGTATTTCAATGTTCTATAGTATCTCTTTACGGTACGGTAGTCAGTACTCGGACCTCCCTAAGTGGTGGCATAAAGAGGGCTTACTGTAGTCATCTCCTAGGACAACAAATGTTGGAACAAGGAGGGGAGATAACTCCCTGAGACTGTTGCACCCCGTTATTTGTTTGGTGGTCTGTGATTCTCTTCCTTTGTGTAGAGATTATGTTGTACTCTCTATTTGGGATTCATATAGAACAAAATGGTTCCTTGTTTGAAGTATAGTATGTTCACTCAGGACATGATAGTCACCTTAGTTGGGTACTACATTCTTGTCAGAGCCATTTTTGTTTTGTGTACTGTGCTTCTGATGGAAGGCAGATGTTGTCCTTTGGTGACATGATTGTTCTGTTAGCAGTTGCTTGCTCTGGTTATGACTGTAGACATGCAAATTTATATAGACATTGACCTGCTTGAGTTAGCAAGTATATGGCAGGCTTGTTTACTGTCTCATAGCTACTCTGTATGGATTCAAGAGGAATGGTTATGGTTATAAAATCTGTACACCTAATGTGAACCTTCTTTGTACTTGATAGGTAATAGGTGACCAAGGAAGAAGGAAAGAAACTCTTCTACATCACTGAGTGCCATGGTTAAGTGATAGAGTTAGATATAATGATATGGCTTTGGGGACTAATCTGTTTGTGGAATTAGACCGGTATGACTGTATGCTATTACTTTGCCACTGCATCTCGTGGACTGTGTTGGTTCCCCTTCTTTGAACACTCCACTATAGGAAATATCACAAGAATACAGGAATACTCAAATGATTGTAAGTTGTTCAAAAGTTCTAAAAATTCTTACTGTGGCTACAATCATCATCTGCTTGCTTAAAGCTCTGGGATAGAATAGTTGGATTGCTAAAATGTTACAGTATAAATCTCTAATATTTTTTCAGGCACTGAAGGAATGGATGTTAGTCTCTATGTAATGTACAAGGGACTAAGAAACTCATTTAGAGTACTGTACTTTCTCTTACAAAGCCACTTGACTGTATGCTCAATTTAACTAGGGTTTGGTAAACATGGTAATGGATGAAATGGCCAGTTCTTGCTGAAGAAAGCAGTATGAATAATCATGGTCCAGTCTCTGAACTCTGTGATTTTGGATTACATTATATACAGAAATTTCAAGAACGAATGGAAAATTTGGCAATGTTCATTTAATACTGTTTTGGATAAAGTTATGGACCTTCTCTTTAAATGTAATAGCAATTTGATTTCCCCATTTGTGATGGTGTGTCAGACCTTCTTTTAACCGTACTTGAGCATGTCAGAATTATTGTTTGGCAAGAGGTTGATTGAGTAACCTGAGATGAATTAGTTGTACAATATAAGTATTAAGATGGGATGACCATACTGTTTAACTCTCTAATAGGAATCTAGTTTACGATTTCAGTCAAACTCAGACTTCAACATAATTACGCTTCTTAGACTTAGATAAATAATTCAAGACTAAGGGCTTTCGCTAGAGGAAAACTTGTCTCACCCTATATAGGCTTGATAGAGCCAAAGAAGAGTATACGCTTAAAACAAATGGGTTGTATGAATGTAGGCTTTTTTAGACGTCTCTTCTCTCTCTAGAGCAAGTTGAGTGTTTAGCATTTGTTGTCATTTAAACTAAACCTTGACATAACTCTAATACGACACTAGTTTACTTTATGAACGAAGTGTCAGGGAATTTTGTACTTGCACCTTCAACTTGATCTATGAAGACACTTTAAGCTATCACATGTCAATAAAACCCTAGGGTACATTTGCCCGGTAAAGGTTAAACCAGTACTTGTACGAGTAACCAGCTATTATTGCCAGAAGTGTTGTGGTATCAACATCCCTTGCATTGCGCCCTTTTGGTAAATGAAGAATTTTACCATAATTTTCTAGTTGGGATTTTGTCTTTAAACAATGAAGGCTCATTGTCCACCATTCCCCCCCACAACACACAAAGCAACATAGGGTTTCTTTAACACTTTGGAGCTTGGTTGTAACATGTTTAACTTGTAATTTCAAATATCCCTTGTGGAATATCACTTGAAATTCACAAAATATATAAAAATGACAGCGAACTGAAATTCTGATTTTTCTGATTTTTAGGACATCAATATGCAGAAACAAAGAAAAACTTATATTTTCAAGAATAATAATTTCTAATACTACCCAGAAGCTTCAAATAAATTAGAAAAATATGTTGAACAGTAAACAAGAGAAATAATTTTTAACTCTCAGATCTGATTTTCTTTATTTATTTTTACTGTTGAAACTGCCTAAAAATTCAAAAATTCACAAGGAGCTGAAATGATCTTTATAAATTCTGAAATTCAAACAATAATATATTTAAATTATAACGAATCAGATCCAAGCTAGAAAACTGAAAAACTCCAACCCAAAACCCTATAAAATCAAAACAATGTTGCAAAACCCCAAGTACATAGATCTGAAAATAAATAAGCTCAAACTGAATGAAACTCCTAGGAATTCGCCAAGCTTGCCTCAAACACTGGAAATAATCTAATCTGTAGATGGCTAAAGTATGGACCAAATAATCTCTCTCTGGCACTGAGCACACCCTTGAAATTCTCTAAAAATTCTGATCTAAAAATTCGATTTGAATGAAGCTCCAAATTAGCAAACTAAGGAAGGATATTTCACCACTGAAGAGTGCTCTGCTAGCTAGGAGTGTATCTCTCACCACCGAAGCTAGTGTTCCTACAGGATCTTACTCCACAAGCAAAAAGTGTGCAACCAGCAATGGCTCCAATATCTGAAAATATGTGTATATATATGAATACCCCTTTCTCCCCCAATCGCTTCCTTTTATAACTTTTCATCACAACAACGGGCCCAAAAGAATCCTAATCGCCCTCCTTGCGGAAAAATCCACATAATACTAAAATAACTTAAGTTACTTTATCACCACTATGCCCAAAAGTACAATTAAGTTGCCCCCAATGAAGAAATAGAATAATCAAGTACCATAGGGGAGCATCACACAACCTTATTTCACTTAAGTCAAGTCAAAGTATGTATCCAACGTTGAAACATAACCTATAAGTGAAATGAAGGTGCAAACCATACCCAATAACCATCAATGTCACTAGCCCCTTGGGCATGACCAAGGCTAAGGCGGATGAAAAGCCTCCTAGGCCATCTTCTCCGAATTCGGGACATTACAGTCCTCCCCTCTCGAGAAATGCATGACCCCAAGCGTTATCTTGTCATGCTGCAAAAGTTGGATACCATAAAGTAAGTTTCTCCACCTCACCCTGCAGTCAACCAAAGATCAGTGTGATTCAAAGTAACCAAGACACCTCACGTAGCCATCATGTTCTCCATGCCATGTAGAGAACAATGTTGCCCCTGAAATAGTATGATGCCCACACTAACTCTCCATTAGTACCCACACTGAAACTGTCAATTTGTCCAATCCCTGTCAATGTGAAGCTGCCATCATGTGGTCACTCAAAATAACTGCTTCTTCAGTGAACCCATGGGTACAAAAGTCCACTTTGAACCCTTTAGCATGCCCTAGATCAACTTGTGAAACAACCTGTATAAGCACTAAGTGTGCCAACTCTCCCACATGACTCACACTCGTGTGAAAGCAAGGCTCTTTCTAATGTGTCTCAATGTGTCCCGTAGGGGAAGAATCCCAAGACTTCAGCAAACAGTCAGTTGGTAATATCAACTCTACATAGTTCACCTCATGTGATGAATGTGAACCTACAGAGTAACCAGGTAACTAAGCCGACTTTGTCCCTCCACTAACTAGCACATGAGTGAAGTACTCACCATGCATAGACGCAATAAAATACGTAGGAGCGTTATCCCATGTCGACTCAAGCAATGATGAGCTTGTATACTCTGATTTGTCATGACGACAAACTGCACATCCCTGTATAAAGTTGAGGATATCCTCCCTCAACCAATGCCATCTGAACCTCTCCCATATGAACATGTAGGTCTCATCGAAGCTCAAGTGTCCAGTCATGGAAGAACAATGCACATGTCACAATATCTCCATGTTCAACCGTGAATCTGGCACAAGGTACAATTTGCCTTGATAGAAGATCATCTCGTCCTCCAATCTATAGTTGTCATCCTATGTGTGACCATCCAGAGTCTCACAAGTGTGTCAATTCTTGGAGTACTCAACAAACAAATGAGATCTCCAATATACCGAAACCTCAAATAACCAACATAATAATAAACTCTGATGATTTGAACCTGTAACCCCAATCTCTGTAACTATCTCATGTGCAACACTACTGGTCACACCCATATCCATCAAACTCCACATCGGCACGCAATAGTAAAACACCTCGTCGTGCCAAAAAGTCCTCTTCATCCCCTTGACTGTAACCACTCTAGGTGCTCCTGTAGATAAGCCTCTCAAGATTACATTCTTGCCCTCAGACTTAAACTTCAGCTCCATCATCTGAAAATTAGTCTGAAACTCACCAAGAGAGTGAAGCCACTGCACTCCCAACACTATGTTGTTCACTCCCATACCAACAATGTGGAAATCATCGGTAATTATGTAGTTACCGATAGTGATGCTCAACTGTGTAACTCTCTGTGTGCATCTCATATACTCTCCATTGGCTACAACAATGTCGAAGCCCTCAAATTCTTCTGTCTATAGACCTTACCTCTCAACCAAGGATGCATCAATGAAGTTGTGGGTAGCCCCACTAATAATGAGTACCACAACATGCTGACCCTGTATAACTCATCTAACCCTAAAGGCCTTGTACATCGGAGTACTAGAGAATGTAGCTATAATCTCCCAAAGAAAAGTCGCATCCTCTGCTCCACATCATCATTGTCCAACGCAATTCCATCTCCAGCATCCATCTCGTGGGTTTCTAACTCCTCATCTCTGTCACCCTCACTCCCTTCAAAGACCTCAATGAATTTCGCATTTCCTTTCAAGTTTAGTGCAAATTCTTTTAAAATAGGGTTTATTTACAAGAAATAATTATTGTAAAAATTTTGACTGGTATCTTGATATCGAGTGCCATTTTTTGCAAAAGTTAAATATTTTTCATTTCCCATAGCATTGGACCTGTTTATCTTGTAAAACGTGCTAAGTTATAAAGTGTCAAAGTTGTGGGGGGCTTCTTGATATAGTTTTCGGGGGGGTGCAGTGTGATTCCTTTCTTGTTCGGAACTTCTTTCTTTCCGCACATTTATTTGTTTTCTGCAACAACTACCACAACTTTTCTTTCTACAATAATGGATCTAAGTTCAATTAACCCACTTACACCTTTTTACTACCATGAATGGAAATCAAAAATGACCATTGCACTTAGGAGAACAAGATTTTACTGTATCACAATGGGGTTAGAACTTGAGCCGAGTGAAGTTGCAAACAAAGTTAAGTGGTTTAATAAGTATGATGAAGCCTTTGGTATTTTGTGTCTTTCAATGTCCCTTGAACTCCTCTTTCACATAGAGTCAGCCAAATCTCCCAACGAGGTGTGGAAAACCTTAGAAACCTTATTTGGAAAAGTAGACACTATGTGGGGTCATGAGCTAGAAATAGAACTTATCAGCTCAACTCCTAGCAACTTTGACACCTTGGAAGATTTCATTACCAAGCTCAATTCCTTACGATTGCAGGTAAAAGAATGTGGAATAGAAAAGAAGGATGAACAGTTATTTCTTTAGTGCTTGCCAAACTAGGTCCTGACTACTCTATCTTTGTCTCTACCTTATATGCTACCAAGAGGAATCTTGGAGCCACATGGTCGATGCAATCTTTAGATGACTTTATTGCTAATTTGGCTAAGGAGCAAGACAAGTTAATACAAATGGGTACCTAGAAGTCCTCCAAACCTCAAGCTCTCATTACCAAGAATGGAAAACAGAAAGCTTCATTAGACATAGAGTATAAACAGAGTAACAAGGATCAAGAAAGCAAGAAGGATCAACATTCTTCCAACTCTACATCAAACTCTGAAACTTCCTCTTCTAGTGATAAGTCCAAGAAAGAAAGGATCAAATGGGAGTATTGCAAAGGGAGACATGGTGAAAGAAAATGTTTGAAGAAACAAATTGGCCACCTCACAAGTCTTCTTGATAAGAAAAAGATAGGTGACCCTGAGTCTTCCAAGCAATTTTCATCAACAAATGAATCCTTCAATGCAAATGGAAAGGGAAAGAGAAAGAATTAGGAAAGGAGAAAAAAGGGAGAGCCCTTGTTGCAGTTGTACCACCACCTCCTACATGGGTTATTGATTATGGTGCTTCACATCATATGGCTTCTTCAAAAAGAAGTTCACTTCATTAGACCCATGTGACATATCTACTATACAATTGGGTGACAACAGTTGTGCACAGATTTTTGGGAGAGGGTATGTTGAAGTACATTCAATAATATTCTTAGTATTTCCTCACTATCAACTAATTTCTTATCAGTCTATCAGATTACTCACATTAGTCAGGGCATGTGGGTTAAGTTCACTCCAGATTCAGTCTATGTCAGATGGCTACACAGAGACACTATCATTGCAGTGGGTCTAATTGATCATCAGACTCGGCTATATTCTTTCTCTCACTTTGTCCCTCCTTCAGATTATTCACTAAATTCACCTGTACTTGATGACACTTATGATCTTGAGCACATTTTTTATGAGAACTTCTCTTATGGCACAGATGGCTACAGTAGTGATGGAGACCCACCTCCACTATCTACTTGTCACCTTCCAATTTTAGAGGAGTTATTTCTTGATCCACCTACTTCTAGTCCACCTCAGATTTTTCAGGGAGTAGGCATCTTGATTCAAGACTCATCTGACATCACGCAGTCTTTTACTCAGTTACAAGACCTTCCACATTCTTTCTTCGCTTCTGCCATGGAGCAATTTCTTCATGGAGCAATTGGCACTTCTACCATGTATGAGGAGCATAGTTCCTTAGAAAGGAACCAAACCTTGGTTGGAGATCTATCAGACACTTGGCGGCTACCTTAACTTTTCCATGGTGATCCACTCTTCACTACATCTACTTCTAAACCATAGTCACTCTAGGAGGTTGCTTTGTAGGATCTCGGATGGCTACCGGCAATTGTAGCTTCAAGTTGGGCTTTCTAGTCCTATCTTCTCTTCTTTGTCTCTCTTTTAGGGGGGAATTTTTTCCCATTGAGTTTTCTCCTTTTACTCTATCTTTGTGAGAGATGCATTGTACGTGGGTACGTCATCAGGCCTTATTGTCAAGACCCACTTTCCTTTTTCATTGCCCACCTAAGTTTTGCTTATGGGGGGTGTTAGTGTAGGATTTATTTTACTCGCTTTATTTGTATTATTCTACTAGGGATATTTTGCCTTATTGGAGTTTCCCTACACTTATAGGATATGCTTGCTTAGGTGTACACTTGAATACATTGTTCTAGGTGTTGGTTACCACTTGACTACACTATTCTAGGTGTTGGTCACCACTATTCTAGGTGGAAATTGCCATCATTCTAGGAGGAGGTTACACATTCACCTCATATATGTCTATCTCTTGCATTATTCTATTTGATTGTATTGAGTTGGAGTTATTTATGTTTTATTGCAAGTATTTCTCTTGTATTTTCGTAATTTGCAGTCTTGTATGCTTGTTTTGTTTTGCATCATTCACCTGTGCATTCTTTGAACCAGTAGATCCATGGCGCTTTTCTGATAAGGATTACACAATTAATAATGTCCCCCAGAACTAAACTCTGCCATTACATAATCAGTCATGTAATCAATCAAACTATGCTTTCGACTGATAGATATCTTAAGCAATACAGCTACCAGGATAGTCAAGATGTCTTGATCCAAACAGCCCATGTATTTTGCCAATTACTGTATAGTCACAGTAAATCTCGGAAATTTTCAGATTTCTATTGACGTTTAGGGCTTAGAAGAGAGTAAATTCAGTTTGAATTTGCACTAACATCTTTACCACCACATAGCAAAAGTTCAAAATCCATAAAAAATATACAAAACCGACCTCAAAGAAAAAAAATAAACAAGTACCACTTAAACACCTAAAGCAGACACAAAGATGTTCCTGTCGATAGGAGTTAAAGATAAACTGCATTTTCTTTTTTCTTCTCTGTAGAGTAAGGGAAGTTTAAAATCCATAAAAAATTACACAAAACTGGCCGCAAAGGAAAAAAATAAACATTTACGACACAAACACCTAAAGCAGACACAAACATGTTCCTGTTCACAGGAGTTAAAGATAAAATGCATTTTCTTTTTCCAACTCTGTAAAGTAAGGAAATGGTGAGAAAAAGAAAGTAAGAGATCATACACTTTGAGAAAAAATCATGCCATGAATACTGCACTTGTGGCAGCTCGAACATGATTAATTTAGTTGGTTTTACTAATGGTTTTATCTGCATGAAACAAGTTGAACAACCACACACATTAGGACTTGCTGCCTCTCAGGTCTTTTGCATAAATGTTAACTCTAAATGCCACAGCTAACAATCAAAAAAACCTATAAATGCTGAATCGACTGAATTAAAAAAGCATTTCAACAAATACAAATTAACCAAATCAACGAAACAAAACGGAATCCACAACATATAAATGGGAAAAGGGATTTTCATGATTCTTTTTGTTAAAGTATGACTTGCCTGAAGAAAATAGGCAAAAGAAAACTTGCACCCAAAAACCAGCAACCAGAAAAGCATATATCTGCACTTGAAATCAGTCTTACTTCAGAAGCCGTCAAATATACAACATGAAAAATATATAGCCAGAAATAATAGAACAAAACAAATTCACATCTTCAGGAGCCATAAAGAACATAGCATCTACTATTAAATACTACTCACTCTAAATAGAATAGAATGAATGGCATAGACTGTGGGACCACTGATAGAGAAAAGAGAATTGATAAACATATTTTTATACCAGTGATTGATAAACAAATATCCCTAAAAACAACGATAGGAAAGAGGTTTAGAATATAAAACGATGACAATGCTAACAAAATATGATCGACTGATAACAAATATCCTTGATGAAGATGGCTCATGCAACCGTGCTTATGATCATGGTCTATTTAAACTATCTTCATAGGGAACATTACCTCTACATACTCTCTTCCATTTCTCTCCAAAAATGGAGTATGCTGAGTGTAAACTTTCTTTGAAGTGAACATTGATACTGTACCAGTGGTATTGCAGTCGGAACGATCAATATAGTAGATTTGGTCGAGGCCATAAATTAGTGATCCTGAATCCTAATAGGTAGTTTGCAATGGAGATCAAACTCTCTGCAAGGGATTGACATCATAGGTTTGATTATGTACAAACTCAAGTCCTAATGATTTGATAGGATACATATTCACAGTTTCGGTTTTGTAGTAATTAAGTGGTTACACTACACGTAAACCTATATGCAAACCACGGTGAGTTTTGATCAGTTGAAGTGTCCTTCTAAGAAGGTTGTGGTTGGACCAAAACCCCACTTGGAAGGATTCTACAGGTTTAGAAGATGAACAATCTGAAGATTTTGAGGCCCCGAGATATTATCTTAGAAGCTTGAATTGCAAAAATGCTTTCTCAAACCTTGCAGCTTTCAAAGATGAGGAATTTCAGCACAAATGGAAAGGCAGACATATGAAACATAAAGGATAATTTAACTGTTGTTTCTTCTGTTTTTAGTTGTTTTTAATCTACTGTGTTGTTAGAAGTTTGTTTGTTGTCCTGTGGTCAGCTTTGTTTCAGCTTGGGGTAATTTAACTGTTATTTCTTCTGTTTCTAGTAGTTTTTAATCTGCTGTGTTGTTTGCAGTTTGTTTGTTGTCTGACTGCTGAGCCAGCTTTCTGTGGTCAGCTTTGTTTTGGCTTGGTCCTTGGTAGGCTCTTGTTCCTAGCTTTGATCCTATAATGTATCTTTCATGTTTATCTTCCGTTGTTTGTAGAATTCGGTTGTGGGTATTTCCTTAAACCCATGCATACCCGGTTTGTAGCTCTGGTCATAAGCATTTACCCATAATAATAAAAAACCTCTATGCATCTTTAATATTATTTTCAATGTGATCCAAAAATAAGTAGATGGATCATTACATTGACCACAAAATAGAATACATCAATATACTAGAAAAATCTGATAATATATAATCCGCAGAGAGGCAGTAGAAAACTTGAGTTGGAGAAGAGGGTGTTTGTGGAAATTGGATCTGATATTCAGATTAGGCAAGATATAAATCTAGGCATTATCATCATGGACGTGCAAACCAAATAATGATGGAGAGACACTTGGCCAAGGAACTTTGAAAAGACTACAAAACCATAACGTGCACAAAAATAGCAAGTGTGTATAACTGAGATGCGCAGAGACAAGGAATGCACCAAGTCACTTGCAAAAAAAAACCCATACTTCGCAAAGGAAACCAAATCTTGGAAATGAGGCTACCTGCTAAAGGTTTTGCTTTTGTACCATGTAGGCTCAACAGAGGTCAATGAACTAGATGTTATGGAAGAATGTCAATGTAGGAATCAAGGTAATGTGAATCTCAAAGCTGCCAATTGATGGGAAAAAACCAACTAATAGCCACCAATAGCAGATTCGTAACTTCAGATAATATCAAATGGATCTATTCACTTCTATTGGGAGGATTTATTAATCAAACTCAAGATATGCCTTGGATAGAAAACCTCTTGGAAAGATCAACCAAACGAATTCAGGAACTATTACCAGGTAAGGAAATCAGCAAAAGATTCCAAGAGAAGCAAAGGGAACACATAACATAACTGGTGAACATCCCCTAAAGAAGGAGATGGATTCTATATTGGCAGCAAGAAGAGAGATACTCTAGACAGAGATTCTGCAGAGCTTGATTTAGCTTGTGAAGAAATTGAAGACGTAAATCACAAATTACATACTTTGCGAGTATTTGGCAAGCCTGCGATTAATCACTGAAATTTAATCTGTGCAAGTTTTTTTGGCTTATACTCATGAGCCTGCAGTCCCAAGTTTTGGCAAGTTTTAGGAGAGTACTTGCCAAGTCTCAGTGAGTTCTAAAAAGGGACTCGTTATTTGCGTAAAAAAACATTGTTTTACAGTCAAACACGGAAAAAAAAATAGAATTTTCTTCTTTTTAAGCCACACACCCCCCAATCACACAGCATTCGAACATCCTTTGAGCGAATTGGAGATAGTTTATAGCGGATTTGTAAAGCAGATTTGAAAAAATTTGATTTCCATGTTTCTTCTTTTTTTTCAAGCATTTACCACCTTCCTAAAATATGCTAATATCAGGTTTCTAAACATGATTTACAAATTTACATGCATTCGATTCAATTACTATTATTTTAATTTGTGATGTATGTTGTTCATAATATATGAACGAATTTGATATTTTCCTCCTACACAAGGGTTTACAACTTTTACGATTTAGGTTTTTCTTAACGTTATTTTATTTTAATTGTATTTTTCCTTGTACATAAGGTTTACATTTACAACTTTATGGTTACAGTTTTTCTAATGTTGTTTATTATATTTTCTTGTATTTGAACATGTTGCAGGTTAGCATGCGATGGCATCCAACTCTGTATCAGGCTCAACACTGGTGAGTGGAAGTTGTCCCACTAGAAGAGGGGACTGTGATTTGTATGTTCTGCTCGAAGAATGTTTTTAGAGACATCAATCACCTCAAGTACCATATTGCATGCATTCCTTCCCACAACGTCACACCATGTCCTAAAACCACAGAAGAGGCAACACGAGAGATGCAAATAGAGCTTGCATTGCTGGATGAAAAGAAATTACAGACAACAAGGGTACAAGTAGCCAATGCTCCCAAAACTTCAGCAGAAACAGAGGTAGATATGGCAGTGATTGTGGGCTCTAGTCATGGTTTTCACATACAAGGCACATCCACCTCATCCAATTCAAGCAAAGGCTAGTCACATAGCTATTTTGTACCAAGAAACATACATGTGGCGCAACCTTCATTACAAGGTACAAAGTGGAACATGGAGATGCACGAGGAAAGAATAAGGCATTTGCGCATTTTTGGTATCATACAAATATTCCCTTCTACGTAGCGAAGATCTTGTACTAGGAATATTTGGTAACACCATTGACAAATGTTGAGAAAGGGTACAAGGCACCCTCTCCAGGAGACTTAAGTGGGACGTTGCTCTAGAATGTTGTTACAAATGCAAAGTTAATTCCAGAAGAACAAAAGTAGTAACAAAAGTTTGGATGCACCATTCTTCCAATTAGGTATTTTCTGAGGGATAGAAGGAACCGCACCCTCGTCAATTTTTTAGAAGCATCAGATGGTGAGATATTTTTTTGAAGTCAATTGATGCTTCAAACAAAATAAAGATAGCAGAAACTTTGAGCCTAATGTTTGGGAGGTTGCCTTAGAGGTGGGCATTGAGAATGTTGTGCAATTTGTCATTGACAACGCAGCAACATGTGGAGGTTGGGAGACTACTTTAGGACAAGCATCTATCACTCTTTTGGATCTTTTGTGTGGCCCATTGGCTTGATCTTCTTTTGAAAAACAGAAAAAATTGATTGGCAAGACTGGTTATAGAAGATGCCAGAAACATCACAAAATACATATATAATCACCCTTGGGTTCTCAACTTGATGAAATATCACAATAAGGGGAAAGAGCTTGTCTGAGCAGGTTTCGCAAGGTTTGCAACAAGTTTCCTAACGTTGCAAAGTATTAGTACTTTGTTAACACCATTGAAGCAGATGTTTGTGAGTCAAGCATGTTTAAACTCAACATATTCAAATAAAGTTGATGGAGAGAGGACCGCAAAGACATCTTTTGATAATGTCTTTAGGATGAGAGCAGCAGAAATCCTCAAACTAACATCAAATTTCAATTAAAAACTCTATTTGATTCCTTTATTTTCGATTTTTGAAGTATTACCATTCACTTTAATTGTAAGTATGTAACTTTAATTAGTTTGTAGGTGTTGGAGCCTTTGGTGAAGGTTTTTGGCTTGGCAGATGAGGAGCAAAACCCAATGGGATACAATTACGTGGCCATGGATAATATTATATGACTAAATCCCCATGTATTAAAAAGATACTTGAAATTATGTAGTACCATTCACTTTAATTGTAAGTATGTAACTTTAATTAGTTTGTAGGTGTTGGAGCCTTTGGTGAAGGTTTTTGGCTTGGCCGCTGAGGAGCAAAACCCAATGGGATACAATTACGTGGCCATGGATAATATTATATGACTAAATCCCCATGTATTAAAAGATACTTGAAATTATGTATAGGGGGTTAAAAGAAAGAGCTATTAAGTGATTACCCAAGAGTTATGTACGTAGATAAAATCTAAAGATTTAATTAAATAAAATACTTAAGATTTAATTAAATAAAATAATGGAAAGACTCTCCCATCCATGTACACCCAGTGATGCGGGCAAATAACAAAATAATGTGTTCATTAAACCAATTGTGATATGAAGGCATATGATAGTAATTTGTAACCACCTCTTGAGTACTATTTATATGGGATAAATTCTCAAGAAAAGGGGGATGTGGAAAAAACAAGTATTATGAATATTCAAGACTCCAATAGTAAAGTGTAGAATAGAATGACAAGTTTACTGAAAGCGGCAAGAAGAGGGGTGATAATTCCTATCAGAGTCGGTAAAGGGCACACATCGTGTGTCCAACAAGGGGTACAAAAGAGTGCAATAGAGTGGCAAGTTTAGTGAATGCGATAGGAAGAGGGGGAATAATTCCTATCAGAGTTGGTAAGGGGGCACACATCGTGTGTCCAACAAGGGGTACAAAGTACACCCTTGATTGTCTTGGCCAATGCTTATGGTATGTGTATATGTGATTGGACTTCTGAAATACGGATCCAAATTCCCCAACATACGTGCTACTTGGCCATTGTTCTAGACATTGAGTACTATTGACAGAGGAACTACAAGCCTTTTTCGAGATTATATTCAGATATGTACTTGAACTTGATTTCATTTAAAAGAAGATATTTTGTAAACTTTTGAAGTTATTTTATTTCTTAAATCTAGTTGTTTTAAATGGAATGATTTATAAATGTGAAATATCTTTACTTAGGGAATCAAATAATTTAGATAAAATTAGGGTTTTTATATAATATGTTTCTTTGCAAATAAAGAAATTCTGGAAATTGGCCCTTGACAAATATGGTCAAAGAGGTGATCCAAAACTATTTCAGAGGACATATGGATAGATTTGATCATTTAGGAGATAATTGATGGGGGGTGGAACAATCAGCTCCACCAACCCATTCATGCAACAAGGTACTATATCAACCCCATGTTTTTATTCTCTAATAGCTTCATAGACGTTAATGGGGAGATTATGGAGGGCCTCTATACATACATTGCAAAGATGGCACTTGAGGTTGAGGTGAGGGACCTCATTATTTTAGAGTTGTAGGATTCCAAACAAGGTAGGGAAGGCTCTTTTCTTCGCCACTATCCATCCAAAGAAAATCCACCCAAACACCAGGTTAAAAAAATGGAGCCTTTACTTATATCTTACAAATTACAAACTTACAATATTAATTACTTAAAAACTTTTGAATATTTTGTTTGTAGGCTCTTGGTGAAAATATTGGGGTGGAAATACCTGAGATCTTCAAAAGCTAGACCTCCGAATTTTATCTCAACCTTATAGCCCTTTTAGATGTGAGTGCACCTGGAGTTTGTTTAACGTCATTCACTGGAAGTGCAATAAGTTGACTCAACGACGCCTCAATTTTTTCATTGTCATCCCTCAAGATTTTGAATTCTTTCTCGAAGGCTTTCCAAATCCTTTTCCATGTAACTTTCTTTAAGCTTGGTACATACGTGCACCAATCAATAGCCCTTTCCTGAATGGTGGTTGGGAAACATCTTAACCACATACTTCATTTGTATTCCCATTGAGAATACAGATGGTGATGCATGTGCTACAATTTCATACAAGATTCTCTAATTCGTCATCAGTGATCTTTGGGAGATTTTGCTCTTCTAGAGATGGAGTTGATGGGGTAACCTCAGCTTCAGCATGATTCTTTGGATACAATTCACCCCATAAAGAAGGTTTGGGTCGGACATTACTTTACACTCTCGTCACTATTGACTCTCAAATCCCTTTCCATGTGAATACCTTCAACTTGTCATTTGGTTGCCCGCGAGCGAACTTTAAACATGATTTACATGTTGCTTTCTCTAAGCTTGGTGCATCTATGTACCAGTCAATAGCCATTCCCAGAACGGTGGCTGGGAAACATCTTAACCACATAGTTCATTTTTATTCCCATTGACAATATAGATGGTGATGCATGTGTTATAGTGTCATAGAGGATCCTCTAATTTGTCATATGTGAACTTTGAAAGATGTTGCTTTTTTGGAGATGGATCTAAAGGGGTAACCATGTCTCCAACATTGTTCTTTGAATAAAATTCACCCCCTTAAGAAGGTTTGTGCCTAGCATTAGTCTGCACTCTTTGCACTATCGTAAACATACCAACATTCTACCCTTCCTTCAGTAGGAATGCATCAATATCTTGCACACCGTCAAGCCCCTTTTTGTGCGACTCACTCCAACTTGTCGTTTGGCTACCCAGGGCTGAACTTTTAGCCTGATTCTCTTGCAGCACCCTCCAACCCAAACTAGTCAACAGGGTCCACACTTACTTCCTTTGGAAGAGGCTATGGTAACTCCTACTCACCCTTACTACAAGTGGCATAGGGTCCATCGATTTCAGCTGAACCCTACCTTGGTTTCGGCTCTGGTTCTATGTAGGAATTATTATGTTTTGGCCTTGCTTGATAGTTTTTAGGATTGGTTGTCACACGCAGCCTTTACCTTCTCTTGAGTTTCTCCACCAATTGAGTAGACCATTAAACTTATCGGTCCCATCCCCTAAAATGTATTCAAAGAACCACATCGGAGCCTTGGTTACCCCATCAACTCCATCTCCAAAAAAAACATGATTTATTGATTGTATCCATTGGTCTTCTTCTTCCTAAACTCTTTTGTATCATTGTAATATCTATTTTCGTGTTTCACAATTTGTTTGGCATATAGATTGTATAGATGATGGTATGCCTCATCACGATTCTCTTTGAACTAATTCTAACGTGACCCGACATTCTTTAAGTTTACGACACCAAAATTTAGAAACAATAATGTCTACTAAATTACTACACTATCAATAACAGTGTACACAGAACAGTAATTGAATAACATACCATGGCAGAGCAAAGCATCCAAACAATAGGATATTGTATTCATAAAAGCTAACTCTACATACAATTTGCACAATACAGGGAGGACCTGATACAAGTTCCCTTTCTCCAATGTATATCCTTCTATTCATAAGACAAATGACTTGTGGTTGTTAGATGACACACCTATCAACACCTGAACATAACCACCAAGATCCATTACTAAACTAAACTATGTAGTTACGTTGATAACCATGACAATACTAATACGTCAGTCTACAAGGATCTTAGAGTAGCTTCCAAGTGGAGGGGGCTATATTTGAAGATGCATTTAGTGCAATGGTAAATACGATAAGCTCATATATCAGGAGAAATCCCATCTTTGTGCGGTTCCTAGCATTGGAATCGAAGCTTTCCCTAGGAAGAATAAAGAGGAGTTGCCAAAATGAAAAATTCTTGCATATATTAAAGAGCAAGAGGATGCAGAAAATGCAGCCACAAGAGCTCAATCTTTGCCTCACCTTTCTTTAGGAAAGAATCGAACATGTCACCTCACATTCCTTAATGACAACATCTTCTTCAGAAAAATATACTCCTTTCCTATAAAAAAAGAAAAGATATAGGTTTGTTGGAATGTAATTTTTATAATAAGTTGAGGGATATTGTTCATGAGCTCATTGGACAACATATTTACACCAATGCGCTTCCATTTAACGTGCTTAAGTCACCGTGCTAACAAGAAATGGTGAAGGGCACTAGTTCAGCCTGGATACACACTAAGTTGTCGATACGTTTTGCATACAGGTACAGATATGAGATACCCGATATGCAGATACGGCAACAAAAAATTGGACCCGGATACAATGTTGGATACGGCCATACAAAATATATATAAGAAATAAAAATAATATAAATTCCAGCCCAATAAATAGGAATTAACCACATATTATGCATATGAAAAACAAAAGCTAAATAATCACAACAAACTAGTCATAATTTCATTTAACTCAAGCACGAGCTCTAGCCCTACCACATCTAGTTAACTCATACATGCTATTTTTGTCCATGTTTTTCATGGCTTGTATTTGGTACCTTCCGAAGAAAAATGCTGCTGAGGAATCTGCAGTTCCTTCTGTAATGATATATTAAATTTAAAGAACGAAAAAAAAATATTTAACAAAAAAAATCTGTTTTAAGCTTGGAAACGCCGCGGAAACAACCGGTGTACGGCTTGGCAGGTCCGGCTACGACCGGTATGTCTGCAAATGTACCCAGTCGTACCTTGGCCATTTCCAAGCACATATCTGGGCCATACCCGTATCTTAGGATATACAAGCCCTGGTTGCGAGGTCACACCATGTTTTTAACTAAGGAAATAACATATGTGTAGAATGTGTTGCAGCCCATTAGGGATTGTTGGAACAAAATGGGAGTGGCCATCATTTCAAATGAAAAAAAGACTGCAAAATAAGCTCTTAATAAATGTAACTCGGCGTGCTCTTTTGAAGGTGGTTAATTGTGAGGGGCTGGTCAGGGATACACAATGCATTGCCAACATCCTCAAATACCATTGAGTCAATGAGACCTAAAAACATTGTTCAAATCATAACATACACAGCCAACAATTGCATATGCAGCTGCACGAGTTCAATCTCTATCTCATCCTTTGTTATGAAAAGGATTGAGCAAACCACCTCACATTCCTTGGAAGCATCGTCTTCTTCAGCAAAGATACACATTTTCCATAAAAGAACAAAAGACTATGTATGTTGAAATGGACTTTTAATAATGAGTCGAGGGACATTGTTATTGTGCTCATTGGACAATGTATTTACACCAATGAGTTTACATTTAACTTCTTTAGGTCACCATACCGAAGAAAAATGGTGCAGGGAAAAAGTTCAGCCTCCTTAAGGTGAAAGAGCTACTATCAGAATAGAAATTGGCAAGACATGTTGATTACTAGCTTAGTTTTATTGAGTCCATCATGAGTATGATCTAATTTACGGATGCAGATAGGCCATACTTGAGTCAATTTTATGATGGCATCAACTCCATGATTGAAAAAATAGAGGATATTATAAACACAAAAGAGCAATATCCTATAGAATAAATATTTCCTTGAACACAAAATATTACAACACTAATTTACTTGCTTTGCCAAGGAGGGTGGCACCATACAGAAATCGTGAAGCTCGTAATGAACTAAGAAGCCATTCAATAGAAGATAGACTTGTGGACAAGTTAGGGAAGTCGATAGCTTCTGAAGGTCAAATGGGATCCATAGTGCTCTTTGGGCCAAGTATAAGAAGGATGCTCATTAATCATGATACCTCCATGGCCAAGAAGCCACATACCTACAATCTCTTGCCATTAAAATTTTATCACAATTATTTTTTTTAGCTCTTAACTTTCTCTTTTTTTGACATTTATAAATCAAAACTAGATCAATTAGCTATTTATTTTTAGTTTCATATTAACTTTGCCTCTACATGTTGCAACATTCTTTTCAGCTAAGCAAAACTAGTTTTATAGACACCGACTCCCAAAAGGACAAAGCTCCACACTATAGACTTTATACTAAACAACATGACATGGCTTTTACATAGGTTTATTATCAATAAACCACTATAGTTAACCTAAGAAAACTATAGACTAAGTTTGTAAATTTAACAACCTATTGAATTAAAAAAATATGTAGCAAAATAACAAACTATCAAAAGCTATAGACCTAACAAACTTAATAGCAAAACATATTAAGCAAACCTATAAAAAAATCACAACCTATCAATACCACAAACTATTAACCTAAAACTTTTTAAACAAACATAAAGTAATCCTAAAAGCTATTATAGACTATATCTCCATAGTACACAACTTTGACAAATGTACACGTGAATGTTCTTGTGGAGAGGATTGATGCAGGCACAAGATTGGCAGAGTCTGACGACAAACATTCACCTAGACCAGTGATCATATGTGGAGGTGAGAAGGCATTAACAGAAGCACAGAGATGTAAACATGGTACTAAGGAACATAAAGATAAGATAAGATAATTTTATTAATGTCCAATGAATGACCATGAACGGAACATGAATGAGGTGAATGAGAGCACAAAGCAATCACATGGGAATATTAAATAGCTTGAATGATTTGTCAGACCAGATGCATGGATGGAGTCGATGGGCGAACAAAGATCTAGTAGAGTACAATGTTAGGCAACGAATTCATGGGTCTACAGAAAACCGAGAAATGTTGAACAAGGGTCCAACATGATCTGTAGTTATACGAATTAGACGGAATGAAACATGATGGAGATCAATGATGGAGTCTTCAATGACATCGTCAGAAATTCGACATGGTCTGGTCCTGCAGAAACATACCAAATACCTCAATTTCCAAGAAATTATCTTAGAAACTAGGATAATTCCTTAATTTACGATAAAATAAGCTTAGAGGGACATAAATTTAAACATGAGATGGAACAATGAATAAGATGCTTTGATACTACATTAAATTAACACAATTATTCTTCCATCATAGGTCAAGACCAATAAGATGCTTTGATACCACATTAAATTAACACAATAATTCAATTTATTCAATATAAGGAGTGTTTCATTTATAGGATATTTTCTCCTACTTATTAGGAGTCAATATTATCTCTACAACTTACACATTCTATTCTCTACTTGAGTTGTTACAACAACTCCTCATACATTTACACTCACACACTAATAGCATGACTCTTACTAATACTAGCACGATTAATACTACTCTAACTATGATGTACTAACTCTTTTTCTAAGATGTTTCCAATACTGGCTATGTTGATCGCCCGCAGGAACCTTTATAACAAATGTGCCTTCATTTGTGACTTTCATTGGTAGTGATTGGAGCAACATTTAAAAGACTCCTTCAATGTTGTGTGGAAATCCCTAGCATGCATGCAACCCTCCATCATGTTACCAAATTATTTGGTCTGAATGTCTTCATCCACGTGGCATTCTCCAAGTGGCTATCTAAGGCAGCAGGAAAGGTGATAAATGGGAATGCCAATCTAGGTAACATGATGGGCTCAGCCTAAATAAGCAATAAAATGGACCCTGTACTTTATGACACCATGACAGCTTTGTGCTCCATTTAGGGACTAGTCACCCAAGGGACCCGCCATTTGTTCTCTTTACATATTAAAACAGAACTTACTGGGTGTTCAGTGGGTGAGTGAACATCAACAAGGTGTGGAGTACTTAATATTAATGCAACTGAAATTTTGAATCTTGTAAGTAAAATTTGTGGTGGTATTATTTTCAATCCAACATATTTAAAGACATGGATTTACAATGGTCGTTTCGTATGAATCTCACTTCAAAATTTCTGAAATAGAGATGTGCAAGTCAATGTTGTCTAGACAAAGGTGAACTGATCATAGCATTTATCCCATTTTGATCAAATAATATAAACCATTTTGATTTATTATTTTTCATTGAACCCCTAATTATCGACAAAAATTGTGGTTAGTTTCGTAAATTTTATGTATATATAGTATTAACTTATTAAGATTAATTTTGTTTATTTTAACGTATGTTATGATTAACTTGGTTTATTTTTAATTATATATATCTGTGTGTGTGTGTGCGTGCGCATGCGTGTGTGTGTGTATATATGTATGATACATACATACATACATATATATAATTACAGATAGATATGCAGATATACATACATACATATACATATATATATAATTACAGATATATGCTGATATATATACATACATACATACATATATGTGTGTGTGTGTGTGTATTTATATATATATAGTGGTACATCTGTACATTGTTTTTACCACTTGGTACATCTCTACCAATATGTATATCTGCACATATATATAGTGGTACCAAACCCAGGGCCTCAAAATAGCCAGCAAAATCCCAGTACCCTGTTACGTAAGTCAGCCAGAAGGACATTAAAATATCTTGATTTGCATTTCATAACATCTTCACTGTTGTAATATTTTCCGCTGGGTATGGATGATACTTGTAAAACCATCAAAGCCCGAATATAAACTTGTGTATCCTTATCACAAAGTTTTCATCGTATAGCCTATGCCTAATCCTGATTAAAAAACACATTTTCAGCATCTTAGGTTATGTACTTGTCATCTATGAGCTGACCCTATGACATAGAATTCATGTGAAGTGTCCATTTGTATAAATTCATTCATTCAAAAAAGGAAACTTTCCAAATTTATTAATTAGTTATATCCTGCTTCTGACAAACAAAAATCAGTAAATATTAGGGGGCATTTACGATTCACAGCAATTCTTTTAAAAACCTAAGAATAAATTATCTATATCTGTCACATACTCATAATTCTGGTTGGATGTGGGGTGTACAAATACCTGAAGAAATCACTTGTCCTCTCATACAGACCCCGCCCAACATAATAGTGTTCCTTTAATCAAGCAACAATATGTTTGAAATTAACAATGTAACTTTCATTGCCAATGTTCACTCAAAAACTTGATGCAAGCACAGTTAATCCAGAAAGATTGTCTGTAAAGGAATCACAATGACAGAAATGAGCAAAGTCTTACAGCTACATGACTGCCATACCTCATGCATCCACTTCATGAATCGGACAAACGGCCATTGGTCACATTTGTTCGTGAGCATCCGGCAAGCAGGAATTCGCATAAGGAAACTCGCAAAAACTTGGGCAGCAGCATACACTCCTAACACAAAAATATATGCTCTAAAAAAGAAAGAACTTGAATTTGATCCACTCTGGTCTTGAAGCCCCTTCCTGCATATTTAAATTCTTTATGGCTGTAACCACTGTTTGTTAATCAAAGAAATCAGGAAAAAAAAGAGCGATACAGAATCCTCAGAAACTTACTGAGAATTAGATATCTACTAGAAAATGAAGGAAAAAAAGTAATACTTACACGTAAAGATAGGTAATGATTCCTGAAAGAACTCCAAACCAGACAAAACGGAGGAAAATCCTAGAAACAGCAAGGCTACGGGTTGTAGCATATGCTCCATACATCATCAAAATGTCGAGAATACCTGCACCACCAAGTAAATAGACAAATATCATCGCATTGAACTTTCATATGAAACAAGACAACCATATTCCTACTATTAAGTGATTAGATAATCAACAGATGCTGTTTAATAAGGTTTTGAAGCAGCACCTAATCTGCAGAATCAAGTGGGGGCATTGGTCTTGGTGGGGAAGTGAGTTCCTATAGTACCATCTCTTCTACTTCTTCCCTTGCTGAATACCCTTTGTACAATTCAGGCTATGGGGATGTACTTCCAAAACGGACACAAAGACTTATTGAGGAGCATATGCACAAGATGATTGGCTGATTTCAGACCACTATTGACATGTATGATGCTAAAGAGAAAGTAAAGTCAGAGGCTAACAAGACAGAGCAACCTGAGTCTGAGGCAGAGGAACCAAATCAGGATCAAGATGGTATCTTGGCACAGCAACTCAATCTTTTGATACATTTCTGAGGCCTCCAGCCATTGGTTATGATGTATGTTGCTTTATAATTTGAACTGTGATACTGTGGTTTGAACTATGAAATGGGTGTCCTCCCATTAGAATTATTTGATCCGAATCTGTACTCCTTTTAGTAGCTGCCCCTTTGTAGGCTTAGTTTGTGACTTTTGTTTGTAGTATTGTTATCGTTTTGCATGTTTGGTAGTGGACATATACACTCTTCCAAAAAGAACTTTGTAAAAAATATCAATTATAGAGATTACCGGTTGCAGTGCCCCTTACTTTCTATGAACTTCATAGCAACAAATGTTGGTCCAAGGCTTAGAAGTTCCTTTATTGTATGCCAGTTAAAGTTTGCCTTGTTGAAAGCTATAATGGTCAAACCCTGAAAAACATTTAACAGATTAGAAAAACTAGCATAGGAACAGTATATATGTTAGCACATTAAAAAAAATCCAGATTAGACATGAATCAATCACGCAAACTACATTAAATGATATAGATTCCAATATTATTTTCCAACAGAAAATATTTAAAAACTTTGCAAACTCAAAAACATATTGTTGGATAAAACAAAAAGAAAAATGGTCTCAGAACTGAATTTTCCAAACCTGGAACATCATAACCAAGAAGATCCACAGGCGATGAAAGCTATGATACAGATGAAGGAATGTCCGATGTTCCACAAAGCATGTTTTTCCAGTTCGTCGGTTTCCTCTTGCAACTTCCAAGGCCTGTTCATAGACTAGAACTTAAGAAGAGATGACAGAAGTAAAAAATGATGAGGAAGAATGAGAAACCATAAAGAGTAACCTATTAATTTCTTGTTTGGAAAAAATAATGTAATACATTAGGTGGCTTTCAGAAAAACTACACTCTAGGCAAAATTTAAGACAATTAGAAAACCTGCATCATAAATATCATGATAAGAAACTAAAACATAAGGAATATAACAATATATCTCAAGTATGTGATGGTCGAGTAAACAATGGATCACATAAGTTGTAGAGCTTCATCATTAAACAACTATTCTCAATGCTCCTTGAATTATTTTAGTCAAAACTAAGAGAAAAGAAACAATTCACTAATTCAATCAGACTCCCCAGCAACTTTTGAAGCGACTAATTGAAACTGACATGCTCACTTTTACCTAAAATGAGAGACATAGATACTTCAGACAGTTTGCCAAAGGATTACAATTCAAATGCATTTTATGACTATTATTGAATCCAAGGACATACAACAAATACATACATGGGATTCAAACATAAGATTCAAGATCTCATTGAGAATAATCAAGCTCAAGTAGAAGGAAAAAACAATGATGTGAACCCATCAGTGGCTCCTCCAAATCAAAAGCTACAAATTTTCACCAACCCTCTTCCAAACCACAACCAAGGACAGGGCAATAATGAAAATGTAAATTTGATTTATGCGAAAATTAAGCCCTATAGCAAAGTGGCATCTGACAACAAATCTCATTCAATTGATAGCTTTATTGGTTTGGTTAAATCAAATGAAAAGTTGCATGCTCCACTTAAATTATGTTCAGTGAAAATGAAATTCCGATTGATAGCCCCTTCAATGGTCATTTGATCGGTAAATCTTTTATAAGAGTTAAAGATAAGGATGGCATAATGATAGAAGATGATTCAACTTCAAATTTGTGCACCAATGAGCTTCTTTATAATCTTGGCTAACATGGTAATGAAAAACCAGCTTTGGGTTGCATAGTTTTGCCTATCCAAAAAGGTTTGTATCCTATTCCGCATGGTGCCTAGTGATGGACCATACAAAATGCTACATGGAAGACCTTGGGTACATAAAATGAGAACAATTCTGTCAATTGTGCACCAAGGCATGAAATTTGGACATGAAAGACATGTGGTAACAATTCAAAGAGCCAAAGAATTCATGGAATAATAAGAACAAGAAGATGCTTCAAAAGAGGAACGAAGCGACATTACAAGGGATGAAACATCAAAAAAAAAATTCATGATAAAAAATAAGTACAAGTTCAAAAATTTACCCATGACAGTCAAAGAAACTAACAAAAAAAACATTTTCAGATTCAGTTGGTATGAAGATAATGGAAATGATGGGCTACAAAGAAAAAGTTTGGGATCTAATGAGCAAGGAATCGATAAATCAATTATACAAACAATTTGGAAAGGTCTTCAAGGAAAGACATGAATATGAAATTGATGACTCTACATGGACAAACATGGATGAGGATGCCAAATATAGATATCTTTGTAAATATTTCTAAGCCTTATCCAAGTATAGATAGTTCATACCATGTTTAAATGTTTCATTTAGATTATAACAGGAGGGTTCTTGAATCCTTATTACGTTTGTGCTAAAACACTACTTTGCCTATCGCATTTTATTTTTTTTCTTTGCTTCTAGGATTCTTCCTAGAACTTTCTATTGCTAATTGTTGTACCTTGAGTCTCATTGACCTACTTTTCGTCATTTGTGGACATTAAGATAATTTCTTTCTTTCTTTTTTTCTCATCTCGGGAAACTTTTGGAAGTGAAGGTGTCATCAAGGGGGATGTTAAGTGATTCCTCTATCCTTCCCTCTACCAAATACATTGTCAGGGGGATGTTAGTATATTTAACAATGTATGCGTTTTTTATGGTTTTAAGATGAACTAGTAGCATTAATTGTAAATATGGATAGGCACAAACCCATGCATACTTATCCATGCTCTATTATTAAAGAAGATTGTTAACTAAGTTGTTACTTAACTAACTTCCACTATTAATAGGACAGTTGTTGGCTAGATTTTCTGCATAGCATCAAACCTAGGCAGTCATGAGATAAATCTCCCTCATTTAACCGGTGAGACTCCCGTGTCAGATTTGTCAATATAAATGTGTTATTATCTATCAGGGGTTTTACTTTAACCACTTAGTTCATGAACCATAACTAAGAAGTTCTGCAGCAAGTAAGCAACTGTTCAAGAAAGGAAGTATTTTATAGAAGAAGGAAGTAAAGGAATTACAGATAAGAAATGAGGAAGATGTGCATCCCAATTAGTAGATAGCAGAGCTAATTGCATGCACATAGAAGAAACTTAATAGATATAAACACACAGAATTATAAAACAAAGGAAGCGCTAGATGTAGATCTAAAATAACACAAAGTTTATCAAGAGATCTAAGATTCAAAGCAAGAAACACAGTACACCGTGACACAAAGTTCTCCGGAAACTTGCTCCTTTGTATTCCTTTGCTCCAAGTTGCTCTCAAGGGTTCAGCACAAAGTCTAGAACACGAGATTGCTTCTCACCAATTCTGATTGATGATTAACCCGTAGGTTCTTCTCCTACTTATAGAATGTAGGAGGGAAAGTACAAATAGAAGACTCAAACTGAACTAAAGTATGAACAACAAGTAAAGATGACATTTGACAATCATCCTCAACTAACTTCTTCTTAAGTGACACATGTATCACTTAACTAATAGAAAGGTTCCACATGACTTCAAGTAATGGTTGCAAACCAATAACTTAGAAGTTTACAATTTCATCCGGGAACATAGAAAATAGAAGAAGAAAGAAATAGAAGAAGTCATGCCAGCTGTAACATCTACATCTTCTTCTTGTTCTGATATCTGATATACTTGTCGAACATATAATTCAGCAATCTTTCCATCTGTTTTAGCTACTGCTTCCTTTTCTGTCCTGAATTGCAGCAATCCTTCATTCAACACTTTGCTGCATGCTTCCACTTCTTCCAAACTTGGCCCAAATCTCGCAAATGTCTGCCTGGCAGTGTCACCAGCCTACTGATAGAGTTTCATCGTGAAAGGCTTGGTGGCTTTATCAATCCTCTTTTGCACCATCAGAAGAGAACCCTCCAGGGAATCATGCACCTCATTAGAAACAATCCGCACGTATGAAGTAATACCTCCATCCACTCTTCCTCAGTGAAAGAAATAATACTGTCCGGCAAATCTGATGTTCTACTCTCAAGCGCCTGCATCCTCTTCAGCAAAACTCTGCAGATCTCCAAACGGAAAGATACTGCAAACTCTAGCTGCTTCCCCTTCTCGACTGATCCATCCGGCACAATTTGTTCTGCAACCAATACATCTCCCGGCAGCTTGTTGATCTCGGCCAAATACTCAGGTTACTCTCTGCAACTGTATTCATTCCTTCTATGCTTTCTATCAGTTGCTTTAGTTGATTTTCTGCATCGTTCATAACCTTTAGGCGGGCTGGCACTTCCCCAAGTTGCACAGAAGCTTGACGAATAATCAGATCCTTCCATTCGTCAATAGCCTTTACTTGATTGCTTGCATCTTCCATTTCCTGCATAAGATGATCACTCACCTGCGCTAAAATGGGTTGAACGGAAGGTTTAGCAACCTTGGCTATGATCTCACATAATTGAGATATTTGCTTCTGCAGCTCTTCTTTCTCCGCCTTTTCACTGTCAAGCCTAAGGAACAAAGCTTCCAGCAACGTCTGCGTGTCCTGTTTCAATCCTTCAGTGGTAGCTTGACCGAGTGGTATTTGGGTCACCGTCACATCTTCTGCCGTGAGTTCCTCTTCTACCTTTCCTTCCGTCGGGATTGATATCTCAGCAAACTTCTCCTCCCGAATCCTCGATGATCAACCTAGAAGTTGCTTTAGCAACTTTAGGCCTTCTGTCTCTTCTGCTCAGATCCTGAAGTAGCTGCAAGTCATGTTCCTCTAAGTTCATCTCTACTCTTGCTTCCAGAACCAACTGCAAAGCTAACCATTCCGAGAAATTACTTCTCGGAGAGTAAGAAGTCACTGAGTGCACTACCATTTCCCACTCTGCATCCTCTCCATCAGAAAGTGCCACAGTATCATGGCTGCCATCCTCTGAAACATCCAAGGACAAAGCTCTTTCGAACTCCGTCATCTGCAGCTTCAACATCTCCTCTGGAACGGGTGCTGAACGAAGTGGCTGCAGAGAGAAGATGAACGTTGCTGGTTTTAATGAAGGCATGGAAGCATCCTGCTGCTGTGGTGCAATAGTTGGTGATCCTTTAGGTACTGGAGAAGTCGGAGTCAAAGCTATGGTCGTAGAAGTGGTCTTCTCTTTCTCTTGAGATCTTCTGCGTACTTTCAACTTCTCGGACCTTCTGCTGCTCTCTCCTTCATGCTTTCGCTTGAGGGAATCTCCTGTGCCGAAGTTGCCTGTGATTGGTTCATCAATACTTCATCAAGGCAGTATCCCTTCGTTAGCAACCAACTCGAAGTACTCACCAACACAGCTCCAGATCTTTCTTCTATTGTGCTGCAGGCCACCATTGCTATCCTGCAGTAGAGCTTTATCTCCTCCCATTTGATGGTAAGTGTCAAGTACCCACGTTCCCATCATCTTTAAGATCCGCAGGTATCCGCGCTAGTCCAAAGTCAAATACTTGCTTTGCCGACAGCCTGCTGAAATCTTTCTTTTTGACCTCGTACTCACTTCTGCACTTCATCCAGAAATCTTCTAACGAAGGCACATGTGCGTACTCCTGGGAGATTGTCTTCCTGGCTATTCTAAATGGATCGAAATTAAGCCGTGCAGGGAAGAACTCTTACTCATACTCGGACAACATTTGTGCTTCCATTCCTCGAGCTCTGTGAATGCTGATGCAACTGTAATATCCCACAGTGAGTGGGAAGAAGCCCGTAGACTTGTGCCGCTTCGACTGAAGGTCGTGTAACTCCACAAGTTGCCTGCTCAGCTCCATGGCAATCAATCTGTCACTCGGGTACCTTGGCATCTTTGTTGGTTCACCTGAAAAGCTCGTAACCCTGAGGTATGTGAAATCTGCAAACTGGATGAATACACTGCCAATCTTGGACACTGCTTCCCATGCTTCCCTGCTTACCCTGTGAGTCTTCAAGTCTTTGTCTAACCTGCAGATGAAATCGTAGAAGAAACCATCGTTGATCACTTTGAAGTCCTTCTCACACGCAGGTACAGTAAGCTGTGGGTAGCACTCGAAAATGGGATCCTTGGAAAGAATACCACATCTATCCAGCTTGGAAAAGATACCCTGTGACGCTGCAGCATACACCAAGTATGAAGTCATCTTGAAGCTAAAGGTACGCTTCACGTTCCGCAGTTGCTCACCGATGTTGCTGCTAATAATTTCCGACCAATTGATTATAGAATCAACCTTGTTGATTTCAATGGTCCTGATGAAAGCATACATCCATGTCCGGAAAGTGTAGGCATTCGCTTCACCATTCAACCTGCATAGCAATTTGACAATATCATCCGCCTCCTGCACCAAATTGGATCGTGGAAGAGTTCTCGGGAACTTGGAAGGGGATCTAGGCTTCTTCATGAACCGGCTATTCATGATGCTCACACAGTCAGCTCTATGCTTTTCCCACCTACTGTCAGCATCCTGAATGCTAATAGAAGTCACCACCTTTCGTACTGGAATCTTCAAACAATAATCGAAGAATCTGCATCCAAACGAATTATTGTCTTTCCCGCAACATCACGCACTGATCTGGATGAAGGATGATAAGATCTAGCACACTCCATCACAAACTCTGGCAATTGGGCTGTACACGGGAAAGCTGCAGCTCGAATAATTCCACTACTTTGACCGCACGCATGAGTGAAGTCTTTCCAACTCTGGATCTGTCAATCAAATCAGAAAGAGGTTCTGGGCCTAGATCCGTGTCTCCTATGTCTGAAAGTTTAGAAGCAATGCATGAATCCATCGTGCTCTCTTTTTCATCTCCTTTTGCCATGGCTTTATCAATCTTTGTCTGAATAATTCTTTTCTTCTAATTTGGCCGAATTTCTTCAATACTGGTGCAGATCTGGACAATTCTTCAGATTCGGAGGATATTTGCAATGTATTGGACATTGATAAAACTCCTTTTCTTTATAAAGCACCTATAATGAGTTCCTGCAATTTATTCAGACAAAAATGGCCACCGGAGCATGAATAGTGAATTTAAATTATAAACATCTGCACTTTTCAAGCCTGCTTGCCCCAAAAAATTGGTGTTTAATTTGCACATAAAGAGAGCATGAATCCTTTCAATCAACACTTGAGCTTCCTGTAACACCTGTGAAAACAACTATGCCGACGAAGATCAACCTTCTCCAAAGCATGCGCCAAATCTGGAAGCTTTCAGCCTTTGTTAGCACTTTGTCTGTGCAAAATCCTTCCTCTAATGGGGGCGCACTTTTTCTCCTTGCTGCAATTCTTAACCTGGTGAATTAAATAATTCATCCATATGGCTGCCCATGCTTATATAACCTTCACAATTCTATAATTAATAATTGCCCTAACAATTAAAGGCAAGTAATTAATTAAAAATCATGCTTTTCTCTTTTAAAATAGCATGTTTAAGGACAGCCATCCAATAAATTAAATTAATCCAATTTAACCTTCACACAGCACTTCACTCAAGTCTCACAGTGTGCTTTGACCATAGCCACTGAAAATAGAAATTAATTTAATGATTTTAATGCTTCAAAAATCATTAAATAATGCCTAAATGGGGCGCACTTTTTGAGAGAAGGGGGCAGCCACTAAATAAATTAAATTTAATTAATTTAATTTATTTCTTTTATTCCTCCTTTGACTTTTTGACCTCCTCAAGCTTGGGCGCACTTTTTGAAGGAAGAAAGATTATTTAAAATAATCAATTTAATCACTTTAATCCATCACCAAAGGGGGCGCACTTTTTTGCACATGTAATTCTATTTTTAAGAATTTTTCCATAATGGGATTCTTTACCCTACCAGGCAGGCACCAAAATCCCATGATCCACTTAAGTGATTTGACTTTGACAATGGGATTCTTTACCCTACAAGGCAGGCACTAAAATCCCATGATTTCGCTTAAGTCACTTTCCTTTTATTATATCATGGGAATTTTTACCCTGCAAGGCAGGCAATAAATTCCCACCTGCCTGCAGCCTCTATTTTTCCCACTGCAGCTTAAATGACTTATATAACACGGGAAAAAGTATCCTGCCAGGCAGGTATACAATTCCCATCCTGCCTGCGGCTTATATTTTTCCCATCGCAGCTTAAATCCTTTGTTTTCCAAAAATGCGCCCATCCCCGCAGGGGCTTTACTGTGCACGACTTCGCTTTTTCCCAGTGATCCAGACCTCCAATGACAACTTCCTCCGGGCAAGATGTGCGTGTATGTTTTCCAGCTGCTCCAGGCCAAAAATCGGGCTTACCCGGCGAAGGAGTTGTTTCAGAGAAATTTTACAGAAAACAGAACGGGACACCACAAAAACACGAAAAATTGCCAAAGTTACAAATAAGCCCAAAACTTAAAATAAGTTAAAATCCTTCTGATACATAGGAATAATAACACATCCGCTCATAACAGAGTTGAAACGGAGTGCAAATAGCCTCATACGGGGCTCAAAATAATTAAATACAAATTTCCCGCAGACAAATTCCGACGACAGAATAAAACAATTTTGGGCATCTGGGTATTTGGCGAAAAGGGCTAATATGGCTCTTTGGGATTATCTTGATGCAATACAAGAACTTTCAGGCAATAAAAACAACAAATGACCCACTATTTTAAAAGTACGAAATTTTTTCGAATTGGGTAGTCACAGATTTCAGGGTGAAATCTGAGTGACACCAACAGTCTTATCTTATAGAGAGTCATTATCAATAAGGAGACACATTCTACAAGTAACTACTCTATGAAACCGTAACACTAACCCTACCTCTTCTTATCTATATAAGAGCAAAGAGGGCTCACAGTGAAGGTATAATATGTCGATGGGAGATACTGTCGCAATGCTGGTATTTGACCAAAGATTTTTTAATATAATGTGGTAGTCATTCTACCTAGATAAATATATGTAATATTTTTTATCAGGCTTTCATTCATTTATATTATGCATGCATGTGGGTGTTTGTCTTAGGTATTCCAGTAAATCCTAGAACCGGTTCAGGATTTTACATACTTCACAAGATTAATAACTTAATGGTGATAAACATTTTCTCTATATGACTTGTGAAAGCATGGACTATTGCAAGTAAACCATTCCAAAAGCATTCAATAATGTGGAAGACTTCAACAATGAGATATGGAAAACAATTTATTCAAAATGGAAAATGATGCACACCCCTGTGCATGCAGTTAATTGCTATTTGGAGCCTGAACTATTTCATATAGACATACACGGTAATAGTGAAGTCATGATTGGGCTTTATGAAGCCATCGGTAGGTTCGAACCAAATCGTGCAAGTAAAATCAAGGATCAATGTTGGAAATACTAGTCAAACAAAGGGATGTTTGGAATACCAATAGCCGAGTATGATATGTAACGTGCCAATGTTGTTGGACATAGATGGTGGACTCCCAGTGGAGCAAATACTCATGAACTACAACACTTTGTTGCTATAATACTGAGTCAAGGAGCAAGTTCATAAACTTGTGAAAGGAATTGGAGTTGCTTTGACCACAATCAATCAAAGAAACAGAAGAAATTGTTGTATGTGAGTTGGGAGATCTTGTTTATATTCACAGCAATATGCGGTTGTGTGTGAACAAAGTGACTAAAGACTCGTCTACCTCATCTCTACAACTCAAACCCATTTCAGAAGCCATAGCAGATGCAGATGATCCTGATTTGATTTCACAATATGAATTCAATGTTGAATCTAGGGATGATGATAGTGAACAAACTCAGCCAAGTGCTTCTGATGATTTTCAGTTTTTTTAATGTAGAAAGCAGGTTGGAGTCCATAGAAACTCTGAGAGAAGTGTTAATTGCTTTAAAATATTGACTATGATCTTTTTAAAGTAGAAACCATCTTTTACAGTTGTGATTTCACATGTCTGTAATGTTCTATTTTGATCAACTTATCATGATTTTTAAGTTTTGTCATCTTCTTACAAAGCTTTTGTCATTTTGAAGCTATTTATTAATATTTATCTATTTTGACTCTGATCTCCAGTCCCAAAGCTAACTCCTTTGCATGGGTGGCATGTCTACAAAGAATTTTGACTGGGGATCATCTTGGTTGAGGAGGTTTGGTCCATCTAGATGTGTATTATGCAGTGTTGCACGGAGACTCGTCTCCTACCAAAAAAATGTGTCTCTGAGACTGGTACTGTTGGCACTCGTCTCGAAGCCTTGCTTTTCAGTGTTTTCAAAATAATATATATTTTGTACTCTGGACCTTAAGATATGATGAGATATCATAAGATAAATATCAATATATTTATTTTTATCCTTTGTCAACGTCTAATATTTAATTTTGAAAAGGTACTACTGTTTTTCTTAAGTTGTATATTATTATTTTTTCTAAAATTTGCGTATATATTGGTTTACCAGTCTCCTATTTTTTTTAAAAATGGCATGCCCGCACCCATCTCCTCATGCCTGTACCGGTACCCGTACCAGTCTCCTGGTAAGTATGGTATTATGTAAAGAGAATGAGGAACCCCATAATCATTTACTTTTGCATTGCAAATTTGCTACTCATATTTGGAGCATGCTAATGTCAAAATTAAATCAGATTTGGGTAAGCCATGGGTAGATGAAAGGAACCTTTGCTTCTTGGGCAAGTGGATTAATGAACCTTAGTCCCCCATGGCAAGTTGTCACTGCGAATATCATACGGAAAGTCTGGTTAGAAAGAAACTACATAGCTTTCAGGAAAAAGAATCCTCATGAAAAAGTGTTAGGCAAAATAAGAATTGGCAATTGAGTCTAATTTTAGTAGCAAATAAAATTTGTTTAGATAATCTGAGTAGTAAGGAGAAAACTGTCCTTGGACTTGGAAGGTTGCCTAAAATCAAATTGAAATCAGGCAACGATGGCATTTCTAAGTCTAAAAACAGATTGAATGACAAGTGTCATCCCACGAGCGTTGGATTGGTTAAAATTAATTTTGATGGCGCATCACGTAATGACCCAGACGTAGCTGGAGTTGGATGTCTGATCAAGGATGAAAGAGGCAGATTCTTATGGCGGGATCCTTTTTTATCCCTGGAGCAACCAACAATGATGCAGAGGTAAAAGAATTGATAGAGGGCCACATATCCGCACTTGATAGGGGCTTTAGGAAGGTATGCGCGGAGGGAGATTCCCAAATCATCACTAAAGCTATGACACTAAAGAAAAACTCTGAATCAAAAGCTAGAAAGTATTTTGAGCAAAGCAAGACTGGTGGTTGCCTTGATCTCCTCTTTTTCCCTCGAATATTGTTTAAGAGAGTGCAACAAGGGCAGATTTGTTGCCAAATGCGAGAGGGGATCAGTCTCCATTGATGGCTTTAGCTTGCTTGGAAGTTGATGCTTGGGCAAGTTTGAAGGCGATTTTAACCCTAGAGTGCCATTGGAAAGAATGACTATGTGGAATCATGGATTGGTAGATGTTTCTTTGCTAGAGACTGTAGGTTTTTGATAACTTTGGTAATTCTTCTTCCACTGATCCTGTTTGAGATTGGTAAAATGGTATTCTTTTCTTTGCGAAAGCAGGAATCCGATGCCCGGGTTGTATGGTGGTGGTGGTGGCTCTTAGGATCCCCTGTTTTGACGTTGATGATTTCAAGCTTCTATTGAGGATGGTATAGTCCTGTCGGGGCAGCGAGTTAGTATAACAGACTAAATGTTGCAAACGATGGTTGCAATATTCTAGGGGTGCCCAGATTGGGGGAGTATGGTTTCCTCGGTCCTTGCAAAGTTGTTGTTTGAGTAGTTTACTTTTGTCTCAGAGTTGTGCCTTTTTCTCTTTCTATGCGGTTACGTCTAAGGATATCTTGTGGGGATTCATCTAAGGAAGTCGATGTCTGGTTTTGTTGTTGCAGAAGAAGGTTTATATCTCTGACTTGCTTCCTCTAGAACCCAAGACGATTTGAAAATCCAACTGTAGACGAGATGGCCCTGTCGGGGCTGTGAGAGACAGTTTTTTGTTGAGGAAGATTGCTTTGTTGTTCTGAGGGTGATTAGATTGTTGTGTTTGGCCTTTTGGGTCCCTCTTGAAGTGTATTGTGAGTGTTTTATGACAGTCTAGGAGGAGTGCCTAGATTCGATGTTGTTGAAGATGGTTTATATCTCTAATTGATCTCTTCTTGTAACCCAAATTATGTTTTAAGCTTTGGTTTGCCTTTCTAAACCTTCAGAGGTTGTTATTTATGAATCATTCTTTCATGATCAATATAACGGATGAGGGACCCTCCAACCCTTTCTTTGGCAATCCAAAAAATATGTCTTTATCCATTTTGACATTCTTGTGTATTTATTTTATAGGTTGAAAAAAAAAATGCATACTTATATTCTTCAAACTTGATCACAATTTGTGCGGACTTTATAGACTGGTAAATTTGTTTTGAGTTTTGAATTTAACTGTTGTCGAACACAAGCCTTGTGATTTAGATGAGGAAAAAGAACGTATCCCACTAACATCCAACTTCATTTGGCATTTACTTTTTCCACTCACCCATGTTTGTGTAGGAAAGGTAAGTGTGGTTTTTCGGGCTCCAAAACTCAATATCCCAATATACTCAAATACTAATATTTGCAACATTTATATTATGATTATATCATTTTCATATGTTCTACATTAAAATGTGCGCACAAAACCTACTATGTGGGTAAGGATGCACCTCAAAGTGTGGCAAAATGACTCAAAAATGGCCTCTCAGCATTCTTTCAGACTATTTTACACATGCTATACACATTTGTCTATGTATGAGTGAGGGGTCAAAATTCAGCATTATTGAACCGTTATGGAAACATGTGAGACTTGGAACCATCCGCCTCATGCATATCCATACAACCCCCACATCAACCTCATGTTTATCCTGACCTCAACATCCTAATACTCAAACACTAAGATTTGCAACATTTATACCATTTTCATATGTTCTACATTAAAATGTGCCCTCACAACCTACTATGTGGGTAAGGAATCAAGGATGCACCTCAAAGTGTGGCAAAATTTAGACACTCAAAAATGGCCTCTCGGCATTTATTTCAGACTATTTTACACATGCTATACACATTTGTCTATGTATGAGTGAGTGGTCGAAATTCGGCATTATTAAACCGTTATGGCAACATATGAGACTTAGAACCATCCGCTTCATGCATATCCATACAACCCCCACATCCACCTCATGTTTATCCTGACCCATGATCAGGACCATTCCTATAGTATTTTCACCTATCAAGACAATCCCAATGGTCTTGGCACATTGCCTAAACACAAATAAAATCTGATTTGCACATTTGTCTTTCCGATCTTTCTTGTTTCTAGCAGTTGGATGTCAGTCATGCATGCTAAGTTCACCAAAGTCTCATTTCATTCGTTCGTAAATAGACAAGTGATTAGGATCATTTGATCATCAAGCACTTACGCACTGTTACTACTATGCATTTTCTGTTTTGCAATTTGTAATTTTAACATTTTGAGGGGCTAACAAGTCCAAAGTGCATATACTAATCCTATCTACACAGACCCCAAACCAAAGCATCCACTTTTTGCAAAATTTGCTCATTTCGGAGAGTTAGAAATTGAAGCACACAAACTTAGGACATAAAACGACATATTGAAAGCAGGTGAATAGAACTGGAGATTCAATGAACAGATTGCACACCCTGACCAAGACTATTTGTATCAACCTAACATTTACTATGACCGTCCATAGAGTCTTGGCACTGCCCTATTTCAGGTCTAGATTACTTTATAATACAATACCTAGATTAATTTTCTTCGATGATGCTCCATCCAATCGAAGAACATACTTGGTCTCCACATTGCATCAGAAACAAAACCAGATGGATCAAACAATATAAAAATTTGAGGAGCAATCAACAAGTGTGCCACAAGAAAGTTCAGAGCTAGCAAACCATCTATAGCAGTAAAAATATATTGTACTAAAGTTTGGGTAGAATTTCTAAGAACATGCTGGAGTTTCACGTGCATTACTGGAAAGTATATGAACACTTTCGAGTACCCTCTTTATCCTGTTGTTACACAGAGGGATGATGATAGATCAGCGACGAATTGAGAAGGTATTCTTCCTCCCGATTGGCTATCAAGGTACCCCAAGCCTATTATATTAGGATCCCCGGTAATGCTCTGGAGGCTCCCATACCTGTACCAGTACAGTTATGGTATTGGTCCAGGTACCTCGTGAATACCTCCCAGGTTTTTTTATTTTGTTAGGTTCTTTACTGTTGTAGTAAAAATATAATTAGAAAAGTCGAGCTAGTCATAGTACAACAGTTATAATGAAAGCAAAGATACACAATAATGAAGCATAAAAATAACACACACAAGTAACTAAACCGCCGCTAGTCCTGCATGTGGATCTAATGAACAAATTACTGATTTGAATGTTCTTGATGAGGATCAATATGATGATTTGTTCATTTAGTTCATGAGTATAAGTATCACCAGTGACTATTTTCCTATTTTGAACAGATAATATAATTTATGTAATAAAACATGAGCATGACTCTTAATATTTTGAAGCGTGACTCTTAATATTTTGAACTGGCAATCATCAATGCTGTTTTGTTATATTTTGGTTTGTTTTAAGCATATATGATTGAAATTATGGTCAATTTTGTTATTATTTGTATTTACTTTAAAAAAATTATATGTACATACCCAAACTGTACTCTACTTGGGGTCCAGAAAATAACAACTAACTTCCATACCCATAAACCAAACCCATACTGGCAACTTAGCTATTATTTTCACCCAAGGCATGGAGATCACATTCTCTAGCATAGAGGATTAGTTACTCCTCCAAACTCTCAATGCAAGATATGAGTCCAGAGGCAATCAAAAGTCTTCTCTACTTTTGAAGGATCATTCGTGACGGATGTTACTGGAAGCTTTGGGAGAAGCACCCTACTTCCCCCAGGATTGTCCAGCGAGGCCCTTTGTTATGATTGACGAGGGCATTGGTCCTTATTATTTTGTGAGTGCAGCTGTAGGTGGCTGCACTGTTGCGAACCCTAGGTACAAACTCTAGGTTTGAAAAATAGACAAAAGTACTAGTTCTGACAATTCTGAAACCCTTCTGCTATAAACCCTTCGCAACTTCAATTATACACTAATCTGAAATCAAATACTTCCGAAAGAGAACATATCATTAATATTGCTGAACTGAAATTGTTTCTTTAACTGGAAAGAGAACATATCATTAATATTGTTGAAGATACATGTAACAATGCATAACAGAAAAATGACTTTCCTGAAAGGGTTTGGTTGCCAACTCAGACTGAATCCAGGACAGTAAGAATCCTGTGTTAACCCAACAGTCTTGACAATACGTCATCTATCCTCCTACCTAAGAGCTTATTTATGATTGGCAGCTCCAAATTTGACTTAGAAATCAGGAATCAGCATTTTCTCCACACTACTCAGAAAATTTAAATTCATAAAATAAACCTAAATTAAATGTAAAACATTGTTAAATGATTTTATTTTCGACCATGTCATGCAAAGATATGTTGGGTCTGTCTGATCGTGTTTTCCGAGAAGTAAACAAAAGTCTGGTCGCTATTCTGGAAATCTGGGAGTTTTTCTTTGTTTTATGAAGTTCTGGTCGTAAATTTCACAGTAAAATCTGGTCACGTTTTGCTTTTAAATATTCTGGTCGTGATTTGCACAGAAATCTGTTCATGATTAAATGAAAAAACAGTATCTACAGCATGGGAGTTAAAGCATAAAATATAACACAAGTTTTCTTGGATTTTTTGTGGGTTTCAGGGCTAAACTTGTTTCATTGCTGCGTTCTTAAACCAATTCCGCTTAATCTCGGCAGTTTCAATGGGTGCTAGCAAAGAACTTGTTTTATTGCTGCTGTCATAATCTATTACCCAGCATGTTCCTTACACGTATCATCTTCTTCTGCTGTGTCCTGTTTGGCCAACACTAAACACACTATTGACTTCCACGTTTTCCCTTTGGGACATACAAGAGGACATAATCATGCATTCTGCATGATAAAGAAGGGTTTCAGTCATTGCAAATGTCTGAACAGGGAGAATTCTCGAAAATGTGCTTCAAGGCAGCATTTGGAGGAGAAACAAACCCCAAGGCTCCAAGTCGTAATCTACAAAAGTGGCCATTGAGGATGCCCAAAATTGATCCAAGAAAGAATGAAAATGGTTGTATGAAAGTTGTTGATGGATCATCAGTCGTGATGCTTCATAAAGTTGACGTTCAATGTGGTATTGCCAAATTAGAGAGCCGGGGATGATTGTTTGATTTCTAGACTTCCATCCTCCATTAACGGCTTTCAAAGAATGGACCAGGAAATTTTGGCACACCAAAGGTGAGTTTTCAATATCTATTCACCCTCATGGCTATTTTCTCATATTTTTTGCTACTGCAGAAGATAGTTCATCTTCCAAGGGGGGCCCTGGTTTTATGGCAGCGCAGGGCTCTTCAAGAAACCCTAGCATCTGAGGTTTAAAGCGGATGAAGAATTACCTTCAATAGCTCCAGTATGGGTGCGGCTGTTTGGGTTATGTTGTCATGCATTTTTGCTTGCCCAAAAATTCAAAATTTGAAACATGACTACTAAGCCAAATGTGAAAATTTGCTCCAAATCCCTCTCTTGGTCAGTATGTCTCTTGTGTATGATCGTATTGACCTTGTAGGTTCTCATAATCCATTGAATGAACATGTGCAATATTGCAAAAGGGTGTGACAAGGTTCATCATTCCATTCATTGAAGTGCAACAAAAGACTAGCTTCAAAAAGGCTTTGGCCATTTCAAGGCATGTGTACATCTTCTGGGACGGTTCCAAAAGCTCATAAACATCCAGAGGTGATATTGGAGAGCCTTGAATGTGTTGGAGGTGGTTTAGGAAGATTTAAGGAAGTTTTGGGGGTTTAGGGACAGACTGCGAAAAAGCAGACTTTTCGGGTGTAAGAAATGAATGGTCAAAATATAAACCTAGACTTCACCAGCTAATTTTGGGAGCTCCGTGAGGGGTTAGAAGACAAACAAATAGGAAATGGAAAGCTGGAAGAATCCTCTTCATGATGGAAGAATCAGATTTTACACAAGACCAAAGGATTTCTCAAGAAAGATCAACTTTCACAGGTGCAGCTTGTTATCCTAATCAAAACAGTACCATTTTTTGAAGTTGCTGGCATAATTAGGTTTTTAAGCCAATTCCATTGATCTTGGAAGGTCCCTTGGAGTCAGAATCATATAAAATTTCACCTCAAAAGACATTTCCAAGCTCTGAGAACAAAGTTTTCAAGTCTTCACTAATGCAGAGTGTGTTGATCCCACATATTTAGCCAAATTTTTTACTGCCACATGTCAAGATTTCACTCATGTTGCCATTTTGTGTCCCTTTTGTCCCTTTGTCAAGGGGAAAGAGGGGACAAAAATGGGCACCCAAGTTCAAGCACCCTCTGTGGTTCTTCATGTGATCACCTTTTCAACTCCCGGGTGCTTAACTGGCTAAACCCATCATCAGAACATTGCACTTACCACTTGGCACCATCTTGTTCAAAGCACCCATTTGTGTCCCTTTTCACCAAGGGGACAAAGGGGACAAAAATGAGTGCCCCCATGCAAGCTCCCTTTGTGGTTTCTCACATGACCTTCTTTTAGCCCCCTGGATGCTTGCTTAGCTTTCTCATCTCCCTCCACATTGCACCAGATTGCGACACTTGTCACAATCTCTCCCAAAGCGCCCATTTGTGTCCCTCTTGTCCCTTTGCACCAAAGGGGAAGATGGGACAAAAATGAGTGCCCATGTGCAAACCTGGCTTTTAACTCAGCTTCCATTAACCCATGGTCAAACCTCAATCAATAGGTAAACTACAAACTGAAGCTAACTTGTTCCTAAACTATTTTCTTTGCACAGGTCACGTCTCCCACCATTGTCGTTGTTATGCCTCCAAAGACATCCGAATATGACAAACATGCTTCCAAATTTGTTCCAAACTAGCCATTGCCTTGGAAACGGAGATTTCTTTATAGCTCTTCAACCAAAAATCAAATTCAACTGAAACTTTCACAGAAGATTCTCCTCCCAAGCACCTTTGAAAACACAGTTGTTGCATACCAGATGATGCCCTAGTTTTCTACAGCTGCAAATTTAAAACCCTACCTCCAAAAGTTGCTTTTTAAGTTTGAAAGAGTTCCAGCAGAAGGATCATTCCGAAAATTCGAGCACAGAATCTCGGTGCAAAGCCAAATCCAACGATGGTGATTTCATTGCAAACCGACACCAGTATGATCAGTTTCTAAAAATAGTACATGTTTTCTACAAAGACTTACTAAAAATAGTAAGTCTCTCAAAATAACAAGCTCCCATAACCCATAACATCCAGAAACAGTGCAAAACAACAAGGTAAAATGGACAACTTTCCCAAAAAAGCAATTTCCGAAAAAGCAACCTGCTAAAAAAAGAAACTTTCTAAAAATAGTAAAGCTTCATTAATGGAGGTAGTCTAAGTGTGTTAGGATCTTCAAAAGACAAAATATGAGAAAAAAATAAAAAAATCCCGAAATAGCAGCGCTTGATCCCACATGCCAAAAATAAGAAGTTTTAGTTTTTCAGTGTAAAAAGTTGTTGGCTTCATTTTCACTCATCTCGCAACTTTTTCCCATCATCGCAATGGTCATAAAGTTGTTGCGTAGCTCAAAAAAGAAAATCAACTCTCCGTAAGAATCCTAAGGCATTATTTTGATCACAATTGTGTTAAGGAACATGATAGAGCATATCAAGGCGTTGCACATGAAAATCAGTGAAATTGTGCAGTCGGCAAAGACTTTGAAAAGAGTCCAAAGCCCCACTGGAACCTAAAATTCTGTAATGTCCCCTTCTTGGGACATTATTGAAATTGAAGACCTAAAGACCCTCAACCCATTCTCTCTTCTCATGGATTTGAGGATTAAGCTTGAACATGGTCCTAAAATGTTTTTTGTCTATTTTGTAACCCCTTGGCATGCCTTGCGCTACAAGGAGGGCTCTCTAAGTTAGTTTAAACATGCACATAGGATAATTGATTTTATTATTTAATTAGAAATAATAAAGTGCACATAGTCTTAGTTTATTAAATATTTTATTATAATGAGAGTTTATGTTTTTCCCTCCAAAAGGGAAAGCTCGGTCTTTTTGAATGTTGCACCCCTTAAATCTATAAAAGGAGGTCGCATTTCCTTTAGGGGGTCATGTTGATTGATCTTTTGAATTTACTCCATGCTTGGAGAAAAAGGATGTATGCCCTATGTTGATAATTGTCCTCTCTTTCATTGTCGACGATCTTATTTGCAAATTCATTGTTATTGGTTTTGAAAATACTTGTGCATTATTAAACCCTCCTAAGCTTGGCGGCTTGATATAGAGTGTGGCGCATTTATTTGTGGGAGAAATTTGCACGTTTATTACTCATTTTTGAAGTAATCCTTGAAGGGTTTGGGCTCTTTTTATGTTGATGTTCGTTGCTGCTATTTATTGACTATGGCGACTTAGATTGAAGACTATTTTTGCATGTTTTGATAACATATGAGCTAAATCTACATTGTGGTAGCATTTATTTCCAAGCAAGGGGCAGTTATTTTGGTGTGATTAGAAGCTAGTAAAGCGCTGGGAAGTTGGCTCCCACAAACTTCGGTGCGACACTGATCACCACATTGATCGGGATGACAGACTTTGTAGGCTATGTAGCCTTCAAGAGCTGGATACCAAGACTCATTTCATCTTCCGCTACCCCATATACTATGAGTCAACGGACAATTTCATTGCCTCTTCAGAGGGATTCAGACTCTCTCGGTTTTCTTCAGAAATATTGACCAGCGGTGTCTTGCCCTCTACATTCGTGAGTCTTTGCAGCTCCGAGACCAGATTCTTCATCCCCCTTCGAGAATCATCCCTACGAGACGAATTACAACCTTCTTTCCAGTTCTACCCGCAAGTGGAGGAACTAAACAACAGAGCCTCTCTGACCCAAATAAAGTGCATCAATTACTTCGTTCCCGGTTGGACCTTCACATTTCCCTCGATCACCACCAACAAAACGGATGCGCACTCGTACCAGAGGGCAGCCCTACTCCATTTGTGACCCTAGCCATCGTTTCAGTCTCAGATCTCAGCAGGGGAGGAGGTTTTTGCCCCCGTCTTCGAGTTGTCAATCCATCAGGAGCTTCTTTTCGTCGGCCTCAAATGTTAGGAGGGGTGTGGCTACCATTCCTGAGTAGACCATTGGTCCTCGTTTGCACCCCCCCTCCATTCCCTTCTTTGCTGCTCCCGTCTTTCTCCCCCATTTGCTCCATTGCCCTCCCCTGTGGGAGTATTGGCTTCAAGTTTCCTTTCTGCTTTGTTTTTTCTCCTTTCTTTTGTTTTTGGGAACTCGTTTTGAGTTGTCCCCGCTCGCACTTTGTATATTGTTTGGGTTGCAGTCCCATTGACCTACTTTTGTGATCATTCGTTGGACATTAATATATTTATCTTCATCTTATCTAGCCCCAGCGACTTGGTTTCAGATTTTGGGGGCTGTTTTGAGGGGATTTTAATGCTCAGAAAATTCAGATCTATAGTGCATGGGAAAGCTCTTAATTTCTAGTTTATTATGCACTTTATTTCGTGGCAAAATATGAAGTATTGAGTGAGCTATTAATTTTTGATGTTTCAGTTGTTATGGGTGCCATATTAGTTATTATCTGCTGTTATAAAATCAGATCTGGAAAAGATTGCGTTTCCATTTGGTTCTTCCATCTAGCCCACTACCTTGGCTTATTCCAACCCCATTTTGGGTTCTAATAACGCTAAGATTGGGTTATTTGAGGTAGATCTAAAAGGATCTCATCCCTCTTGTTCGATTTGGGTTAAGAGTGTTGCAATTTTCTAATATTCGCTAAATGGGATATTACAAATTCATCAAAGGATGTCATCATAATCATAAGGGACATGAGAAACTTGTCCAGCAAGCTAAGAAACATCATGTATTGAATCCATCGTCATACCTCCGAGAAGTAAATCAAAGTGAGCTAGTCAGGTCATCTAAGTATTCAAGCAATCTTGTGTGAAGAATCAAGAGCTCATCCTTTTCCATGGGAAACATATGAACATGAGGTTACGCAAGCTTTCCCAAATCTGATTTCATCCAGGAAGTGATTGGGAGTCAAGAAAGGTAGATAGGTGATCTTCATGTGGGGCACCTTGTATGTAAGAACAAGAAACCATCCAAGATTCATTTGATGACATTTGCATAACAGTGTTCTTAAACACCCAATCAAACACCTGGTAGTGTGATCAATCCTCAAAGGATAAAGCATTGCAAGTGCAACCAAGAGCCATTGAACATGAACCTTCAAAAAGGAAGATAATGAAAAGAGAGCGCATAGTGGTTCCATATTCCAGGAGGATTCATAAGGTAAGACTCATCGTAGATCCCATAGAGCCTCATGAATCAAGCAAAAGTGATACATCGCAGCCTCCTCTTCAAGGGCATCCAATTATGTCTTCCCCAGTGCCGGAAATTTCCCATAACAAACAAGATGTGATGCTACATCAAGCTCTTGAAAATGCTCCCATGACCAACATCATGTCAACTCCTCAAGAGCCATTCCCATGGATTCAAGAATTGCTCGAAAGCGAACCAAGAACAACACACAGCAAGCTGCAATACCCAACCTTGGAGTTATCAAAAAAATCTTGAGATCCAAGCAGAGGAAGAAAGCCCAGACAACTTCCCACTTCTTCAGTGGTTCCTCAGGAAACCAATATGTAGAAGTTGCTCCGCCAAAGAATGTAAAGCCTCTTGAGGAGATGACTCCATCAAACTATGAGATGTCAACAATTCCCTTGGGACAAGCAACACATGAGGGTGACTCTCTTTTGTTCAAGGAATCTTCTACCTGCCTCCTTGTTGTAAACGAAGAGTACAAATGAAAATTTGAGCATTTGGAGGAGCATGTGAAAGCTCTCAATGCCTACATTCAACCTTTCTTAGAGCCCATTTCAATACCTTCACTCCCTGTGAAAGACATTCCTCCAATCAGTAGCTTTGACCCTGAGGTGATCAAGAAGGCACAAAGGCATATGATGCAAGGGAAGGCTAACAAGAGATGGATTGAGAAGATCATCGAGAAAAGAAAGACACAACTCCCAGAGGTTCTCTCTCTACTCAGGTATATTCTCGTCACTTTGTTAGAGGTGAAGAAAGCAAGGGAAGGGATTGAAAAAGAGAGGTGTTCCCACTTTTGTCCGAGATGAGCTCCCTCGACTCTCACATCCTCATGAGTAAAAATGTGTTCACAACAACTGCAGACAATTTGTCCCCGGTTTGGGTCTGTATCATGAATCCTAGCTAAGGTATGATGAAAGACGCTATCTTCGAACTTGACTCAAGTGGACAAAATGTTTTCAATATTTTGAATGAGATCTACAACTGTGTTCAAGAACTTGGACTCCCGCCACTCACTAAGAATTCATCATAAGAACTCATTGTTTCCTTCAAAGAGATGGTCAAGAAAGAGGTAGGTGAACCCCTCTCCTTCAATGAAGATAGCTTAGAGTCCCTTGTCAGCATCAAAAACTCCATTTATGATATTGCAAGAGATCGCAAAAGATGGCTCAGTCAGTGCAAGAATATCAATGATGTTCCCTAGACATAGATCAAAGGGTTGGCAATTGTTGATTGAATGTATGTTACTGAGATTACCACTTCTACATCAAGCACTAAAAGTTGTCATTCTTCTATTTCTTGTCTTATGTTCCTCTACTCTCTCTTTCCAACTTTGCATACATGATAATATTGTAAAACCAAGAAAAGTGTACGCGCCTCTGATAAATTAGTCAATGGAATTTTTTGTCTATGATTTGTTGGTCTTATCATTGTTTGCCTTGTTGTGTTCTTCTAATTGAATGTGGACCTCCTCTGATTATTGTATGTGAACTCTGCCAGTGCCTACTCATAACAGTAACCCTCTCTCTTCTTATTTCCCCATCTCCCCTTCACCTCTCTTTGTTGCAAAATCCTCCCTTTTACCTTGTACAAGCATTTGCCACAGGTTGAGTGGAGAATTCTTGTGTGATACCCGGCCTATAGGCCACCCCACAGCTTTAGGTTAGTTTACATTCAATAATGAGAGCCTCCCCATACACAAGGAGGGGCTTAGCCCTGTACCGTTGGTGAAAATTCAATAATTTACAACACGACAAATTATTTCGCCAACAGGGTACTGACAGAATTTATGGAACAATAATGTTTTACCACAATTGGTAACACCCTAGGCAACTACATTATGATTAACGATTGTTCGATTCAACTGGAACAGATGATATATGTCAAATTCTATGTGCTGATGGATCTAAATAAGTCATTGCCCAATAAAATTTCTCTGGTTGTGGAAGAGGACCAATGAGAACAAGTGGTTGATTATGAAAATATTCCTTACCGATGCAGGATTTGCCACAAGTATGGTCATTTGGTAAAAGATTAAACTCTAAAAGTTCTCGATCCTCCTACGGAACATCAAAATCAAGATGATTTCATTATTCCAAAGAAAAAGAAAACATTAAAGAACAAGGTTAAGGACAATCCAGCCGGCAGCAATGCTAATAGATTTACTAGCCTCCAACCTGAGAATGAGGATACAGACACTCGTGATATCATAGAATCACAAATACCAAATACTCAGATGAATAAACATGGTCCAAAAGTAGAGAAGAAAGATAGAGAGGAAAATAGGCAGCTTGCAGTGATTCTAGCCACTAATATGATGGATGAAGCCAACAAAAGAATGAAAAGCTATCAACGAAAAACTGAATTTCAAGAACAATTTGACCCCAATCATATACATGATGCAGGAAAAGATGGGATGGATAAACCCTTGATGATTATGCCCAATCTTTCTAACTTACATCATGATGATTTGCCTTTAGGAGTCGCTCAGGAAAAATGTAAGAAAATGAGAATGGATACGAATGGGTAGGAAAAAAATCCAATCAGACCAACCTACAAAAGGAAGGCCAAAAGTTGAGTAACATAGAAACAATAAGGGATTTGTTTGAAATATTTAATCAATCTTCCCAATGAAGGTAATTACATGGAATATCAAAGGGCTAAAAGGCGGCCCTTCTAAGATTAATGAAATGTGAAGAATGATTCAAAATCATCATCCTCAGATGGTGCGCATTCAAGAAACCAAAGCTTCAATTGAGTTCACGAATGTTTTAATTGATAAAGTATGGCAACATTTTTCTGGGATCAAAAGACGCTTACAGTGTTAAACTCTTGTGGAAGCAAAGAAATTTTGTTGTTGCATGCGTATTCACAAGTGGACTCTCAACAGCTTCTGTTCATTAATGTCTATGCCCCTATTTCTACAAAAGACAAATTATTACAATGGCAGCATAATGCATTTATGTTCAGGTCGTTTCCTGAGGTTCTTGTGCTTTTAGGAGCGGATCTTAAAACTATCCTAAGTCTAGAGCAAAAATAAGGAGGATGGACTAACCTAGATGTCAGTTCGAATAATATGGCCAGATTTGTCCAATCTCTTCATTTAGTGGATGTTCCAATTATTAATGGGATGATGGTTTGGTCCAATAAAAGACAAGGACCTAATTGTTTTCTTGAGTGGTTGGATCGTTTCCTGCTTTTAGAAAATTGGTGAACGAAGGAGTATATTCCCAAGGCTCAGATTCTCAACAATATTGGTTCTGATCATTGGCCCGTTTGTTTGGAGTTGGGGAGAACACCCCCTTGATTTTCTCCGTTTAGATTTCAACTGGTGTGGCTTCGTCATGACAACATTAACAATCTTATCAATCAATGGTGACTAGAAGGTAAACCTAGGTATGGCGCACATATATACTCCTTTGTTAAGCGCCTATATTATTTAAAAGTCAAATTAAAAACCTAGAACTAGAAGGAGTTTGGGGGTATTAAGGAGAAAAAAAACAGCTTATAGTACAATTGGAGGAGCTCAATCATAGATTTCGCACCTCAGGAAGTAATGATGAGTTAATTCAATAGAAACTTTCTTTAAAGGCTGATCTTCGTGAATGGAAAAACAAGAAGAGATTATGTGGCAGCAAAAATCCAAAATACAGTGGTTAAATGAGGGAGATAAAAATGCAGCCTTTTTTCATAAATCCTCGAGGGTATTCAACTCTTTAGTCAAAGCTGATAGTAAAAAATATATATTCTATGGAAAGAATACGAAATATTGTATAATGTCCCTCTTTCTCGAATAAATTTATTAAAGACCCTTGGCCTTTTTTGTCTACCCGACGGCCAAAGGGTGAGCTCCAGGGTGACATCAATTTTATTAATTTTATTATATTGTGCTAAAGTTAAAATATAACATTATAAAAGCACATATAATAAATTAATAAACTTAACATTAAAAATAAAACTTAGGAAAGTGCATTAAAATAAAAGCACCTAATTAAAATGTACTTCCTAAGGGAAAATGCGACTAGCTCAAGGGAGTTTTAAAATTAGAAATGTGTACCAAAGCTTCCCATTAAAAAAATGCAACTTGGCCTATGGGAGTGCAACGGAGGGAAAGAAGCTCATTGGATGTGATGGACATCATCTTGAGTCCCATTTCCTATATAAAGAAGAAGTCGACCTGCTAGAGGGCATTCCAGATTTCATTTGATATTCTCTCTTGCATTGGAAGCTCTGAGCTTTTTGCAAATAAATCCAAGGACGAAAAAACCCTTATGATTTTCTCCTCTTGTGGACGAAAACCCCAAGAGCATTGTGAGGGATTTCTGCTCAGGATTCCATTGTTCTTCACAGATTTTCATCATTTCAGCAGTGTGAATTCAAGAATAAATTTGCAGCAGCAGTTATCATATTTTCCAGTGTGGGTTGACTCACTTTTTGGATGTTCTATGTTGTCTAAGAGGTATTTTCAGATCTGATTTGTGTGCCATCTGTTCTTCTGTCATTTTGGGCTCAAAAGCAATTAATATCAGAATTTTTAAGAGGGTTTTAAGTGTAATTTCAGTCACATTCAGAGGGCAGATTTCTGAGTAATTTCCAGCTCTTATTTTGTTAAAAAAACAGTATTTTATTTGTATATGACTGGGAAAGTCTGATATCAGTTTAGCATTAAAAATAAAGATTATTTGTTATGTTTGTGAAGATTTTCCAACAAAACCCTAGTTGCCATTTTTAAAGATTTATTGCAGCAGTTAAGCTGATCTTTACATGGTCTTGTATTTCATTTCCAAATCTGTTTTGACCATAGAAGAAATATGTATTGCATATCATTGTTGTTATCTAACGTGTAAGCTAGGATCCAAGCTCCAAGCCATTCAGAAATTAAGGACAGCATAGGTGGGGATCTTTCATATTGCTACGAACTATTTATTCCAATTATTTTCAAGTCAAACCCTTGAACAGGCAGCCAAAACAGAGGTTTTGGCCACTATTCCAAGAATTATCTCAACTTAGAATAATGTGGGGCTTACTGCTCCTGTTACAGAAAGAGAATTACAGCGGGTGGTTTTCAGTATGAAGAAAGGAAAAAATCCTAGTCCATATGGCTTTCTGATGGAATTTTACTACGTTACCGATACGGTAGGGTCGGGGGCCTGAAACCGGTACGAAACATACCGGATACGGGTACGGCTCGGAAATGGCAGTGGGAGCGGGGAAGATACAGCGGGGGTATTTTCCAGCCAATACACAGAGAAACATACAGCAGATATCCTTTTGAAGCTATACGCATATGATTTCAACCAAAATCTTATTACTCCAAGCCTCTACGTGGAAGAATATATCAATACGTGGAAGTTTAAGAATATATCCAAGTTTAAAATTAAAATTTATAATTTTATTATAGACTATAATCCTATAGTAAATGATTTTAATATTATATATATTTTAAAATAGCATCTGGAAAATATTAATAGTTTATAAAAAAATTAATTATATACAATAGTATATATATAAAAGGTTATTAAATTACTTAATATTATATATAATATTTTATATTGTAATAGTATTTCTAATTATAGTGTTATGATAGTATTATAATCAATATCTTTATGATGTCATTTTAATATTTATAATTATTGTGCATTATATTCTCCAAAATCGGATATTATTAATAATCATATAATGTTATTATGTTAGTAAGTGAGGCAATATATCTATAGGAATATAATGATATAACGTTATCTTAATTTATAATGTCGTATAATGTTGTAGTGTTATAAGTGTTTTATCCTTCTAAATAAGAATTTAAGTTTGGTTAATAACTTAATTCTTATTTAGAAGGCTAAAATTAATATATTTTTTAATGTTTATATATTTTTATACTGTCGTATCCAATGTTGTATCAGGGTCAAATTGTTTTTTACCGTATTCGCTCCCGTATCCAAAACATTTCGGCTACTTGGGAATATTATCAAACTTTTTGGGATGTTCTGTTAAAATATGATGTTTATATAGCCTATTCGGCGGTTATACAGTTGAAACTGTGTAACTAAACTGTAACCACCTCTTCATTATAAATAAACCTCTGCCTGTCGTATTTGAACAGTGCAGTTTCGTGCTTCTGTCTTCTTTCTTCATTTTGTATAATCTAACATTGGTATCAGAGCGTTTGCGGTGAGAGGTCGACGAGAGGAGAGGTCGACGCAGTCTGAAGGCGAAGAAGAAAACGCGGGTCGCAGAAAAGAAGACACGCGGACAGAAAGACAGACGCGGGGAAGGAAAACAGAAGGGAAAGACGCGCGGGACAGGCGCGGGGCAGACGCGGGGAAGAAAAAGGCGCGGGACAGACGCGCGGGGCAGGACGCGGAAAATTAAAATAAAATTAAAAAAATATACACAGTCGCGTTTTACGACGAGGGCAGAGATAATCTGTTTTTCGATTGTGGCAGAGGTAACAATTGTGAACAGCAAAGCCCTGGTTTTGTTTGTGTTGTAATATTTCTCTGTGGCCACATATATGCATAAAACATACAGTATTTTTTGTTTATTTGGTGGAGAAATTAAAATAATTAAATATATCTGCTGGAAAATTGGTTATTTTATTATTTTCCATTGTTTTGGAATAATAAAATGTCAAACATTACCAATTTGATTTTGCCGGATACACAAAAATTAACAGGCACGAATTTTAATGTGTGGAGCCATAAGATCTTGACACTGGCAGAATTTCGTGGTTTTGAGAAAATAATCACGGGTGTCGAGAGTAGACCTACAACAAATTTCGATGATTATGACAAACGTCATCGGGAGGCTCTTCTGCTATTAAAATTGTCGGTATCGGATGAATTGATACCTGAGGTCCGGAATGCCACTGAGGTGAGTAAATTATGGGTCAGTCTGAAGGACAAATATCAGACGTCGGAGAAGAGTCGGGTTCTATACCTCAAAAATATGCTTTTTTCCGTAAAATTACAAGAAGGTGGATCGCTGTCTGAGCACCTACTTCGGATGAAAGATCTCTGAGATCAGCTTGCTTCCATCAACAAGCCGGTTGATGATGATGATATGGTGGCTCTCATTTTAAACAGTTTGCCCTTCTCGTATGACTCGTTCGTGGAGGCTCTTCATTTAATGGGCGAGAGTCAAACTCTTACATTTGACAAGGTGTGTTCCTACCTGTTGCAGAAGGAACGGAGACAGACACAAGTTCAAGAGTCTAGTTCTGGACAATCTGAGAGTGCATTTGCTGCACAATCCAAAGGAAAGTGGAAGCGACAGGCTGATGCGTCACCTTCCTCTCCTAAATTTCCGGTACGGTGTTACTATTGTCACAAACTTGGTCATGTAAAGAAGGATTGTCAGAAGCGACTAAGTGCCCTGAAGAAGCGGAAGGGGCAAGCACATGTGGCAACAGTTGAGCAACACGAGTCAGAAGATGAGTATGCCCTCATGGCATCTTGCTCGGATGGTGACAGCCCTACACGGTGCTGGTTTTTTGATTCCGGTGCATCACGACACTTCACGTGTCAACGAGATTGGTATGTTACTTTTCATGCTAATTCATGTTCTTCTGATTCGGTTACTTTAGGGGATGGAAGATCACATGCTGTGGAAGGGATTGGGGATGTTCGTATCATGTTAACTAATAACACTAAATTGCTTGTGAAGAGTGTTAGATATGTGCTAACATGAATAAGAACCTGTTATCCATCAGTCAATTAACTGATAATCCTCATATCTCTGTAAACTTTTCTGGTAAGCAATGTATTGTGTCTGATGTCAAACATAATAATGTGGTTGCCCTGGGAATTGGGCATGGAGGTTTGTACAGACTCGTTGATCCTGCCACGGTCAACTTGCATGCCTTAGTTGTGATAGAAAATACCAGTGTTTTGTGGCATGAAAGATATGGGCATCTCAATCTTCCGTATTTGGCCCGTCTTCATAAAGAAAATATGGTTGTTGGTTTGCCTCCTATCCAGGAAAAGCAGGGATATGTGTGTTGGATGTTTTGCAGGCAAACAAAGGCGGAAACCTTTTCCTCATGAAGGTGTTTGGCGTGCAAAGGGGCTTTTAGATCTTGTTCATGCAGGTCTATGTGAGCCATCGTGGAAGACTTCCACAGTCCTTGGTGCACGATATTTTCTGTTATTGGTGGATGATCACTCTCGGCGGATGTGGATCTATCTCTTGAAAAAGAAGTCTGATTGCTTTGCTTCTTTTGTCAAGTTCAAGGCATTGGTGGAGAACCAGACCAGCCGGCGGATAAAGACTTTAAGATCCAATAATGGGGGTGAATTCACTTCTAAACAGTTCGCTGTTTTTTGTGAGAAAGAAGGGATTCAGCGTCAGTTGACAGCACCATATACTCCCCAACAGAATGGGGTGGTTGAGAGGCGGAATAGAACTATCATGGAGATGGCCCGGTGTATGATGCACAGTCGTGGTGTGCCATACATATACTGGGGAGAAGCTGTTAATACAGCAGTCTATATACTCAATCGCAGTCCTTGCAAAGCCTTGCAGGAGATCACACCAGAGGAGGCATGGTCCAAAATCAAACTAGAGGTATCAAATTTTCGTATTTTTGGTTCAGCTGCTTATACTTTGGTTCCTGATCGTAAGAGGAGTAAACTAGATTCCAAAAGTTCTAGATATTTCTTTGCTGGTTATAGTGATCATTCTAAAGCATATAGATTGATTGATACTTCCACTAATAGAATCATTATTAGTCGTGATGTTGATGTAAAAGAAACAGAGTCTTTCTTTGGCTGTAATCAGCAAATAGACCAGCAACATAGCAGCGATTAGCGAGGGGTGGTCACAGAGATTGGTTCTCTTTCCTTGCCTGATGATGAGTCTGGTCATTCTCATACTCCTCCACAGACTCCAGTACAGTCTATGCTCTCTCCTACTGAGTCTTCTCCATCTCCTGGAAATCAATTTGCATTGGTTTCACCTCCGGAAGTTCCACTAGCTTCCGAATCCTCAGTTCAGCGACGGCCCAAGTGGTATTATTCCACTATTCAGGATCTGACACGAGACGATTTGTCTCCACTCTTAGATGGCCGGTCTCGCAGACCTGGCAAGAGGATTGATTACTCTGAGCAAACTCAATTTGCTCTTGCTTCTGATCTTCTCCATATTCGCGAGCCACAAAAATACTCTGATGCACGAGGCATACCAGAATGGGAAACTACCATGCAAATCGAGTATGATGCCTTGATTAAGAATGATACCTGCAAGTTGGTGTCATTACCTCCAGGCAAACACCCTATTGGTTGTAAATGGGTGTACAAAATCAAGTGTAAAGCAGATGGTACTTTGGATAAGTACAAGGCTCAGCTTGTTGCAAAAGGTTTTTCGCAACAGGAGGGGATAGATTATGAGGAGACTTTTGGTCCTACTGCAAAGATGGTCACTTTTCGGTTACTTCTTGCTTTTGCCGCTCAATTTGGTTGGAAAATATATCAGATGGATGTGAAAAGTGCATTCTTGAATGGTGATTTGGAGGAAGAAGTGTATATGACTCAACCTGAGGGTTTTCAGGTATGTGGTCGTGAGCATCTAGTATGCAGGTTGATTAAGTCCTTGTATGGGCTTAAGCAGGCTCCTCGAGCCTGGTATATTAAGATCGATACACATCTCAGAGATTCGGGCTTCAAACGAAGTCATTCTGATCCGAATCTCTATGTCAAAAGCACACATGATGACATTGTGATTCTTATTGTTTATGTTGATGACCTTGCCATCACAGGCAGTGGAGATGCTGCGATTCATAAGGTAAAATCAGATTTGTGCACTACTTTTGACATGACTGATTTAGGCCTCCTTCATTATTGTCTTGGTGTAGAATTCTGGCAAGAAGATCACTTGATTTTCATTTCTCAGGTTAAATATGCCACGAATCTTTTGCAAAAATTTAAGATGTATGATTGTAATTCATCATCTACACCTATGGAGGTCGGGCTGAAACTTTCAGCTCATGATGATTCACCACCGGTCGATGAAACATTGTACAGACAGTTGGTAGGTAGTTTGATTTATCTCACCACTACACGACCGGATTTGTGTTTTGCTGTGAGTTATCTTTCTCAGTTTTTGTCTAAACCGAAACTCATTCACTGGGGAGCAGCAAAACGTGTATTAAGGTATGTCAAAGGAACTCTTGACTTTGGCATCTTGTATCAGAGAGTTGCAGATTTCACGTTGATTGGCTACACAGACTCTGATTGGGGAGGTTCAGTGGATACTCGGAGATCTACCACTGGATATATCTTCTCTCTTGGTTCAGGAGTTATTTCTTGGCAGAGTAAGCTTCAGCCCACTGTGGCTATCTCTTCCACAGAAGCAGAATACAAGGCTGTTGTTAGTGCTGGTTGTGAAGCGGTATGGCTTCGTCAGATTTTGGTTGATTTTCAGTTTTCACAGGTCACTGCTACACCTCTTTCACTTTTTTGTGATAATCAAGGTGTGTTGAAGATGGTCAAAAATCCTATCTATCATACCCGCACTAAACATATTGAGATTCATCATCACTATATTCGTCAATTAGTTGACTCAGGTGAAATCTCTCTTCATTTCTGTCCTTCTCAGGAGCAGTCTGCTGATGTAATGACTAAACCTCTTGGTGCTTTCTTGTTTGTCAAGTTTCGGAATAAACTTGGTATAGTTTCTAGGTTAGTCATTAAGAGGGGGTGTTAAAATATGATGTTTATATAGCCTATTCGGCGGTTATACAGTTGAAACTGTGTAACTAAACTGTAACCACCTCTTCATTATAAATAAACCTCTGCCTGTCGTATTTGAACAGTGCAGTTTCGTGCTTCTGTCTTCTTTCTTCATTTTGTATAATCTAACATGTTCTTAAAGTAGAGCTTCTCCAACTTGTGAAAGAGGTGAGAATTGTTAAAACTATGTTGAAAGAGATCAATAAAACAATCATACCTCTGATTCCTAAAGCCTCTGAAGTGGAAGATATTTCAAGATTCAAACCTATAGCTTTATGAAATCTTTTGTACAAAAGTATCACAGAAGTTATGGCAGAACGGAAGAAACCTCTTCTGCACAAGACCATATCTCCTAAGCACGAAGGATTTGTTCCAGGAAGACAAATCCATGATGAGATAGTGTTAGCCCAAGAAGCTTTACATTCCATGGACATCCAGAAATCCCCTTCTATGTTTATCAGGCTTGATTTGTCCAAAGCCTATAGACAGAGTTGACCGGTGTTTTTTATGTGAAGTTTTGGCTCAATTTGGCCTTCTCTAGTGAATGGATTGAATGGGTTCAAGCTTGCTTGTCTTCAGTCTCTTTTTTTCAGTTCTTGTTAATGGCAGCCCAACTCATATTTTTTTCAGCTTCTAGAGGTATTCGCCAAGGGTGATCCTCTATCTCCTTTCTTATTCATTATTTTGGCTGAGTGTCTTGGAAGATTGGCCACCAAAGCTTGTCATGATAAGAAGATTAGCAGCATCAAACTGGCTAAAGGGGACTCGACCTCTTATATTCTTACAGTTTGTTGATGATTCTTGACGTTCCTTGGTAAGGCTATTTGCCTGGAAGCTTCCCGCATGCAGAAAATTCTTCAGCTTTTTTCTAGAGCCACATGTCAATTGGTCAATCACACCAAATCTAGCATAATTTTCTTCCACTGCTCTAGAAGACAAGAGGAACAAATTCTTGATATTTTTCACTTCATAAAGGGTTCTCTTCCGCTCCAATACCTGGGGGTTCCTCTGGCACCTAAACAATTAAAAGACTGGCATTGGTTAATAAACAAAGCTAAGATGAAACTGCAAAAATGGACGAACAGATGGCTCTCTTCAAGAGGAAGAATGACTTTGGTCATGGTAATCCTATTCAGGCCTTGCCAATATATGCCTCGTCTATATTGAATATTCCTGTTGGGACTCCCAAACAAATGGATTTTCTTTGTCAGAAATTCATTTGGAGTGGATTACAGGAGAAAAGAAAATTTTCGTTAGTTAAGTGGGAGATAATTTGTCAACCGAAAAAAGAGGGAGGCCGTAAGTTTTTGATCTACTTCCAAGCACAATAGAGCATTAGCAGCTAAACTTTATTGGAGATTACTAGTTGCTCCACATGATTTGTGGGCTGCTAATATCATAGCTAATTATGCAAAAACTAATCCCCCTGAGAGGATCATTAGATTGACTCTTCCTTCTAAAGGCTCCCCAATTCTTTCAGTACCGATGACTAGGGGAAGAGTTCATTAAGAGGCATTGCTTCTAGATAATCAATAATGGACACACAGCTAACTTTTGGACAGATTCTTGCGATGGAAATCCTCCACTCATAACTCGGCATACTGAAGTTAAAAGAAGGCCATAGAAGTTCTTTATGAAAAAGGTTGGATTAAGGTTGCCAAGTATTGTAAGCCTACTATTCACCAATGGGAAATTGGTCATTGTTGAATTCCTACTCATGATTGGCCAATTCAGCTTGGGGAAGATCATAAAAAGATGGTGGATAATAAATATACTTCGGTCCCGAACTCTTTCAACTTCTGCACGGCTGAGATTTTATAGCATGGGGGAAAAAGTTCCATAGGTATTGACTCCAGTCTCGTATGGATACGATTCTTTATGTCAGGTAGCTCTTCATCCTCTGAGGGACATTTTTCACCATTTGTGGCAGCGAGCTCTATGGCCCAAAGTAAGCTTCTTTGTTTGTTTAGTTTTAAGAAAAAGAATCCTGACGGGGGATAGGCTCATGATAAGAAGGCTTTAATGGCCCTTATAGATGTGTACTATGCTTAGAGAATGATGAAACCATAACTCATCTTTTTATATAGTGCCCCTTTGTAGTCCAACTATGGCATTTTTTCAACAAGTTGTTTGAGATATCTTGGGTTGGAATTCAGTCCCCTGAAAAATCTGTTCCGAGAATGGGGAAAACATTTGACAAAGGATCAAAATCTTTTACCAACTTTATCAAGCGGTATAACCCTCCTTTTATGGAATACCTGGAAGGAAAGAAATAGAATAATTTTCCAATAGGACGTTAGAGACATCTATTTTGTGTGGGAGAAGATAAAAAATGAATGTTGCAGAATCTATTAAGCAAAGCTCCGCCTACCTCAAACCCCTTCAACTGAGTGGGTTCATCTGTTCAAAATGCTTCTTTTACAGCCATTGATAACCAGCATGGTTACTTTTAGATACAAGAAAGAAAAAACAACTGAATAGAAAAGTGGAATCCTCCTTCTGCCTGGATTTGAGCAAAGTTGAATATTGATGGTACTTCCAGAGGAAATCCCGGATCAAGCCAGTATTGGGAGGAATAGGTAGATCTTCTGATGGTGCAGTGACCTTTTGCTTCTCTGAAAAATTGGGTTATTCAACAAATAAGTTAGCTGAAATTAAGGCAGTCTACAGAGGTTTACAAGAAGCTCTGAAAATAGGGTTGAAAAAACTTCAAATTGAATATGATTCTCTTATGATAGTTAGCTTGTTATCCAATCCTGAGGAGGTTCAAGGCAAAACATTGGCAAATTGTAAGAGAGTTGGGGAAAATTCAAAGGCTGAAGGATAAGTTCCAAGAGATCTACTTCAATCATGTTCCTAGAGAGTTCAATCAAGTGGTGTATGTGTTAGCTAATCGGGATCTTGATAACCACAATCTCATATGTTATGGTCCTCCATTGTTATGGTGGTAGACCAAGCTTCAAGAAGACCTTAGACAGATTCTAGATAGAGGATTTGCATCAATGTTAGTTACTAATATATGCATGCTTTTGTTTACACTATGGCCCAGGTCTGGACTAATAGTTTCCATGCCTGACACAGTCAAATATGTACATTTTAATTTCTCTATATTTTAAAATATCTATGGTTTTTTTAAGAGCTTATTTATAACATTTATCCCACTTAAACTCTTTTTCTTCTTCCATGTGGCATAATTTTTAATGGACCCACAAACCTAACCCCACAAAATTAGTCAGAATGGAACTACAAGATAGTCTTACAAAAAAAACTAATGGGGTCCACCTTCTGAAGTGAACCAAAACATCTTGTACTCCAGACTCCAGTACAAATTAGAGCCTCCCTTGGTCTCCATCAGTCCCCTTGCCTTCCTGTGGACTAATTAATTATTTTTTTGGATAGGTTCCTTCATTCATCATAGTTATTTGTCCTATAAGACTTTACCTTTTCTAACTAGTGTAGGGTTCACCCGTTTTAGTTTAATCTTCTCTATTAGAAACATTTATTGTTTTAGGAATTCTTCCGAGACTTCCTCAAAGGCCTTGGCCTTAGTCTATTATTATTTTGACTGTAAGAGCACTAAACAATTGAAGCTACAAATAGAAAAACCACTTATAGATAAGAAAAAACCAGTCCCCTTAAGAAATAGTCCATATCTCAATACATTAATACTTTAGTATCAATTTAAATGCCAAATGCTCCCGATTTTATGGATCATAATACAAAATGTAACTTAAATTACAATATATTACATCAATATAAGCATACGCACCTTAGCACGTTTCTTAGGTTTAAAGAAAAATGTATTTTCCTTGCGCCACGGCCAGCTTAACTCAAAACACCGTAAAGACCTGCATAGCAATAATTGAATTAACATGATACTCTTTCTTGCAAATGATGAATAAGACCCTAGAAAATAGGTCTTACCAAAAATACTCGTTGAAGTCATCATAGTTCCGCCATGCAGAATGTGATGCTTTACCATTGTCACAAACTGCAGCTTCCTGCACAGTAAATAAAAAGCATAAACTGGCTATTAAAAATGTCTGCTCAATTGAAATTGCGCACTTTCAAGATAAGCCAAAGACAATAAGTGTACATGATTTAATTAAAATAATCAAGGATTCAACAGCATTACTCGAACATAATCAACTTATTTTCACAACAGTTGCTACATGCAGAAGTCTCCTTTCTATGATATTCCAATAGCATTCGATGCATTGAAACTATGAAAACTTCAAGGCTAAATACACTTCACAAATGCCTTTAAATCAAGAATTTGAACTTGAGCGTGGTCAATGCAAATAAAAAATTTTAAAGGTCTGGTTTGAATTACTTCTACAAGAAGTTAGGCTACTAGCCATATGTTACATTCTGTAACTTGAAGCGTCGATGTTAATATCAGTATATTAAAAAATAATATGTTAACTTTTACAAGAAGTTAGGTTATTAATTATATGTTATATTCTCAAACGTTAAGCATCACGATGTTCAAATCAATATATTAAATAATATTAAAGTGATATTATAAGATCCATGTTAATAATATTATGTTATAAGGCAATCGTTACATGAGACATGTTAAATGGAGGTTTGTTGGATAAGGGAGCAGAATGAGAGAGAATCATTGGGACCTTGTAGGATGCAGGAAATGGGAGCAACAAATTTGGTAAAGACGATGTGAGCCATCTATTAATTCTAGATGAAACCTCAAAACCCTTTCCCCTGATCCCAAGAAGGTTAAAAAAGAAGAAAACGGTCTTTGATCTCTAGGCATATTTTTGGGATCTTTGGGCCCAACTTCAAAGAACTTATTTGATAATTGTAATGGTGAATAATGGTTTTGAGCGAAGTAGCAGATATGCTATCCTGTAGGGCGAAATTCAGGTACAGTATGTATCCGGTATGATACTGTGCCAATACATCTACAAATGTCCAAGATATGCCCAGGGCACGGTCCATATACATCTGCAGACGTAACTGAGCATATCCGGACTACCCAGGATGTATCCTGGGCATATTCATGAAACAAAATGGGATTTTGATTTTTATTGATGTTTTTCAACATTAATACATAAAGTAACCCCCAAAAAAATTTAAAAAACAATGAAACCCTAAGAAGTCAAAAAGACAACATAAACACACAAATCACAAAAGCCAACTAAATCGAGTGTATCTGTACTGCCTAGGATGTATTCTAGGTGCATCCATGGGAAAAAAACAGATATTTTAATGTTTTCAATATTTTATAAACCAAACAAATCCCTAAAAATTCAAAAATGCAACATAAAACAACACAAAATGCAAAAATAATACACTTGCTTCTCATTCCTCTCATTGCATAATTACCTCTCTTTTCTCATTTAGATTTGCTACTTCATCAAGCAACATTGTTATCCTCTTCCTACATTAGTACGAATTCCCATTCACTGCCAAGGTGATTGAGGAGCTTGAAAGAAAGAATTCTTGGATTGAAAGGTAAGGTCTCAGGTTTATAGCTGTTATTGTTTTTGTTTTCAATCTTCACACTTTCTTCATTCTTTGTTTTCAATCTTCACACAAAGTGTCCAAGAATGGAGTCCAGCATGAATCTGAAAGAATGCCCAGACTTTGTGCCTTTTGGTGATGAGAAATTTATTTTTGTTTAGACAACAATGAGGAGTACCCTGAAGTTCGACATAATCTAGAACACCGCAGTGTAATTTTGTTCTTCCTTCATGGTATTTCAAATGAGGATGCATTTGAAAAACATAGTTTGTTGAACTAGGATGCCAAGGGAATCACTCTAAACTCTTATTGGGGGCTAGGATCCAAATATGTTTGTCTTCTCTTCATTTCAAATACAGCAGCAAGTCAGGTTTTGCAATTTGGCACATGGAATATTGCAGATTCACTAGCTTATGTGCTCTTGGAGGGTAGACTTTAATCCAGAGGATCAAGGGAAAGCATGCTACCCTCTTTGGTCGGAGTTCCCTACTCATCTAGCTGGCCTACAACCCTTTGTGGATCTGTTTGCCAATCGTTTAGGTAAGGTTCTTATATTGAATGGACAGCGTAATTCATTTGAAGCTAATCCAAGGGTGTGCGTAGAGGTAGATCTAAAGAAGAAAGTTCCTTTTATTTCTATCATGACAATTGATGGTGTTCAGCAACAGAAGGTTCGCTACTTGAATGTGCCCAATGCTTGCTTTGCCTGTCAAACATAGGATCAATTTATCTGAGATTGTCCACATCGAAAATCGTCTTCAAATGCTCCCCATAGGACAGCTGCCTCATCTGATTCTGGTGGCAAAGGATCTAGATTTTCTATGGATTCAGATCATGGTGATAAAAAGGTTCTACCTTCTGCAAAAGTAAAGGAGCATGTGAATCATTCATCTCATAATTCAAGCAAAGTTGATGAGTTGTGGTCCAAAAACCTTCACTGAATGTTGGGGGTCCCATCCTTCAATCTGTTCAAAACCCCTCCTCTAGAGGCAGCGATGTGAACGATGGGTGTCAAAATTCTACCCCCTTCTCTTTTGTAGGTGTCAAGTCTCAGCAATAGGGCATGGATGTCGACGGCGGATGGTGGATAAAGTCCAACAAGCGAAGGAAGCTTCTTCCCCTGTCCATTTCAACCAAGCTGGTAGAACAATAAGTCCCACCTCTCGGTGACATCCTTCAATGAGGTAATGACCTCTCCGGATAGAAAGGTTCAGCTCGCTAGCTAACCCTCTCTTACTTGAACGAAGCTCTCTCTTCTTTTTTGGTATGTAAGAGGGATGACGATCCTAGGCCACAAACAGTTTGTCTGTGGAGTTATTCAAAAAATTTAACCAGATTTGGTTTTCTGCATGAAGTCAAGTCTACTGGTTTTGAGCTTTGTAACCACATGAGACATTTTCGGAATGGCCCCTTTTCGTCTTCTAATCACATCCAAGGACGAGAGGGGTGGTCAATTCTATCTCTCTATTTTTGCAAAAAATTGTTGTGGAGCATGGATGTGATCCTGACAACAGATGTGTTTGGATTACTCTCTTGCTTCAAGGCAGGTTGCTTGGATTTTGTTCTGTCTATGCTCCCAATCTTGGCTCAAATCGTGCTTGGCTTTGGGATTCCATGACTTCCTCTTTGCCTGATGCAAAATGGATTGTTGCTAGCAATTTTAAGATGCTAGAGTGGTATGGAAATCAGGGTTGTGGTGTTGGTACTGTTGTCATAGTTTGGAAAATCTTTCCTGGTCAAGATGTAAGGCTTCTCTTCAGCTATGGAGGTTGGCTTCTATGGTGGGAGGCTGTTGTTCGGAGATATGCCAAACTCATGAGACAGTGGGGCCATTTGATAGCTTGCATGCGTCAGCGGGAGATTTGAGAATCTAAGTAGAAGCTGGAGGAGGATTGCATCCTTTTGGAGTAGGATCTTCACAATATTTCATTTCAGGAAAAGGCAGCTCGATTAGATTGTTGTGCATAGAGAGGAGTACATCATTAGAGGAGGTCAGATTCGTGCTCACTTACATTGGATTCGAGAGAGACGAGGGTTCCAAATTCTTCATTGACTTCTTAAAGAGGAAAGCGTTAGCTGATAGGGTGCTTCGTTTACGTAAAGCTGATGGCTCGCTGTAAAAAGTTCCAGAGGGAATTCGGGAAGACAACATTTTCAGAACATATTTTCTACTTACTCTCACAGATTCGGTTGTTTGCTGCTCTTTGATCAATGCAAAATAGGAAATCCCCTGGGATTGATGATCTTCCTTGTGAGTTCTACAAAGCAATGTGGGACACTGTAGGAGATGAATTTTACTTCCCAGCTTCCAAAGGTTTTTCCACAGATTGTTTATATGAGTCCCTCCATCAGGGTTTGATTAAGTTGATTCCCAAGAGTGCTGCTAGGGATACTATAGGGGGTGATATCCTATCACTTTGTTGAGTGAAGCCTACAAGATTCTAGCAAAGGTTGTTGCTCTCCATATGAAGTATGTGGCTAGGAGAATTGTTGGAAGGGAGAAAACCAAGTTTGTGCAAGGACGTTTCATTCTAGATATAATAATTTCTAACTGCAAAGCCATGAAGTAAGCCAAGGAGACTCGTCAGCAGATTCTTTCCTTGAAAATTGATTATGACAAGGCATATGATCAGATTGACTAGTCCTTCATTATCGAGATGTTGACTTGTTTAGGATTTGGTCCACATTGTGTGGGGATTGTGAACACACTCCTATCTTGTGCATCTGATTTTTTTTGAGTGAAGAATGCCCTATCCCCTCATGTTCTCCTTTATCGTTCTATTAGACAAGGCTGCACCCTAGCCCCTTGTCTATTAGAAGTCATCAGCAAAATAGGTGTGGCTCATAGCACCGCCATTACATTGTGAAATGATCAAAGTCCCAAGCCCACCTAGATCACACCTCATCTCCCTTTGCTTGTCACTACTTGATATTCGGTCCAAAGGTCGAGGCCATCATGTGACACCGTTAAAGTATATCTGACTTCCACATGCTTCTCCACCAGTTCCACATGGAAAAGAATAAAGTAATGGAACTGAAAGGAATGTTGGTCAATCGGTTGGATAGTTGTTTCCTACTCAAAAAATCTAGGTATAAAACTAAATATTTTCATCCATCATAATTACAATTTGCAAGATTATCAAATAAAAGTAAGATAACCTAGAATAGTCAAATGTCTCACACTCAAAAGAATGTGTGCATAGCCAAACTACTCTTTTACCCATCCATAACAAATTTGGCCTAAAGTGCATTCAACAAATACATAGTGAAATATGTTCCTTTGTCCAATTTGACTTAATACCCTAAAATCCATTTTCTGAAAAATACAATCATTTAAACACCCATTAAAATTTTATGCACAGAAGGATTACCGCTGCTATCGTTTCATATAATGGCAAGATGATTTGCTGAAGAAAGGACACTCCATCAGGAACAACACAACTCTTGGCCGGCTGCGCCAATTGTTGTCGTAATATTTCTTCCAACTCTCTCGCCATCTGCGCAGAAGTCCATGATTAGGAACCAAAAATACATGCAAAGAACAGCTGAAGCTTAACTTCAATAAGCTCTTAGAAATTAACATTCAAGACCTGCAAAGAAATATAACTTTTGCAATTCATATATTTGCATCTGTAGAAATAGGTAAATACCTAAAATAGATCTAGTGTAGAAAAGTTCAGAATGCAAAGAGAATCCTCTAAATACTCCGAAGGACCAAAAGAGACATGCAATGTTAAATGTTCTCTTACCATCAGCATTATTTTACACTAGTATCACCTTGTATAGATTTAAAGAAGATTGAATACCAAAATCACCCTTTCCAACCACTTTGAACAAAATTGAAAAAGTGCTGAAACAGCCCACTTTAGTCCATCGAAAATCTTTACAAATGGACATTAATATTTTTTAGTAAGTACTCGTCTTGAGCAGTTTCCTTACTGAAGATATTGGTTCAGAAAGTAAGTTTCTAGATATGATCCTAAATCACACATTAGTAAATGTGAATAACCTTATCAGGCATTTAGTTGGCCGGGTGGTTAGGTGGAAGTTATATCCCATATGGGATATTTTGGGTTTATTAGTCTTACGGTAGGAGAACGACATTCAGCCCTCCTGACGTAATCACTATTTTCTAATCAATAAAATAACACAGTGAGTGGAGTGTTTCTGTAGCGATTACCTTATTATCATTCATATCAGAGTGGTTCAGAATCAAGATAAGTATGGAAGGGTTAAAGATTTCCAAGCATCGTTCTAGCTGCTTTGGGTAAGCCACAAAAATGAAATGTCTATTCGTGCACAAAGACAATGCACTCCCACGTATTTTGTAAGTGCCTAGAGATGGTGACCATTCTTCGCAATGATTTTCTGGTTTTTGTTGTATGCTACTATCGTAATAGTACATTTATGTATTTCAAAACACCACTGGAATCAGAAAGAAGTACAAAATGCAGATTATTTCTCTTTTTGTTTGTCGATTTTGGCAACTGGTTTTATTCTCTCAAGATTTCAAAAGGCCCAAATCATTTGAGACGTTTTTTTACAGAAAAAACAGAGGCATTTCGTGGTTGTTTGAACAGAGATTGGAGTAAGATGAAAATAATTTAACAGCTGATATTGATAATCGGATAGAAGCATTTAAAACAAACATAGCATAAAACGTTTTGTGGGAGAATTTTTTAAAAGCAAGCGGCAGCAGCACCCATGTTGTCTCTGCTCTCTGTTTCTTTTGGTATACAGAAAAACTATGTAAGGGCATAGTTACATACAAGAAAGTGCAGATTGTAGTAGTGTAATAGTACTTGGTGCATAAAAAAAAAGTGTGGTGAGTAGCAGATTTAAACCCTCAACAAAATTTGTCAGTCTGAGGTGTGTTGGAAGTTCTGTTTCAATTTATTTTTTCCCAATGAAAACATCCTAAACACAAATGAGCCTAGGGTTCAAAATTAAAGTTTAAGCCAAGGAACATATAGTTGGTCTTCCTCACTTAAAAATGCATTTCCTACTATTTAAGAAAAAAAAGATATGGTCTTTTCTTCAAATTAATGCCGTCAACAAATATTTGAAACATAGGGGTTTCTTTGTGATTTCAAGATGCCTGAAAGGATTGCTCACATTTAAAGATTGAAACAAATATTCATCTGATATAGTAAAAATTGTTTGTCTAGTATGATGAAGGCATCGTTGCTTGGCGAAGGCATTGAAAAGATGGTGAAAGTCTATTATGAATTTGATTTGAAAAAGAATAATTCAAGGGGTTAACAATTTGATGCAGTTATTAAAGACATAACTATAAGAGCTCTAAACTAAGAATCTATTTGAGGGTAAAGGCCAAGCCCAGCCCGGGTAGATTTCTTTGGGTGAATTATTCTCTCCATGCATTTTCATTTTTAACAGTCAAAATATAGATCAACACTCATCATGGAAGGAGTTGTTACATTAATTCCTAAGGTAAATTACCCTCCTAAGAACATCAAAAAATGGAGGATGCATATGGAAAACACCTGTGTTAATGATCTGGGGGATTTAGTAGAAAAGAAACCCATCCAACCTAGCAAAGTAAGACAACTGGCAGATTTTCATACAAAGGAGAAAAGGTTGATTGCCTTGGTTAAATCCTATGGCTCACCACAGGTAAAAATACAAATTAAGACTAGAAATAGAGCTTTGAAACCCTAGATAACATTAAAATACTCATGAAATAATCACCAGCATACAAAATGATTGATCTCCTGATTATACTGTTGAGTACATATCATGGTTGAAGGATGTAATACAAGAGTATGTCACAATGGGTAGGAAAATTAAAGATTGAACTCATGATTATACTGTTGAGTAAATATCACAGTTGAAGGATGTAACACAAGAGTATGTCACAATCGGTAGGAAAATTAAATATGATATCTCAATCTATGTAGTTCTCGACACACTTAATTCTACATACACTAGAAATGTTGCACTACTGACAAACTTACTTATGAAACATTTGACACTATCTGTGAATTGCTCACTCACCATGAACATATACTAAAAAGAAAAAAGAGAATGCTTCAAACGATGTTTTTCTTGGAAAGACGAGTCAAAAACAAGATAAAAAGAAGTATTTGTCACAACATTATCACAAAACAGCCATCTCAACATCTTCATAGAAAGAGCAGTACTAGTGACTTTTCTTCACTTGATAGTGGCCACAGTAGCAGTAGTAGCAAACTATATTGCAAGGCAAAGAAACAAGTGCGATGTTTTTGATGTGGCCAGTTGGGCATAATGATTAAGACTGCCAAGTTCCTTCCAGTAAATTGAAAGAAAACGTGTAAGTATAAAAAGAAACATTATACACACTTTTCCAATAACCTAAAAATGATCAGGTTTCACTGCAAGAAGATGGTTTCACACATCTTCCAATTCTGAAAGCAATGCTCAGGTCGACATAGGACCGAAATTTCTAGCAGCAGATCGGACAAACCCAGAAAAGGACAAGCTAACTCTCATTTACCTTGGACAATTAACATCACCTCAATCAAACCATATAAGGTTTTTGCAGATAAGATCCTGGTCCTAAAGTGAATAGACTTTCATGTAGGAATCTAATTGGCAGATTCATTGGGATTTGTCCCACCATTGGTGAGATCAAGTAGTGGATCTCAAACCTTTGCAGCAGCTACGAAGAAATTTATTTTCGCACTTGATGCTTCTTTCTTATTGAGTGTAATAATCAGGCAGACAGAGACAAATACATGCTTGAGGGACCTGGGTTCTAAAAGAAAAGAAAGCTTGTTCCTTTGGCTTGTGTCACTCAACATCAACCCCCAATCTGACAAGAAAGACTCTACCATAGTTTGGATCCATCTTTTCGATCTCCCCTCTAAATATGGGAAATAAGAATTAACACCACCTTGTTCAAACCAAAGATGGATTTTGCAGACAAGATCCTGACCCTAGAAGTGGATAGGCTCTCATATCGGATACTCATTGGAAAAATTCATTAGGCTTTGGCCCAACATTGATTAGATTGAGGAGTGAATCTTGAAACCGTGTGGAAGCTATGAAGAAATTTATTTTCCCACTCGATGCTTCTTTCCTATTATGTGTAATAATAGGGTAGACATAGACAAATACTTGCTTGGGGAACCTTGGTTCCAAAAGAACACAAGCTTGTTCCTTAGGCTTTGGTCGCTCAACTCCAGTGCCCAATCTGATAAAGATAGACTCTACCCTGATTTGGTTTTGTCTTTTCGATCTCCCCTCCGAATATTGGAAGGAATAATATTTGCAAATAATAGGAATTTCCCTCGGTTCATTAGTTTGCTTTGCAAAAGCAACAAAAGGCAACTCCTTGGCCTCGTATGCTAACATCTATGTTAAGATTGATCTCACTAAAATCTTTCCCACATCCATTGACATAGCCTCTTCCTAGAGCTCCTTGATCAATTATGAATCCCTCCTGTTACGTTATCACTATTGTCACAAGGTGGGATGCCTATGTTAGGTAGGATAATTCGCCAAGGGAAATAACAAAGTAAATGTAACTCACATTTACTATTTACTTTAGTTGGGTAGTTAGAATATATTCTTAAATATTTTATTTTGTAAAATGGTTGGGCTAATATATCCCATAATATTTTGCTTTAGTTGGTAGTTGGGTTTGGTATACTCGTATCCTTATTCTTCCTTGGGTGATCCTAGATTTTAGGGTCTAGTCATGGCTGTCCAATACCTATAAATATTGCAGCTTGTCCGTATGAATGTAATGACCAGTTTACATTAATAAAATTATGTTGTTGTTGTTGTTATTGTTGTGCACAAATTAATTGTTGGTCAACATTTGGTATCAAAGCAGGAGGCTTTGAACCTGTCAGGAATAGGCTGAGAAGAAGAGTTTGATAGAAGAGGAAACACGAGGATAAGCCTTGAGGCACCCTCGCACTCTATTCAAGCCCCGCTCGTCTATATACATTCTTGATTTGGTATCTTTGCATAGAGGTTTAACGAGGGTGTGGAGAACTGTATTGGAGGAACGTTGTATTGAGTTGCACTACAAAGACATTGGTAGTGAGTTGCATTGCATTCAACATCATGAGAACTACTCAGATCCCACGTTACCCTAGATCAGATCTCAGTACTCCCATTGCTCTCAGCTCTACACATCGACACTCGATCGGTTGTTGAGTTCTCCAACTCAACTCACCAGCAACGAGCACTCCACAACCCATAAACCGATCTACCAAACTCAGATCTGGCGAGTAACATTGCATTTGTTGCCGCAACAACAAGCAACTCACCTCACAGCCTTAACATCATCGGCCCAACTGAATCCCCTAACTCCAACTCAGTGTTGATCCAAGTTTTATCCTCGCCTCGCTCAGAACACCAACTCGTTCTGTCTTGCATCGATCCAGACCCTACTCGCGCCAAACTCCCCCCTCAACAACCAACCCAAATTGAATCTCCAGCTCGACTGCAGATCACAAACCCCACCATGGCATCAACATTGATTCAAGCTCCAAATATAGCATCGATCATGCATCAGTATGATCTCTCCTTTGAATGGCTCCAACAACATCAACCCTGACTTGAGCTACCCTACAGAGAACACTAGACTCGATGAAATACTTGTATCTACGGATGCGAACCTCAACTTGTCAGCTTCATTGACACCCCTTGTTCAACGGCTTAAAAGAGTAAAATCCAACCTTAAAAAAAGGGCGAACCCTAATCAACTACAGTAAGGCTTCTTTTTTTAAAAACAAAAAGCCGATTTTTTAAGTTAAAAATTAAATTTGCTCATATATATGTTTGGCAAGCTACATAGCTCAATTGGCTAAAAGAATTTCAATAGAACATTGGAGTGGGGAGGAGCTCAAGGGGTAGACCCCCACACTCAAAAGCAATATATTTTGCTTAAAATTATTTTACAAGAATTTTATTTATAAAAGAGAAAATTCAAAAGAAAGGGGAAACTTTTCCGAATAGGGGAGATAATTAAAACAAGAGGACATTTTATTTTTTTAAATGAATATTTTTTTGGAAAATTCGAAAATAGGGGGATACTTTTCTTAAATCACAAATATTCAACTAACGGGGGAGTATTTTTTCCTAGACAGAAAATTTTAATTGTAATGCTGCAGAAATTGCTTATTGCGCAAGCAAAACTACCAAATTGGAAACATCAAAACATGGTTTCTTTTCACAAATGCAACTTCGGTATATACGGTGTCGTTGGTTCACGCTTACGGGTAATGTAATAATATTTCAACTATTGTGTCCTACGCCTAATATAGTTGCACCAACGACAATTGTGGCATCGTTCCTATAAATTGTCGAGGAGAAATAAGGTTACCTTTTAGGGCACTTAACCATCCCTATATTAACCATTCACCACGATCATTAGGCATAAATCCTGATGTGTGGTTTTGGCTATTAAGCAGGTGTCATTGATCGAACAAATCCTTTTCAATATTGTCTTGGTATCAAGTACCACTCTTCTCTTGCGTGCATTAATATCTTTTAAACGAACCGTTGGGTATAAAGAAAGGACGAGCCTCTTCCACATGCCGCTAGGTATATAGGAAGGGCATGTATATCAAGATTTTTCATATATCAAACTGATGGTATATAGAGAACTGAATTTTTTTCGAGTGATAAAGAACCAATCCATTTCCCAAAATTCTTGCAAATGGTCCCAAAAAAAAATATGCCTAATTCTCAACTCCTACACAGAGACAACTATTTTACATTGAAAATGAAAGTCAAAAAACATCAGGAATTTGAGGACATTAGGCTAGTTGATGAAGCACTTACACCCGACATGCTACTAATGTTGACCAACAACGGAAGTTGAGTTAGAAAATGTGCACAAGGAAGAAATTAAGAGAGAGCGGAATGCATCCACTATCATTGTGTGTCCATCATTTTATTATGTGAGAGATGGTTACAAAATGGTTGAAGTGGTTTCAAGTTTCAACCATTTATTTGGTGATACTTAACTAACATTAAATTTACACTAATATATAAGCCATAAAATTAAGACTCCCTCTTAAGGCTTACACTAAAGATAAGATAAAATTACAATCTTCAAAAGCTTTTGTTTTGCAAAATAGTTATAGGACCAAGTAGAACTCCATCATATTGCCTCCCTAACCCTTAAAAAGGTGTAGTTCCCGAGCTAAATTCCCAAGTTCCCAAATTCCACCTCCCTGACCTCCCGAATTGTGGACAAACCTCCATGCTAAGCTACTCCCATAGTGCTCCATCAAATTGTCTTGTGACCCTCATAACAGTAAATTCCCGAGATCCACAGACTCCCGAACTATCTGGCCAGCCATCCATGATGAGTTTCTACCTACACTAGATCTCTTATTGTCATCAAAACACTAACTTCTTAGAGTACATATTCATCTTCTTCATCAATAAAATCTTCAACATCTAGTGGATTGTCAACAAAGTCCACATTTCCTTCTTAAGAATTATCTTTGAGTTTGCCTTTGAGAACATCATTAGCTCAAATGTTACTATTACACGTTGTATGACCTTTTTTCTTACAATAATAACAATCAACTTGTCTGGTGTCTTTATCTGAAATTCTGTGATTATTTATCATGTGGGGGTATAGTGCACTTTCATGTGAAGAATTACCTTTTGTATCATCTGCAGTTGTTCTCTGTTCTTAAGCAAAGAGAGCTGAAATCATATCTTCCTTGTTTTGCAAAGGCATTTGACTCAGAGTAAAAATGGCATTGTTATAAGAAGGGGCAAATTGTTTGACATAATGGCTTTAGAATCTTCATCATCTATTGGAGCTTTAACCTATGCTAATTGTCTGAGAAGAGATCTCAGATTATTTATATGACTGAACATAGTAGCATCGTCAGCTATCTTAAATCAAAAGAGTTGGAGCTTTAAGTTAAATTTATACGTCACAAATTTTGCTCCAAACAACCTATTCAAGTTATCCCAATATATTTGGATGATTTGTCTAAATCTATATGATGGAGTTCAACTTGTCTTTATCTGAAATTCTATGATTATTTATCATGTGGGGGTATAGTGCACTTTCATGTGAAGAATTACCTTTTGTATCATCTGCAGTTGTTCTCTTTTCTTAAGCCAAGAGAGCTGAAATCATATCTTCCAAGTTTTGCAAAGGCATCTGACTAAGAGTAAAAATGGCATTGTTATAAGAAGAGGGCAAATTGTTTGACATAATGAATCTTCATCATCTATTGGAGCTCTTTAGAATCTTCATCATCTATTGGAGCTTTTACCCTATGCTAACTATCTGAGAAGAGTTCTCAGATTATTTATATGACTGAACACAGTAGCATTGTCACCATCTTAAATCAAAAGAGTTGAAGCTTTAAGTTAAATTTAGACATCACAAATTTTGCTCCAAACAACCTATTCAAGTTATCCCAAATATATTTGGATGATTTGTCTTAATCTATATGATGGAGTTCAAAATCGGGAGCAAGCCCGATAATAGCTTTAGCTTTATCATCATGACTTTCCCACTCTAACAATTTTGTAGCATCGATGGGTCATGTTTCTTTTCCATTACCAATACCCCACAAATTTTTGTTCATTAATTGCATTTGATTTTAAATTTCCAAGTGTGAAAGTTGAACCCAAAATATTTCTCCATTGGGATTTCCATTCTGAAAGATTCGTTTAGACCCTAAAATATTTATTGAGACGAAAAAATAAAATAATAACAGATAAGTATGAATGTCCACAAAATGTTTGAGACAATGAAACCCTTCACGACTGTAAAACTTGTGAAAACAGTCTGAAATTTAGTCTCGTGCCCTTGTTATTTTCATGACTCAACTAGTAAATGGCAGCAATAATGAATCAATGGCGATTTTATATTATTTCTTTTCGAGCGTCTTGGCAATAATAATCCAATGGCAGCTGTATAATATTCTTTTTTTCAGTTTCATCTAAAACCCTTATATGCCCTTTTCTCAATTTTTACCGCAATTGTGCTCTCGTCAATATCAACAGCATTTGAATGTGTATATTTGGATTTTATTAAGATTTGCAACCGTGATTGTATTCATGCCCTTTCGCAACATTTGAAGCTCTTTATGATTTTCATGATTTTTGTGCCCTTTTTCAACTATGTTTTATCGTTTATTTTTCCCTAGATGACTGGCCATAGAAATTTGTTATTTTCTTTGGTCAAAAACTCGCAATCTCTTAAGTCTCTGCTCCTTGACTTCATGTTTGAAGTTAAATTGTTTTACTTGTTTTGCATATCCCTTCGAGCACCAAGGGCTTCGATACCAATGTTAGAAAATGTGCACAAGGAAGAAATTATGAGAATAGAATTCACCCATTACCATTGTGTCTGTCATTTTATTATATAAGAGATGGTTACAAAATGGTTGAAGTGGTTTCAACCATTTATTAGTTAATACTTAACTAATATTAACTTCGCACTAATATATAAGCCTTATATTTTAATAAATTTGACAAAGCCAATCAGAAGACTAAGTTGTCAATTATGTCCGAGGTATCAAATGAGATGCAACCTCATATTTGTGACACTTTAAATAGCTATGAAAGCTTCAAATAAGATCAGTACGGTGTACAAAGCCAAAAATCACCCAAATTCACCCCCCGGGTTAATTTGGATAACTCATCATAAATGGAGACTTAGCCATTCAAATTCTGGGACGTGTTGACGACCATCAAATTCAGCCCCATTAGGAGCGAAAGACAGCTTAGAATGGCTCGACCGAGTTAATCTTCATGGGCGATGAGCTGGCGAGCCGCGGCGAATCGAGTTGGCTAATGGCCAAATTGTAGAGCGAGGTGGGCGAGTTCATGGTGGAACCAGGGTAAACAACTCAGAAAACATAAGATTGGGCAGAAGTCAGATGCCGTCCAACCCCACCTAGATGGGCAGTCGTCCAACCCCCACAGGTTGGACGGCCAAGGATAGACGACTCACTGTCGGTTCACGTGAGGGCGGCCACAACAGGGAGAACTCACTCGCGAGTCGGGCGAGCTATGGATGGGAGCTCGGGGCGAAGTTGGCACAGGGCGAAAGGGTAACAGGTTGGACAGAATTCGAACGACCGTCCAACTCCATTTAGATAGACGGAGGTCAGACGGTCATCCAACCCCACAGGTTAGACGGCTCAGTTGGATAACTTGACGAACTCGGTGGATGATCCATCTCGGTCGGCGGAAGGTTGAAGGCGAGCTACTCAGTGAATTGATCAATGGCTGCATTGGTGGAGAACTCAGCTAGCTCGCCAAATCGGGGCGAGGGTAACATAGGATGGCCAAGGTCAGACGGTTGTCCAACCCTACAGGTTGGACGACACATGGATGGACGGCCCACCGAATGTTGTACAGTCAGAAGAGATAGACAGTCGTCCAACCCAGGTTGGACGGCGTACGATGCACAAGGAAGGCAACGAGGTTGGACAGGTCGCGAGGTCAAATGGGTCATTCGCTGACATAGGCATACGGACACAGGATGGACGGTCGTCCAACCCAACAAGTTGGTCGACCCACGGTGTAAGGTCAACGGTCGTCAGGTTGGTCGGTTGCTACATATTGTACGACGCAATGCAGTTAGACGGTTGTCCAACCCAACCAGGTTGGATGTCTCACGGATCACAAGTCAGGCAAGGGCAGGTGAGAAAAGACAACTCAACAACCTGCATTAATGGCGGTAGTTGATGCAATTCAGCTACCTATCAGATATTTAGTGCTACCCGTCAGGAATTTAAGTGGGAAAAGACAGTTCAAGAACCTCAACTGCGGGCAGAGCACTAATGGCGATGGTTGAGGCAATTCAGCTACTTGTCAGGTTTTTTAATGGTATCTGTTGGGAATTTAATGCTTCTCGTATGGCTCACATGTTGGCAGATCAGGCGAGGGCAGGCATGAAAAGACAGCTCAACCACCAGTTTAATGGCGGTAGTGTAAGTGGTTGAACTACCTATCATGGATTTAATGAGGATAGGTGAGACAATTTCCAATATAATGTAGTCAACCCCCTCATTTTTGGGGAGACATTATGGGAGCTGGGGAAACTCTTGCAGATTTTTCCCTCAACTCCAATAAGTTGTAAGCCTTCTCCTTCGCTTGGCAAGCGTATTTATGCCTCCATTCAACACGGTAATGGTTTGTGCATGTTATAGAGCAATAAATTCATGTTTTTGTGGTGTTTTCAACCCTTTCTCATGTTTTATTGCGCCTAATTGGCAAGGATTAGAGGAATGTATTTTTGAAGAGGGTTGTTCTATTCGTAATGTGACAAGAGACTAATCTCATGTGTGGGCGGGTGGTGAGTCCCTTTCACAATTTTTCCAGTAATAATCACTAAATGGAATCTTCAATGCTTCCCCTTCTTCAATTTGCAAGTCTGGAATGCAAGATTACCTTCCTTTCAGGTATCACTCTAAAAAGGCTGAAATTGATCTTTGATATCAACTCTGAGAAGTCCTTGGAGGCCATCGAAGGAATACTTGGAGATAATTACTTGAAATTAATTGGGCACTCCCGAGTCAATTCCAAAGTGGCTGCCACGTTTGTAGAACATCTGATCATCAACCCTAACAAGGTTGTGGCGGTGGAGATTGCTCGCAAATGGGTTAGGCAGACTCATAGAATCGGTATGGAGGAGGTTATGGAGAAAGCATGTCTTGCTTCTTGGCCCCAATTCTCTGAAGCATTGGTGAGGCAAGCCAAATGGGTCGACAGGGCTGCATTCGTGGAGCTGGGAAAGAGGTTCGAAATCCTCAAGGGTTTTACAGGGTACGTGATCCAATTTTGCAAGCAGGAAGACAGGGTATTGAGAATCCCCTGTTTGGACTTGGAGGCCCTCTCTGCTCCGTTAAAGTCATCTTCGTGCTAGTGGTAAGAAATCTAAGGCTCGGCCTCTAAGAAATATAACTAGCTTGCCGCTTCGGTAGGAATGGACTCTATGGTGGAGGTTGAAGGGTTTCCGGCTATTGACTCGCCGAAGCTCAAGGTGAATAAAGTCATCAACAGTTCGTCAGACTCGAATGATTAAGTCGTCTTCAGAATGTGACTTTTTCTTTAAAATTTGTATGTATGTTTATAGTTATATCGGGATAGCTCTCTGGTAGTGCATATACCACAACTTTTTTAGTTTTCAAAGAATATCTTTGGTATGTAAAGGGAAAGGGACCCTTCAACCCTTGTTCATCGATCAAAAAAAATGATTCATTGAATAGGTTTGGTTAGGTTTAATTTTACCATGATAATATGATACACATTCATAGAAAGTTAGAAACAATAACATTAGGAATAGAAAAACTTTGATACACATGAATAGAGATACAAAAATGAAAAACTTGATACTCCTACAGCTATATTCGATGTTTTAGTTTTTAAGTTTTTATTTATTTATAATTTTGCATATAGTTATGGGCCTAATAGCCTATGGCTTTTTGTTTTAAATCATTGTGATTGAAATTTGCATGTAGTTATAACTTATAGTCTGTAATGTCCCCTTTCCTACGCCAAAGGCCTAAGCGCCAATTCGAGTCCAAGCCTTGGTCATACCCGAGGGGCTTTGGACGTTGGGTGCTATTGGGTATGAATATCTACTCCATTTTGTTATAATTATTTATTGACATAAGCAAAAGGTGTTTTGGAAGGACTAGATATTATATTTTGTTGTTAGGAAGGGGCCACATGGTACTAATGTTCTAATTTTGCGTTGGGGGTCACTTTTGGACCATGACAACTTAAAAGGGGAAAAAGTAACTTAAGTTACTTTATTTTATTGGCCTTTCATAGGGAAAAATGCAACTTCAGCTTTTTCGGCTCTTTTGCCTTGGAAGAAATTATATAAGGAGTTGGGGGAAAAAAGGAAAGGCATTCTTCCATACATAATTATTTTCCTTCATGTGCAACTATTGATTGCAAATCTACAACTTGTGGAGTGAAATTCCACATGCACCCTAGCTTCGGTGGTGAGAGATCCATTCCTAGCTAGCAGGGCATTCTTCGGTAGTGGGAGATCTACCCTAACTTGTCGTTTTGGCATTGTTTTCAAGATTGATTTACAAAGATATTTTCAAAAGTTTCAGAGGAAGGGTTTTGAGGTTTTGGAGACATTTACGACAGCCATTTGGGTAGGGTTTAGCATCACTTTGAAGGTTTTTTCATCAATTTCCAACCCTTTTCCAAACTGGGCGACTTGTTTGGAATATTGTAGCCTTTATTTGAGGGGTTTCCAATTGTATGAATTCAGATCTGAAGGTTGGAATATCATCTCCTATATTTTTAAATGTTATTTCCAAAGTTTCATAATTTTTGCACTTGTATTTGGAGAGTTACGAAGTTTAGAAGTTTTCCAGCTGTCTAGGGCACGCTGTAATTTTCTGGCAGCTTTTTATTATCTAAAAAATTCCAAAAATAGTTTTCTTATACTCTTTATAATATTAGCAAGCTCCCTTTAAATTTTCAAGTGATTTGAGTGGGTATTTTGGAAGATATTAATTTTCTTTAGTTCGCTGCCCTAACTGTTAAAAATCTGCAAAAAATCAATATTTTATTTGGCTGCAAATTTTCAATATTTTGTGCATCTTTAAGTGGTATCCCACAAGGGATATTTCATGGTTTTCTTTTAATTTTTATTTGCTGCACAATGCATATGGTTATGAATGTTTTACTTTTTCTTAATCATTGCATATACTACATAGTTATTGGTGTGTTTCTTATTATATGAATAATAGATATAGTTATTGTTGTTTGGATTGTTTGCAAATTAAAATTATCACCATTTCTTATAACTATAGTTATCGTTCTTTTGAATTCACTACATATGGTTGTTTTTTTAATTCATTTCAGCCCCAACAATCATCACCGTGAGTTCTTCTTTTGAGTACGGTTATGAATTAGAGGAGAGGGTTGAACTTGAGATAGGTGTAATTGTTGGTGATGACATAATTGAGGGAGGGGGAGAAGAGAGACAAAATGTAGTGCCAACAACTAGTAATTCAACTAGTAGTGCTACCAGTTGTCCCTCTCAATGTTGTTCAAATTTGCCATTGGACCCTTTCATAAGAAAAACCATTGCAACAATTTGCTTAGATACTTGACAACCCCTTGTCTAGAGGGGGAGTAAAACTATGGAAGTGCAACATATGTGCACTGACTTGGCATGGCAGCATCACCAGGACCAATGCACACTTACAAGAAAGGGGGTTGGTCTTTGTAAGGCTCTTTAACTAGAGCAGAGAGTAGAGATGGTGAAACTTTGTAATGGAAATACCACGGACAACATTCTAGAAGTTTGTGGTACTAGCAATGAGGTTTACACTCCTTTGAGCTTTCATAGGACTGACAGGAATTCTTTGGCCAACTCTAGTTTTAGAATGACAGAAGTGGAAAGCAGAGGGAAAAGAGAGGCCGTGGGGTCAACCCCAAATCCAGTTGTAGACATGTTTGAATCAAAGGCAAGGGTAGAGGTAGATGATACTATCGAGAAAATTTTCTATGTTGTTGAGAATCCCATTTCATGTCGCTCACCCTCCTTATTACAAGGAGGCTATGACCAAGGTAGCAAAAGAAGGTACACATTATGTGCCCCTGGAGACACCAAAGAGAAAACAACAATCTTGGATAGAAACTATTACAAGGTTAATCTGTTGATAGAGGAGATGAAGGTCACATGGGTGTCACATGGATGCAATATTATCATGGATCGGTGGACGGATATTAGACAACCGTGCGCTCATCAATATCATTGTCTCCTGCAAAGATGGACGGTATTTCTTGAGAACAATTGATTGTTCTGGGAAGCGGAAAGATGTTGAGTACCAATTTCAAATTTTTAAGGATGCCATTAAAAAGGTTTGACCTTCAAATGTCGTACATGTCATCACAGATGCAGCTTATGTGTGCAGAGCAACAGGCAAGTTAGTGGAGAGTGGCTACAATCATATTTATTAGACCTCGTGTTGTGTGCATGCCATGAACAATGAAGTGAAAGACATCAAGAAGATTCAATGTGTCAACAAGATAGTGAATCACGCCAAGGACGTACGAAAGTTCATATGTAATCACCAAACATAATTGGCACTCTTTCAAAAAAAATTGAAGAAGGAATTCCTAAAACCAGTTGACACTTGCCTTCCATCCTATTTTATTTTGTTGGAGAGAATGTATAAGTTGTAGGAGCTCCTGCAAATTATGATTATGACACGTGGATTCAACTAAGTGGCGTGAGCCCAAGACAGAGCAAGGGAAAAGAGCGAAAGAAGTGGTGTTGAGGGAAACTTTTTGGGTTGATGTGAATTACATCACATCAATTATACCTCCAGTTTTTAGCATCATCAAATACAGGGATTCTAACAACCCCAATCTTGGTGAGATCTACGAGTGCATTGACAGCATGCTTGGGGAAATGAAGGCATCTATTCGGGTGAGGGTCCCCACTTGAGAATTCTACAATGAACATATTCAGCCCATCATTCAAAATGGATGGGAGAAGTTGAACACCCCACTTCATATGGTTGCATATGCATTGAATCCCAAATGGTATGTGGAGAGGCTAGGTAGAGTTATCCCTTTAGATAACGATGAGGTGAAGAAGGACCTTATGAAGGCCTTTTTAAAAATGTAGAGTACATAGGAGACTTCACAGATCAGTTTAGAGTGGCTCGACTTCATTGAACTTGATGCGTACAAAACTTCAACAAAGATGGACACAGCAACATTGGCACCTGACAAGCCAATGAGTTGGTGGCGACAATATGGGCATCCAGGACTGCTACGAACACTTGCAATTCACCTCCTTTCCCAGGCTTTTAGCTCCTTTGCCTCTAAGAGGAATTGGTCTACATATGGTTGGATCCACTCTGCTAAGACAAATAGGCTTACCTCTGCGAGAGCGGAGAAGCTTGTAGTTGTACACTATTCTTTGTGTCTTATGGATCGCAACACAACTGAGTACAAGCAAACCCCAGCATCATGGTGGGATGTATATCTCGAGGAGCCGAGGTAGGTAGAAGAGGACAAAACTATGCAATGGGGATTGATTGAGCTTTCCTTGGAGGAGTTCATGGATGTTGTTTTAGATGTTGATTCTGATTTTTACGCTGAAACTTGTCCTCTTCTTTTTGTAACATTGACAGTTGGTGTATTTGAATTTGATATTAATGATAGGAATATCAACTATTGTCACTTGATTAATCACAATGGTTTTATAATTTATTTCAGCTTATTTAATTTTAAGTCTCGAATTGAAATGGTTTTATTAAATTGTGTATAACTATATTTATTAACTAGTAATTTAAATGTATTTGATATTTTATAATTTTGTAATGTCTCTTTTTCCAGGGCATTACTAATATATCGGTTCATCTCTTTCATTTGCATTATAACCCCTTGGCATGCCTAGCACTACAAGTGGGAGTCTTATTTAGTCTTTAAATGTGCACATAGGTTAGTTACTCTTTATTATTTAATTAAAAAATAATAAAGTGCACATTAAGTGAGTCTTTTAATATTTTAATTAAGTTTTATTTGTTTCCCCTCCAAAAGGGAAAAGGTCGGCCATTTGAATGTTGCACCCCTTATGTTATAAAAGGAGGTTGCATGGCCATTTTTTGGATGTTGATTTGATCATTTGATATCACTCCATGCTTGGAGAAATGGGATGTATGCCCTAGCTCTTCATTGTGCTCTTTCTCTCTCAATCAATTTGGAAGTGAAGTAAATATGATCTTGTTAAGGATCCATTTGTGTGTGTGTGGCGAATTGCTTGGGAAAGTATTACTAACCCTAGCGCATTTATTTATGGTGAAAATTTGGTTATTGTTGCATGATTTTGGAGCATACTTGTTGGTTTTTAAATCTGCTGTGTTTTGCAAATAATTTCATAATTTTTGGAGATGATTTGATGCCCTAAATGTATTGGGCGACTTACTTTTTAGGGAAAAATTAGGATTTCATGTTTGTTGTGTGAAAAGTAATTTTGGAATGTTATTCTTCATATTTTTGTGGCCCAAGATCCAAAGTTTCAACTCATTTGGACTACTCTTGCAAAATATATGAATTTTTGAAGTTATGTTACAAACAAGGTTGTTTAAATAATTTCCAGAATTATTTGGAATGTTTTTGGTGACCATAAAGCAAGATCTGCAAATCTGATTTGTTTATCTTTTATTTCTGAGGGAGGTATTTTTTGGTGTGTTTGGAGGCCGGGAAAAGTACTGGAAATATTTTATTAATTTCTTCTAACCCTAGTGCCAAGATCTAAAAGTTTGGATGCTATTTTGAAAGGGTTTTAGTGCTCAGAAAAATTTGATCTTTAGTTCATTCGAAAGGGAAAAATCCCAAGTTTATTGTGCACTTTGTTTCATGTTAAAAGGAGTATTAATGGAGTTATGAATATTAGAAGTTTTCAGTTGTCTGCAAGCCTAATTTATTTAATTATTGTTATAAAAATCAGAATTAAGAGGATTTAAATTCCAATTGATCTGTCCATCTACCCCACCACCTTGGCTACTTCCAACCCCATTTTGGGTTGTAATTAGCAGAAATTGGGTTATTTGAGGTTGATTCAAAAGGATTTACTCCTTGAATTGATTTCTATCCATTTGTCGCATCTTCCATCTTGTCCTAAAATGTGGACATCATAATGTATTTGATATTTATGATTTCAACTTATTTAAATCTCAAATGGTTTTATTTCATCATATTTAAGTCTCAAATGGTTTTATTTCAGCTTATTTATACAGTGTAGTCACTATATTTTTATGTTTTAAATATTTGTATTTTTTTAATCAGCCTTCCCCTCGCTGTACCCCCACCATCCCCAAAATTTAAAAAAAATTGGACCGTCATGGAAACCCCATCCCACCGTCCCGGAGTCTTAGGTAACACTGGTTGTACTAGTGTTTCACAAGATGGTGACATGGGGTCACATGGACTTTCCATCTTTCATCTAATAGTGGCAAAGATAATACAGTCAACATTCAAGCTGTGAGCAGGTTCTTCATAATTTTTGGTGGGTTTTGAAACAAGTAGGCGGTTGATGATCTATTCATGACTTGGATCAGTCAACGTTTGTACGATTCAGGATTGTTGAGCAGGGCATCGCACAGGTTTGACAGGATCTTGTAGGAAACAGACAATGCTCGGAGTAGTTGGAACATTGATACGTGTTACAAACTACAGGTAGATGTACTTGATGTTGGTGAATGAGATACACTCAAACATCAGGTTGTGTCACTGATTGTCCAGCTGCAGAGGATGGCAGCAGGCAAAGGGAACAATTTTTGGTTTTTGATAGTTTTCAGTCAAGGGGGAATGTCAGGATATTGATTCATAAAGTATGTTAGTTTCTACTATTGTTGTATGTATCCTAAATCACACATTTGTAACTGTGATTATGATTATAATTTATTACACATTTAGTTGCCTAGGCGATTAGGTGGTTCAGAGGGAGATTAGATCCCATAAGAGAGCTTTTTGGTTTATTTAGCCTTGCAGTAGGAGGATGCTCTTCATCCCTCCCAATGTAATCTTTGCTTTCTAATCAATAAAATAATGAGGTTATCGAACTGCTTATTTAGTGTAGCCACCTTATTATCACTTACATGATGAAAAATGTAGCATATACACTCCGGCAAGAATCGAACATTGGCAGCTTCACCCCAAATCAGGTAGTATAGAGAAACTAGAAGCAGCTTCTTTTCTTTCTGTAAAGCTTCCAAGCTACAGACAAGGATGACAAATGAAGTTAAACCTCAAGACCATAATAATAATACTAGGAGAATTGGAGCAGAGAATTATATAAAAGTAAAGGGCTTAGGTTTTCTTATTTTTAGATGCAAATGTCCAATCAAATGAAATATAGAATGAATGTAAGCATATACTTATTCCACACAGGATGAATGCCCAAATAATTGCACCATTTGATGTAGTTATCCAGGGACTTTCCGAAAACCTCCTGGATTGCTGCTTCATCCACCTTCTGCATAAATCAAAATAAAGGCTTCAGGGATGTAATAAAATTATAAATGTAAAAAAGAATTAGGACTTTTTAAAATAAAGTTTTCCAGTTGAGGAATGTGTTCAAAGAAACTTACTGGTTCAGATTCTTCTGGAATACGTAGCCGGGGGGCCTGTGCATTTGAAAGCAAGAGAATGATGTGTTCACGCTGGTTACACACATTGTCTTTCTGCATTTCCAACCACCATCCCAAAGGTAAGGAGAAAATCTCCAAAGATATGTGAAAATTAGACACTTTCCAAGTACTAAAAAGAAACGTGCTAACATTATTTTAAAAACTTGTACTAAGGTCCGATTATTATTCCTGCTTTTAGCAGAACATGATAAAAGAACCTGCAATACAGACTGGGAAAATTTCCTGTTTTATTCTTCCCAGAACGAAAGCCATACCAAATACAATATCCCAATGTAACTATCAAATGATATGAATCCCTTGTAATATAATCTCTAATTTAATAAAATTAGGGGTAGGGTAAACCTCTAACCCACACATTACACATTTAACCAACATGTTACCCAGTATAAGTTACCTTGCAAGTGACCCATTGACACAATGAAACTAAGAAAACTATCATATGGACCATATGTGAGATACTCTATAAACCTCATACACATCATGATCACGGTACCCATCACCATCACATTATAATGCATATATAGAATATGAAGTAGCTGACATATAGTGTGCATAACTTTTTCCAACATGTGGTGTGGTGTGGTTTAACACGAGGATTGGATTATATCCGATATATATGCACACCAAATGTGTAACATGTAGGCTAAGGGTCTACCCTACCACATCTGTTATTAGATTAGAGATTATATATAGGGGGCTCATATCATTTCATAGGCATCACAGGAGATATTGAGATATTGTAGTATTGTAGAAGGTTCATGCTGATCCCAGGTAAAGGCACACAACTCAAAGCTAGCTATGCAGTGCCGCAGGTCTCAATATATAGGTTCTGTGCATCAATAGATAAAGGAAGACACGTGCCACAAGATAAAGAGGACCTACAGATGATCTAGGACCACAGGGAGACAAGTGCACATGGGAAAGGGGTCTCGAAACCTGCAGTGCATGACAACTTAGCGCCGACCAATCACCTTCAAGAAAGCTCTAGAAGACTGACAATTTGAATTGACCATGTACCAGATGGAAAAGCCAGAGACCCATGAAAAAGTATAAATATCCCCTTAGGCTCTTCATTTCATGTATGGTGAATCTTCAAAACTCGGATGTTTTTGCAGAGCAGAAGAAGGTTATGTTTTTGGAGCTTAGGGTTTGAAGTATTGTAATGGCTTGCAAGCTTATTGTAATATGTTATATTATGATCTTTGATGTATTATGTAATCTTCTTGTATAAATTGGATATATTGCGGTTCTTGATTGTTATGTGTTGTGTATCTCGTTACCCATGAATGTCCATTCAGCTTGTGCATATGTTATGCATGATTGGCTAGTTATTGTTAGTGCATGTGTTTGATCTTTACAATTCTCCCATACAGTGAGGTTCTATGTGTTGTGTATCTCATTACGCATAAAAGTCCAATCGTCTTGTGTGTATCATATGCATGATTGGCTAGTTATTGTTAACGCATGTGTTTGATCTTTACAATTCTCCCATACAACGAGGTTCTTCATGTTCTCTTCATGCTTTGCATGATACTTTCAAGTTTATGTTTGACTAATATGCCAATGTAGTGCAACGTGGTTAGACATTTGTTGTGCGTAGTTTGGTCCAGTACAAGACCTGACAACCTAGTTAAAATTACCACAACATTTTTGTTTTGTTGTCAACACCTAATTATCATTGTGTAGACACTTACATTTGGTCATTGGCACTTTTTGACGACATCAATTTTTGCATACTTTGATATACTTTGACATACTTTGACACACATGGACAAAACACATATATTTGACTCTTGAGCACACTTTCCCTCTATCGGTCTACCCACTTGTTGTCTTAGCCACCTCTATTTGCTAGTCATATGTATTTAGGATCAGCTTATTCTATACAAGCACACTTTAGAATCCTAGCATTGTCCATACCTCATATCCACCTTTGTCACTCCTACGACACTGTTGATAAAGCCAAACAGTTCAAGTCTGCCATAGGAGTCGCCTTCTACCAATAGTGTCCAGGAGCCTTCTACAAGTAACTTTCAAATTGGGCAATCTCCATTAGGTCTGCCTAGAAACGTTTCATGGGTCGTCTATGGAGGGAAATTAACAGAGAGTCACTTATATATGCATAACATCTATGGGGTCATGACTCACCTTTCACAAGCTTTTGCATGCCTTAGACACCTCACACTCTCTTGGACCACTCTCAATACATTGAGGATCACTACCAAAACTGAAGTAAATCTGTAAACACTCAACGAGCAGCCCTAGAGCAGTCCATGGAGCTAAATCTCGAATCAAAGAGGTCAAAGTTGTATGATCCCAAATGTCAATGTCTAAAGGAAGGTCAACTATTTGAGCACATAATTGAACATGCATTCACCTAGGAGAAACAACTACATGTGGCTTGATTCCTCTTCGGAGTATTGATATATAGGAACCGCTCACCATATTATCAGGGGTGTGACTAAGATTGTCTAGCTCAAAACACTAACTCATTTTTAAGGGTCCCTTGTAGTCTTGCAAGCATAATTAGTGTTTGCACTAAGAAGAGCAGAGGCAAGCTCCAACACAAAGGATCAAAGGGCTCCCAGATATCTAGAAATGTAAAACAGACAAAGCGAAGCATCTCTAGAATTTACAGACCCCCAAACTATTCCCAAACACTGCCGATAAAGTCTGACGACTCCAGTTTGCCACAGTGGTCTGAGTCTGCCAGCAGTGTCCAAACACTTGTCAGCCCTTTGTTCATAGCCTAAGCACCTGACGATACACTTCCGGATCATTTCTAGCTAGTGAGACACTTTATGTGAGTGATATACATCTGAAGTCAACTAAGTAACTCATCTTTCTATTCTCTTGTCAATTCTAAATCAAGTAATCACAACATCTACTTGCTTGAAAAAATCCATATTAATGTACTTTGATGTCCGAATTACAAAGTCTGAATTCAATCTCAGTTTTATTGCATTTTATGCCATAGTGTGTAGAATAATTAAAATATATCGTTTCTGGAGATCTGATATGTGTCATTGGTTAGGTGTTAAGGCCAAATTGAATTTGGAGTAGTTGTAGATGAATTTTCAAAAAAATTGTGCCAGAAATCTAGGTGTGACAGACTAAATTTCTGACATGCAGCAGCTGGGGATGGTGGAGTTGGAGGTGACACTTGATCTGTGTGGATTATAATTAAGAATAGAAGACTCTTTCGAAAGGGAGGAATGCAATGCAAGAATATAGAAGGCAGGCCTGAAGATGTTTTTGTTGTGGACTCCTTAAGGGGGAGTTTAGCCATATGGATGCCGCTATAACCCGTGCAGGATGGTGAGGGCACATGACATGTTGTGAAATATGCTCCGATGATGAAGATTTGAGCAGTGAAGAATCCTTGACTATTGTCAATCATTTTAGCATTAATTAATGGGAGCCACTTGATAGTGGAGAGCATGGCACAAACTCCAAGGGAGTCTGCGACCTAAACTCACAAGAAGTCAATGGCTTTGCATGTTCAAATTTTCACAAGAAAGTACTTTGTGAAGTGGTTGGTGTTTGTGAGAAAGTACAAAATTGTAAGCTATGTCTTTGTATCACGCAGTTTGAAGAATTATACACACAGAAACATAAGTCTAGGCAGAGTAGTGAGTCAAACTGCTATAAGAACAAGTACTGGAGCAACGATGAATCCTTCTGTTGTTACGCAAGGATCAAGTGTTCAAGGAGGCACCAGTGCATTGGCATCCGGTGCAACAAATGGACCCATGGGATCAAGACAGACAGTTGGGACGACTGCACTAACACAAATACCAAGACATAACATATTCTACAAGATGACAAAGATATTGTTGGAGTACAAAAGAGTTGAGGAAGAGGCAAATGACAATCGTAAATGCGAAATTGCATGGCGTGCTAAGGGTGTGACCTCTTCCAAACAAAAAGCAAGTTAATTTGTGACGACTTGGCTTGACGGAGCGCATACCTGTTACTGGAACCTTGATCCGAATAGGATCATGGTGGACTTTGACACACTGAAGACTGCATTTTTGAAGGAATTTAATATGTACCAGAATTTGAGCAGCAAAGCACTTTTATGCTATAAAGGAAATAAAGCAAGAGGTGAAAGAAATGTGCATGCATAAGATCACAGTTTAAGACTTTGCCGTCCAAAATTTCCTATGAGATCCATCTGCCAGAGAATGCACCATGGTTTGTAGGGGGTTTAGTACATCCAGGCAGTGAAGACATTTTTCAAGCCATGTGAGGCTTTAGACACTGCACATTGTACGGAAGTGGCTGGAATTTTCAATGCGGGGATCAGCACTTTCTTAGATGAACAGATCTGCACAACAGCGACACAATTGCAATATTTGATAGCACCAAGTGTGTAAGAGGTGCATAAGTACGAGAAGTTTTGCATTGAATGTGTCTTTTCTTGTCATACACTGGGAGACTGCACGCACCAAAGGGTTTGAACTGTGAAGGTATATTGCGATGTCTTCTAGGAATATCATGAGACGCTCAAATGTTTGGTCATATAGCCCGCTAAGAGGGTTGGCATAACATGACATAAGGTATGTGAAACTGATGCACACGACACAATTGACTATCTAATCATTAAGGAGACGTGCCAGTCTCTGATTCAAGAGACAAAATCAAGGTTCTCCAATGTACTCCCCATAAGGTCGGGGTTATGGTGGAAGATCATTGGGCCATAGAGCTGGAGGAAGGAGTGATAATTGTTATCAAGGCTCTTGTTCTTAGTGCAAAGCGGGGCATCACTAATAGTGTAAGTGTTTGAAGTTCCAAATATGTGCACATTGTGAAAACAGCGACAAAATTGAAAAATGCCCAAAATTGGTAAAGAAACTTCATAAAACCACCAAGGCACAGATATTTGTTTGAATATTTAAGTTAGCACAACAAGAGAAGGAAAGGAAGCCCAAGTGGAACATGCAGAAGTGCGGCACATAACAAAAAGTGAATATAGCAATGAGTGGGGTCCGTGCGCAACAAAAGACCAACTTCCTTGCACAATAGAATGGCGTTGTGTGGTATAAATCAATGATGACTCGAGCACAAGAAATAATTCAACCCTTGGAAGGAGAATTTCAAGTGGCACGTGAATTGGAAGCAAGAATGGAAGAAAGATGAAAGAATAGAAAGGCCCTAGCTCCAAAGAAGTGATTGAGATCACCAAGATATTTTCGATTATGAAGCAAAAGGGAGTGCTTCCTTTGTTGAAAACGTGTCTTCAACAAAGTGTTGGGGGTGTGTGAATCAAAGACTGAGCGGACGAATGAATTACGTGTAGCACAAAAAACCATCCACGACCAAGAGTTCAGCATTGATGTGAAGATCAATAGTTGGGACATGGAGAACATTTTAATAGACGCCGGTGCAGAGGTGAATATACTAAGGACGCACGGAGGACAATGGGGAGTCTGAGATTGCAGACTTCCTCCAATCTCTTTTCCATGGAAAACAAGACAAAGTCAAGACCAGTTGGAGTCTTGAGAGGTGCAGAGATGGATATCATGGGTGTGAAGTTTTCCACTAATTTTGAAGTAATAAAGTTCATGGAAGCCGATAGCTATCTTGCATTGCTTGGTAGATGGTGGTGTTACAATAATGAAGCGAACACATTGCTTGGTGGACCGTGGTGGTACGATAACCAAGAAGACATGCAGTTTAAGCAGCGATTTATGAGATTTGAGAACAAGGACCAAAGGGTTTTGTATCCCTTGGATGAAGTGCATGGTTTGCATATGCGGAGAGTGTGAATGCGGACAAAGATATAACTAACATCTACAACATCACCACACTAAGCAAGGAATATTAGGATCCAACACCGGCTATGGCCAAGAGTTGATCATTGATGTGAAGATCCATTTTTGGGACATGGAGAACATCCTGAAAAACATTGATGCCGAAGTGAACATTTCGACTACAGACGCATGCAGGACAATGGGGAGTCTAAGATTGCAGACTTCCTCTAATTTCTTTTTCATGGAAAACAAGACTAGTCAAGACCAATTGGAATCTTGAGAGGTCCGGAGCTGGAAATCATGAGCGTGAAGTTTTTTACTGATTTCAAAGTAATAGAGCTCATGGAGGTCGATAACTATCTTACAATGCTTGGTAGAAGTTGGTGTTACAATTATGAAGCAAATGCATTGCTTGGTAGACTGCGTTGTTCTGATAATCAAGCATACATGTGGTTTAAGCAGTGATTCATAAGATTTGAGAACAAGGACCAAAGGGTTTTGATTCCCTTAGATGAAGTGCATGGGCTTGCATACGTGGAGAGTGTGGATGTCAACGAAGATATAACTAACATCTACAAGATCACTGTCCAATACAGGGAATATTTGGATCGACAAGAAGATGGGAAAATAGAGTAAGATAGTGGTAAGTCGGTATCGGATACCACAACTGTGGCTTGCGAGGATTGGGTGCAAGAAGAAAATGAGGTAACTGGCAAGAAGTGCACAAGCATACCAATGTGGCACAGGAAGCACTCAAAGTCAGTTTGAAATGAACTTATCCGGATGAATGCGGATGAACAAACCTGAAAATTCACATAAGGTGACTATGAAGTGAGTTCCAAGGGTGATACAACAACCTAAGAGCGTGTTGAGGATAAGCAGAGGCAGACTAGAGAAGCTACCAAAATATGACGAGACTACCTCCATGAAGGTGTGTGAATGTTCTAGAAGCCTGCATGCTGAAGGAAGTAGATAGAGCTTTGGTGACGATCCATATCAAACAGCACATCGGTGTGCATTGGTGGACCACATAGGTCAAGGAGGCCATATGTGCCATGTTTGAGAGAAGCAATATAAAGGACTAAACAGTTTATTCGGGAGATATAGACCTCATGAACATTTAAAAGCATGTGAAGAGGTGTGGTCTTTAAGCGAATTTTCGCTTCTGTTTCAGTCTTATGTCCATGTGTTGTATGGGATGTTGAAGACTTGGGCTCACATATTGTACATCTACAATGAGACACATCATGAAACCGCAGATTAGGAAGCAACTAAGTATGATTTTATGCAAGCACTTAGTTTTAATGTCAGTGCACCAAAACTGACCAAGCCTTTGAAGATGGTTTGGGAAATTGCCTTCCATAAGCATGCTCAAATGCAAGATTGCATGATGAAGATCCACAATGAGGATGATTACTCAATTGCTAAAATGTTTGAGAAACAAGAGTTTAGTAATGGGCAAGTGTGGGGAAGTGCACATCAGCATAGAGAAGATAAGTTAAAGGGTGTTTGTCACATGGAGGGGGATAAAACGGTGGTCAATGACGTAAATCACTTGAATATTATGGCATTTGAAGGAGAAAGAGTTGTGGAATCAGCACAGAGGGAAGTGACTGAGCATTACAATCAGTTGTTGCATAAGGAGATCAATATAGGCATTCTAAAAGAACCACACAGGGGTGATGTGGAGTTTACATGCCTCACAGTATTGATAAAGAATTACAAAGAATTGATCCCTAAAACTTCCCACGAAATGAGAGGATTACACCCGATTTCAGGGAGAAAATGCATATTAAGCCCTCTGAGGGAGCTAGAACCAATCAAGAAGGTCGTACAAGATGACCTGAACCTACATGCGGGTAAAACTTCCCACGTCAAATGACAGAGATTACAACAAGATGCTTGATGTAGGGACAAATGCATATTAACCTACATGCTGAAAGGTCAAAGAGCTAGACCAATCAAGATGCTTGATATGTAGGATAATATTTTTTCGATGAGGAATGTTGGCGCGGCCGCAGATGAACCTGAACCTACATGCGAAAGTCAAAGAAGAGAACAACAAGATGCTTGATGTAGGGATCATATCAATACTAATAAAGATGGGAGAATCCATGCGCATGAATTACAAGATGTTAAACAAACCATGCATTCCTTGGTTGCTGCTTACCAATGCATTCCAGATCCATTTCTAACCACAATTACAGAGGAAGTTTTATTGGGGGTTGCCATTTGTGATTCCAGATCCATTTCTAACCACAATTACAGAGGAAGTTTTATTGGGGGTTGCCATTTGTGAGATTTACCCTTTTGTTAATGGATTCTCAAGGTACCATCGATTTCAATGGCGAAGGACAAGGCAATAACCAATATTTCCACTAAGTGATGTTCTTTCGCATAAAATGTGTTGTCGTTTGGGTCAAAGAATGCACCAGCAGTTTTTTCACACATTGCAGTCAAAGCGTTTCAAGATTTCATACAAAGTTGGAGGCTCTGCCCACACAGAAAGACATCCGTGTGTTTTTAGGACATCATGGTTATTATTGCAACTTAACAAGGAATTATGCACACATAGTCCTACCATTGGAGGGGTAACTTAAGAGGGAAAGTTCATTTCATTGCACCTATGCAGAGCAGGGGGCATTTGATACGCTGAATGAGAAATTGGCCAATGCGCAGATATTACTATTTCCGAATTGAAGCAACCATTTAATTTGCATGTCAATGCATCGAGAACTGCAATTGGGCAATACTCACACACCCAAGTAGGCAAGATTGATCATCCAATTTACTTTCTGAGATAGAAGGTGCCGAATGTGAAGAAGAACTACACAACTACGGAGAGAGAGGCATTACAAATGGTCTATGCGTTACAAAAATTCAGATTATCTTATAGCAACTCCATTAGTCTTATTTACAGACCATGAAGCATTGAAGTATTTAGTGAACAAGTAGTTATTACATGGAAGAATTTGATAGTAGATAATGCTGTTTCAAGAAAATCAGTTTTTACTTATAGTTAAGCACGGAAGGTTGCACGTGGGTCTGGATCATTTGTCACACATCAACACAAGAGAGATGTATGACCCATTGAAGATGACTTGTCAGATGGGAAAATTGTATAGAATTCAGTGCAGACCGAAAGAAATGGCAGAGATGGTTGCGTTTTTAACATCAGGATTTGCGTTGGAAGGTTGGCTGCTAAAGCAAAGGAACAATTAGCCATAAACATTGCACCTTATCAATTCATTGGAGGTGAGTTGTGTAAAGTCAGAAGGGACAAAGTACTGTGTATCTTTATTTTGGAGCATGAATGTGCAGGACTATTGTGCATGTGTCACAAAGGAAGTGTCTGAGGACTACGTAGGAGAAGCCACTGTGCCAAAATTTCAGCAGCTGGTTTATGGTGGCCGACTATCCTTAAGAATTCCAAGGACTACACGCAACAATGCGGCATTTGCCAAAAAGTTGGTAAACCGAACCGAAGGGTTGATGAGATGCCACTATTCCTATTATTGTGCAAGAACTGTTTGAAAACGGGCCAATTGATTTTGTTGGGCCAATTAATCCACCTACACAACATACAAGTGTGCATTAATATCCTAACAGCTACAAACACAAACTATTTGACATGGTGGTCGGTGGCTGCACCAACCATAGATTGTACCGCAGCAGTGAAAGTTGTACCTTATCAACTCATTGGAAGTGAGTTGTGTAAATGCTTGGAAGCGACAAAGTACTCTGTAGGAGCACGTTGGAGCATTAATGAGCAGGACTATTGTGTGAGTGTCACAAAGAAGTGTCAAAGGACACTACATAGGAGAAGCCACAGTGCTGAAAATTTTGTTGATTGGTTAATGGTGGTCAACCATGCTTAAGGATGCCAAGGACTACACACAACAATGTAACATTTGACAAAGAGTTGGTAAAACGAACCGAACGGATGAGATGTCACTCATTACTATTACTGTGCAAGAAATGTTTGAAAAGTGGGCAATTGATTTTGATGGACCAATTAATCAACCTACACAACGGACAGGTGTGTCTGATATCCTAACAGCTACGTACTATTTGACATGGTGGGAAGGAGCTGCACAACCAAAGATTGTACCACAGCTGCTACTATGAGATTCGTATGGGAAATATACTTTTGAGGTATGAATGCTTGTTGAGCTTGACTGGGAATCAAGGTGTGTATTATCTTGCATAAACGGTGTGCATTTTGTTGGAAGTATTTATGATTGTGCATCACAAGACTGTGCCTTATAACCCTCAATTGGCACAATTGAAGCCTTTTCACAAGATTTTGGAAACAATACAAACAAATATTTGTGGCATTGGTGGAAAAGACTAGGGCGATAGAGTGTCTATGGTATTATGGGATTAGCAGACAACTTACAAGAGGCTAAACATATACACATCCTTTCAATTGGTATTGTAACGTGTTACCAATGGAATTTTTTATACCTTTGCTACGCATTGGTCACAGAGGAGATTTGGATGAATGTAGGTCGCTTGATGAACCACTTGTAGAAGTAATGAAGTTGGATGAGAAGAGGCTCTTAGCATGATGGAGCCAAGGCATGGAGAAACATCGACAAAAGGCTTGGTACGATACTCACATCATGACTAAGTTGCTACACACAAGTGCCAAGGTGTTATTGTACGACTCACGGTATGAGAAACAACCAGGGAAGTTGCCACACACGAGTGCCAAGGTGTTATTGTATGACTCGCGGTATGCGAAACACCCAGGGAAATTGCACGTAAGATAGATGGGTCCTTATATCATCCATGATATCCTAGATATTGGGCCTTGCAAGTTGAGCAAGCTAAATGAAGAGATGTGCCAAGTCACTTTAATGGGAGTAAGTTCAAGCCCTACTTTGAGTAGTCATGCAGAAATTTGACTAATAAGGCCATCACCAAAAAATGACAATGAAAAAGGTTTACTGTTTTCTAAGGTTTATTTTCATTAGATGCATTTTTTCGTTGTAATTTGATTTCACGCAAATAAAGGAATTGTATCCAAGTTTATAAGTATACAAGTGAATATCTTTTGTATATTACTGTATAGATTATCATGAAAAGCCTCTGTGTATCCAGGAATATTTGAGTCGAGATATGCAAGAGACCTAGCACATGCTTCGTCCATGGAGAAAGTGTAAACAGCGAATTTCCGTGAGGGTTAAATATATTGTGCATGAGGATGAAGTGTAAGTTGGAGTTGAGATGAGGAAAAAGAGGTCTAAGGGGAGTCATTTGTTCGAGTTTGTAAGACCAATCAGGCATATCGCGGGAGGATCCTTACAAGTTTCTAGGTTGACTCGGTTGAAGATTTTCCAAAGAATATCTACAGAAGAACACATTAAAAGAAATGTTGTGCAACAAATTAAAAGAAAAGAAAAGGGACTGGCACTCTTGCAAGAGAGAAAATGAGGTGAGAGAAAAATGGAATTCAAATAAAAGTAATATTTTGGCGATGAGGATGATGTTATTTGATCGTTGGATGACATGAAATTAGGTTACGAAAGTGGGCTAAGGTTGGTTGGAGATTTAAATGCACCCATGCCTATATAAGAAGAGGGGTGGCATTGGAAACGTCATTTGTGTTCTATGTTATTTGCATAGTTACCATGTTCGAAAAGTTCAGATAGTTCGAAAGGCAAAAAAAGTTCGGAAGTTACGAACTTTTCATAAGGTTCAGTTTAGAAAATTTACAAATATATAATATATAAAAATAATAAATACTATACATATATGATGATATTTGAAAAGAAAAACCAATTACACATAATAATAATTATATATATTATCTACAGAGTTTTGCCTTTATGTGCTTAGGTATTAGAGTTTCTTGTTTTGTTTTTGTTTTGTGTTTAAGTTCTTTTAATTTGAACACTTTAATTTTTGAATTACACAAAGAAAAGAAAAAATAATGTTCAACCGAACTTGTTCGGTAAGTTCGTTCAGACAAAAAAATACGGTTCGAACAGAATTTTCACTAAGTTCGTGAGAATTTGGTAATGATGGTTATTTGAGATCAAAGCGAGTAAAACAGATTGAAGCAACAACAAGGACGAGATTGTGAACTAGAATTTGCAGCAAGAAGCCATGAAGCAAAGGCATGAACAAGGGTTTGCAGCAAGAAACCATTGAAGCAAATACGTGAACAGTTGCAGATATGAGTTGTGCAGCAGGGGTAGAGATTAGAGTTGCAAGGAAGGTTTGAAAGTGTTACAAAGGTGTGAGAGAAGTAGCAGGGAAGCCAACTCCCTCTAAGACCTAGGAGATCATACAAGAAGCCGAGTCAGTCTAGAAAAACAATTGCTACACCACAAATGGGGAATCCAAAAGAGGTTAATTAAGCTAGAGAAGAGTTAAGTACAAAGACAGTGGCACCCACACCATTGAAGATTTTAATCACTTAAAGACGGACTATCAAAGCATTTTGAATTGGAGTTGTCAATTGCAAAGGGTAACCCAATAAGTGTGAGAGAATACTTAAAGGATACATGGGTTTTGGCACTGGCATTTTCCGCATTTAGGAAAAACAAATGAGTTAACTAAGTGGTTTTTGTAGAAGACCCACAAGTGTAGACTATTGTTTAGTAGGAGGAGTGTGAAAATTAATGCAGCAAGAATTAGCCGAGAGTCAAGGTTGGAGAATGGTGGTGCACCAAGTGCATCCAAAATTTGGAACCACCAAGCAAAATGATGAGGTAACCAAGGAACTGAACATAGAAATAGGTGGATATGCATAGCAGATTGACAAGATTTCGCACATACAAACTTGGTTAGTGGCGCATTTTATCACCGTGAAGTTCTCTACCCAAAGGTAGTACGGAACAATTCCGCATCAAAGGAAGTCATCTATATCGCGCACAAGGTGGGTAAAGACAAGCTCCAATTGAATAATGCCAAGTATGTGGGAGATGAGGTTTTGAAAGTTCTATGGCAGGCACATTTGAATGGAGGAACATTTAGGTATTGAGTATACTTGATTTTGATAAAGTTGGAAGAGGTCTGCATTTCAGGGGAGTCTGGCTCTTGAGATGCCCTTCACAAGGAGAAGTGCTTACGAAGAAGTATGAATCACATCAATGCACGATGGCCATGAAAAAAGATGCATGTGTGGTATATGAATGCAATCCGTGCATTTGGGAACAAGAAGAGGATTATGTTAGGGATTGGTTCGAGAGTATAAGGGTCATGTACAGTTTGTGTGATGAAGCACTACACATTGGCCATTTTAGGTGTTGGGAGTTGTTATGCCATGGGGAGAATATACATTGATGATCTTTCATGATATCAAGAACACATTGGGAAGGTTGAAGGATGTGATGCAAAAAAACAATTGATGTCAAGAAGATTGACACAGACAATGATAGTTTACACAAGGGATTCGTCCTTAGGGAAAAGACAGAAGGGTCTGATGCTAAGGATTTAAAGGATGACTAGTTTGATTTAAATTTTAAAACCCACAATTGACAAAGATACTTGGGGTAGGATATAACATGAAAGTCGTCGTATCAATAGGAAGAGCCAAAGTTTGCAGTTGGGACTACCCTAGGGGAAGTTGTTGCGGAGATGGCAGTTAAGACACACGCAAAAAGGTAGAAGGAAAAGAAAATATTGACTCCACATCCAAGGACATCTCTCAGGAAGCTAAGAGGAAGGCAAAGATAGTGACGCTAGTTGAGCCGATAAAGGAGACGAAGATGGAAGATGAGTGTGAGAAGAGTACAAGGAAGAGTCTTCACACAAGTTAAAGGGGCAAAGCACTCTACATGAAAGGAGAGGTCAGGAGTATGATCAATTCGGATGCTCCGCTAACAAATCAAACAAGGGCAACTACTGAGGAACCCAAAGGCGGTGATAAAGAGGACCATAGACGACTATGTAGAGGTATCAATAAAAGCCAAGGTAACTACACGCAAGACCATGTGTTAGAGGCTCGCTCGGAAGGAAGTTGAAGCAGACAAGATGTGCGTCCACAATAAGGGGAATCAAACACCTTATTTATGAAGTTTAGGCTAGACCCTAGTTTTGAAATATCCAAGGAAGGGGTAACAACACCCACTTAGTTGACTAGACAATAAAATGCAACCCACAAACATTCATTGTGCAGTAAATGAGGTTTGCACTTATGAATATGGTTGTTGATAGGGTGCAAAGGAGCATAGACCTTACATGTGCAAGTCAAGATTTGGGAAGGATAAGGCCAATTCAACAAAGGAAAGTTTGGCCAACTCAAACAATGACCTACCGCAATTACAAGAAGGGGTGAATAACTTAATAAAACTTACCAAAAGAAGGAGCGGTAACTAAGTTGTTCAGAGAGGCAAGCTTGAATGGTTTTCCAAATTTTGATAAACATTGTGTAGTCGTTTTAATGTTGTTATGCAAGAAAAAAGTAGCTGAAAATCTTGAGAAAAAGGTACGTGCACGAAAATTTACAAGTGCACGTGAGGAATAGAACTAATGCAAACATCAAAATACATCTATTTGAAAAAAGCCAATATATATCAATCTTAAGGTTTTTATCTTGGATTTTACACATATCACATTAGATTAATACTTTTATTTCATTCTCTTCCCTTTGGCACTAGATGCATGCCCTTTGCATCCCCCTTGGACAGTTCAGGGTTGGTTCTCATAGACTCCATTGTGAGATGGATCACCACCTTGATCGTTCGGACAGGATTTGCCAGTTGTGCAATCTCTAGGAGACCGACATGGAAGCACACTTCATCTTTCAGTACCCCATTTACTACATAGATCAGATGGAGATTCCATTGTTTATTTAGGAGGATGCAAGATTTTTCTGAATTCTTCAAGTTTGAGGATCACAGGTGCCTAACTTTATACTTACAAGAGGCTTTGAAGCTTCGCAAGCACACTCTTTATGCCGCATCCTAGACCAGACTCTACCCAGTGGATCAATTCCTTCTTCACAATGCTACCTTCAGAGAGAGGGACACCATCCATGGTTCCCCAAGCCATCACAAGCATACCTATACTAGGTTTAGCCTCAAGAGACAAACTAGATTCACCAGGAATCACAGGGTTAATACTGTGTCCAGACAACTACATGCTAGGTAGACTCTGTTAGAGTAGGTTTTTTACTTTAGCTCATGTTCACCTGGTATTTTATTTACCTTTATTACATTTATCCTCACCCACTTATGTGTGTGGATATTTCTTTTATCTTACTTAGATATTAGGAGATGTTATCTAGTTGTTAGGTATAATTCTTTCCTTGATCTAGAAGTATTGACTAGTTCTTTCCTTGATCTATGGTATTGACTAGATCCTTGATGTCTAGTTTTCTCCTAAATCTATGGTCACTAGTTCTCTGATAACTACTTATTTCCTTGATTTATGGCTTGATCTACGACCTTGACTGGTTCTTAGATTGTTATTCCTTGCGTATATAAGCAAGGACCATTCTCATTGTATTTCATTATAATATATGATATTGTTGCTCATTTGTTTTCAAAGGTTTATGGGAAAGTTCATTTTCGGCGAATTGTTTTCATCTTATTGATCGTGATGTTGGACACCCCTTAAATCATATTATATGGTCATATGAGCACTTAAATCTTGTGATTCCTACTAGTAGGTGCCTAACTCAAGCCCCCTCTCATTTTTTTGTGTGGTGAAGGCAAGAGAATTTTATTTTTTTTAGTGGCAACTAAAATAAATAACATAGCATAATATTGAAAAGTTTGTTATATCTTTTGATCGGTAACTCTATTTTCAGTGTCGTTTTTTGTAAAAGTGCTTATTTTTTCATGCTCTTTCCATTGAAAATATTTATTTTGAGAATTGCACTATGTCATATTGTAACACGCACTCATTATAAAGTGTCAAATATGGAGGAGTGTTGTGATCAATTGTGGACGTAATTTCGGCTGAGCTCGACGTCCTAAACTTTTGAATTTGCATTCTTGTATCTATCATGGATTCCGAGAATGATATGCTTTTCTCTGAAGTGTGTGGACTTTAAGGAGGATATTATAAAATTTGTGGAAGAAAATAGATCGCTCAAGAAGCGAAATTCTCTTCTACAACCACTCATTCACGATAAGGATACACTAATACACTCCCTGTAGCAAACACTTGCTAGCCTACAGCATCGCCATCATATTGTGGACAGCCATGTCCATGCTCATAGTCCACTTGCAGTTGTTGCTCTAGTACCCACTGACATTGATATGTCCGTCTTTGAGCCTGTTATTGCTCTTGATGCTCCTAAGCATGTGAGGCTTGTTACTGTATGCTCTTCCACATCTATGTTCCTATTCTAGTAACACATGTTGTGTATCCTACTTCTGCTCATATGCATGGCTTTTTTAAGAAGCATACCATTGCATTCAGTTCTCGCATGCTCTGTTCTATGGGTTTCACTAGCGGAGGTATTTACAAACATTCACAGGGTATTGTTTCCCCTATTCCACATGTTAAGTGGAATTCTTGCCATGACATTGATTTTCGAGCAGATACTTCATTGGTATCACCCATTGACTGAGCTTCTATTTTTGTTCGCTCACCTATTTCTGAGGATCATGAGCAACACATGAGTTATGCACCTTCACTCAGGCTTGAGAAACCTGAGATTTCAATTGTCAGACATGATCAACCTGACACACATTATGATGTTCCTTTGTATGCACCCATTGTGCATTTTGCACCAAGTTATATGCAAGCATCTTCTTCATCCATCTGTGTTGATTTGGGGTGGATATCTGATCACTTGTAGTGGCAACATAGGCATTCATTGAAAGGACTCTACAGGTGTGGCTCCTCCACCATTCGGCCTCTTGCTCCACTTTCTATACCTTATGCATTGTAATGCTTCTTGTTTTGAGCATTTTTCTTTAGCAAGTGTAGTGTATCTCTCTTATTTGTTGAGAGATTTTGTATCTGTATTTTCGACACTTTTGGCATGTTGACAGTATCACTTGTGGGGGATCTATTTTGGTGAAACCCAGTGTTATTTTGTCAGTATTCAAGTAGTTGATTTTGGGCAACTCTTACAAATTTGTAGCGTCACTCCACCCATTCAGCAGTATGGGAGGGTGTGGTGTTGATCCTGCTTCTTCGGGTTTTGTGTCATTGCCTTGTTACCTTGGCTTTTCTTGGATCGTGACACTCTGGAGTTTGTGTCCTTGCCTTGTTGCTTTGGTTATTGTTCTTGGATCGTGGCACACTTATTTGCAGCCGTTGATCGAATTATGTTTGGTGTTTTTCTTTGCACTTTCGACATCACTCCGTTGACAGTCTCCGTGTATGGAGCTATTCTGGTGAAGCTCAATGTCAGTTGTTTTTGAGTTTTGTGATCAAACAGTGGATTCAGACCACAGTGCGCACCAAGCTTCTTCAGCATTATACGAATTTTTTGAGCCGAACTTTTTGGGATGCCTTGCAGCGGGATTTTAATCTCTTTACTTTGTTGTTACTAGTTTTGGGTACGTTTGTGTTGTCCCTTTTTTCCAAGTTATTGTACATGAGTACCTCATCAGGCCTAATTGTCGGGACTCATACTGTGGACATGTCACTTCTATTTTGGCCCCTAGCTTCACATGAGAGGGGTGTTAGACTAGGTATTTACCTTAGCTCATGTTCACCTAGGTACTTTATTTACCTTTATTATATTTATCCTCACCCACTTATGTGTGTGGATATTTCTTTTATCTTATTCAGATATTAAGGGATATTATCTAGTTGTTAGGTATAATTATTTCCTTGATCTATGGTATTGACTAGTTCTTTTCTTAATCTATAGTATTGACTAGATCCTTGATGTCTAGTTTTCTCCTAAATCTATGGTCTTGACTAGTTCTCTGATGACTAGTTATTTCCTTGATTTATGGCTTGATCTATGACCTTGACTGGTTCTTAGATTGTTATTCCTTGCTTATACAAGCAAGGACCATTTTCATTGTATTTCATCGAGTTCCATTATAATATATAATATTGTTGTTCATTTGTTTTCAAAGGTTTATGTAAAGTTATTATGGCGAATTGCTTTCATCTTATTGATCATGATGTTTGATTAGCATCTGTGTTCTTGGCTTGGTACGATCTAGTTATCATTCCTTTTAGACTCTCTCTTTAGCAAGTCAGCATTCTATCCTCAACTTTTTTTAGTCGCCTCGGACATTAGGAGAGATGGATCTACCATTCCTTGATGGGCTCTCCTCTTTTCCTCTCTTTGGTCATCTTTCCCCCGTTTCTTCCTCACTTGTATTTCCACCACCATTCTGGATGAGTGTTATTTCTCCTTCCAGTTGGTCACCTCTTCTGGTTGTTTTACCTGTCTTTCTCGGGAACTCTTCGGTTTCCCTGCTTTGTATTGGTTCTCGTTGTTTTCTGCAGTCCCTTTTATCTACTTTTGTGGTCATTTGTTGGACATTAATATATTTCATAGTTACCTAAGTCTCGTGGACAGGTGTACAAAGGGGACGGGGTTTTTAGGACAGCAAAAAAAATCCCAAATTTTGGGGACAACAAGGGGACTACTGTTAAAATAATACATACAAAATTAATATTTCAATATTCTAACTTTTTTCAATGACATTTAGGGATTTAAATTATATTTAATGTATTTTAGGTACTTTCAAGATTATAATTGAATGTTCTTTGTTAAAATAACAAAAAAAAGTTAAAACATTAAAAAAAACTTTTGAATTTTTTTTAAAAAATTAGGGACGTCCCCTCCCAAGTCCCCAAGTCCCCGAAACGTTCGGGACGTCCGGGATGTCACCAAAATCTAGGGGACGCATCCCCACGTAACACTGATATATTTGTCTTATCTTATCTTTCTTCATCTTTCCCTCTTATTGATGACAAAAAAATCTTTCCAAAAAAAGGACCCCAAACTCTGCCATATAATGAAGATATTATTATTTTTTTGATTGATTTCTCAAAGTTTAAAAAGAAACTTTTGAGTGACAGTCAAATGGACATCAAATTTCATGTAGAAAATTAAAGTATAAACAGTCACACTATTAGGTGTCACCCCTTCTTGCCATAGTAGAATGCATATTGGCATAATAAACTTGACGAAAAACTAAATAAGATGAAGAAGGACCTCCAAAAGACAATAAAGAATGTTGCGGATACATTCCATGATTGTCAATTAATACAAGATTTTGTAAATAACTGCGTAGCTAAGAAAAATACGAATAAAGCACTAAGGGCAAAAATATACATGACGAATGACATTGAGGACAACAAACAGATATTAACACAAGTGTGAAAGCACTAGGGAAGAAGAAAGAGGAAATAATGCACAGTTCTAAAAGTACCAAAGGAGAAGTTTGAACGAGAGAGGGAAATTACATAAAGAATCAATTGCGCTAACACTGAGGATGAAGACTCCAAGAAAAGTGGTTGAGAGCACACTTGAAGACTTAGAGGTGTTACAAGAAAGTATTGACCACACAAGAAGACAATTGTGAAGACCGCACTTGCCAATGCGTGGATTTTGAAAGGAGCTTCAAAAAAACGTACCGGAGGTAGTGGCCATGCAGGAGAAACGGGTATGAACAAAGTTAATTTGTTTGGGGACAAACAAGACATTTGGTGTGTAAAAATGATGATCCCTGGGTAAAGACACAAGATAAAAATAACTATGCAATGCCTACAAAGGTTAGACACCACAATAGTTTGTAGGTTTTGTGCATCACTAAATAAAGGTGGACACATGTCGCAGAATAAACAGGACTTGTGGATGATCTAGGATCACAAGGAGACAAATGCACATGGGGGAGGCTTCTAAAAAACCTGATATACGTAACAACTCGGCCCCCAACCAAACACCTTCTAGAAAGATGGACAAGAATGACATTTGGAATCAACCATGCACTAGTTGGCAAAGCTCGGGGCCTATGTAAAACTATAAACACCTCCCTTGGGATCTTCATTTAGTATATGTTGAAACTTGGAAACTTGGATGTTTTCGCAAAGCAGAAGAAGAGTGCGCTTTTGGAGCTTAGGATTTTAAGTATTGTAAAGGCTTGAAAGCCTATTGTAATATGTTGTCTTTCGATCTTTGATGTATAATGTTATCTTCTTCTATAAACTAAATGCATTGTGGTTCTTGATCATTATGTGTTGTGCATCTCTTTGGCATGAATGTCCATTTGGCTTTTATGTATGTTATGGGTTATTGGCTTGTTATTGTCAATGCAAGTATTTGATCTTTATGATTCTCTCATACAATGCGGTGTTTTCCCTATGCTTTGGATGAGACTTTAAACTTTACTCCATTCGGCTTGTGCATGTGTTATGAGGTTTTGGCTTGTTATTGTCAGCACTTGTCTTTGATATTTACAATTCTCTCATATAATGATCTGTAAACTCTTCAACTTTGGAACTATCCACAGAATGACAAATTAAACATTGTTGTTCTACTTTCTATTAGAAAATGACAGAGATAGCTAGTGAATGAATTTTGCTTATGCTTAGAATCAACAATTGTAGGAAAGGAAAGAATATAAACTCACAAACACCAACAAGTTTTATCCTGGAAACCTCCAGAGGAGGAAAAACCAGTTGGGAAGGGCAATTGCTCTTTCTTCCCACTTTTTATTGTCCAATTCAAACAATAAGTACAAAATTTACAATAAGTATGAAAGAGAAGTAGATAATATCTCACACTTCCTCCCAATTACTTGTTTGCTCTGTCTCAACACTCCTTTCTTCTACAAAACACAATTCCAGCACTAAGAACTTCTTGCTCACTTGCTTTCATGCTTCGATGATCTTATTCTCTTCTACAAACATGTATTTATAGCCTTTTTCATGTCCTCCCGTGCACTGGAGAAAGGGAAAGGTCATGGAGGAGAAGAGACACAGACAACCTTTCAAATTTTAGGGTTGTTCGTTTCATGTTTTTATTTTCTGTTCAAAAGAGCTAGGACCACCGCCCAATGTAGACCCGCAGTCTCAGGACCGCCGCTCTGGTTGGGTGGCAGTTACAAGACCGTCGCCCTGGTTGGGCGGCGGTTCTGTAACCACCGCTCTGCACAGAGCGGCGGTCCTGTTACTATAAAGACAGAACCTCCATGTATTTATTTTCCTTCTTCGTGCTAACTGATCTGATGAAGTAGAGTCATTTTGGATCCCTATGGATCACACCTCCCCTGCTTAGGAGGCTTTTGGTCCCACAAAATCTTAGTGGGGAGTAGATGAGGAAATAATTCCCTCACTTGCTCCTTTGAGTACCATCGGGCCTGCCTTGGTGTCTTTCCTTTCAATCCAATCTGCCAAGACTCCTACGGACCTCTCCTAGTCTCTCTAACCTTCTGCTGCAGCACTACATCCTCCTCCAATTAACCTCGTGAGTCCAAGACGCAATCCTCAATGGAAGGTAGCAACTTTAGTCCTTCATCTTCATCTAGCATGGATGGCTCATATAGGTGCAAGTTCTCACAATTTACTACAGAGTACATCCTCATAAATGACGGCAAATCAAGTCGAAAGGCATTTTCTCCAACCTGCTCCAATATGGTGAAGGGCCCATATCGTAGTGGCTTGAGCTTCCGTGCTTGACCTTGTAGTCTCTCCTTGCTCAAGTAAAGCCAAACTCTATCTCCAACATGAAGCTTATGTTCCCTCCTATGCTTGATCGTGCCTAGCTTTGTACTTGGCTTGAGATTTCTCTAGTTGTTCTTTGACTTTGAGATGGATTTTTTGGATCCTCTCAATGAATTTGTTTTCTCTAGTCACCTTTGTGTCTCGTGTATCCTTCTCATCATGTTGCCCAACTACTATGTCCAACGGATTTGTAGGTAGATATCCCAATCATGCTTCAAACAATGACTTCATAGTGGATGTGTGTACTGCCCGGTTATAGGAATGTTGAATGTAGGCTAAGGACTCATCCCAAGTCCTTGGGTATTTGTTGTTATACCCTCTGATCAACTGTACCAAAGTCTTGTTCACCACCTTTGTCTGTCCATCTGTCTATGGATGGAAAGTTGTACTCCTCTGTAACCTGGTATCCATCTTGTCCCACAAAGTAGTCCAAAACTTCCCCAAGAACCTGGAATCTCTGTCAGAAACAATAGACTTTGGCAAACCAAAATGCACACATACATTAGCAAAGAAAAGATCTGTTGCCTCATGTGCTTTTATTGTCTTTTTACATGCCATAAGAATACACATCTTACTGAATCTATCAACAACAACATAGAGATAGTCATGGACATGTTTAGACATAGGTAATCCTCCTACAAAATCCATAGAAATGTCCTCCCATGGACGAGTAGGTACTAGCAAAGGCATATACAAACCCTCCTTCCTAGTCTTAGGCTTGCTGGTACAACAAAGTTTACATCCACGTATAAATTTTGATACTTCTTCTTGCATATTGGGCCAATACACATACCTTTGCAAGTGGGCTAGGGTCTTACCAACACTGAAATGTCCTGCTACTTTCGAGGTATGTGCTTCCCTCATCAATAGAAGTCTTTCTTCTTTAGGCACGCAAAGCTTCCCCCATCGGTAGAGCAGCCCATCCTTGAGATAACAATCTTCAATCCCTGTCCTTTCAGTCCCTTGGGACTGCAACTGCTGAAATGTCACCCCAAAGTCTCTGTCTTGGGCATATGCCTCTCCATAAGCTTCCTTCGTGAAGGGCTCGATCTGAGAGATAGTGGCCAAACAGGAGAACTTCTCCTGTGTGGGCAGCCTAGACAACATGTCTGCCACCAAGTTTGTACTACCCTTCTTGTATTTGATCACCAGATGGAACTACTCAAGGAACCCCATCCATTTGTAGTGCCTTGCCTGCTACAATTTAGACTGTGCTTGCAAATATTGGAGAGGTTTGTGGTCAGTGTGCACAATAGTTTCTTTACCCAACAAATAATGCTTCCATTTTTTAATTGCCTGAACTAGTGCATACATTTCCTTATCATATATTGAATATCCTTTAACTGCTGAAGTGAAAGTTTCATAATGATAGCATACGGGTTTACCTCCTTGGAGCAACACAGCACCCATAGCGTAATCACTGGCATCTATCTCTACTTCAAAAGGCTGCTACAAATCAGGAAGAGCAAGTACTGGAGCATGACTAATTTTGTATTTCAATAACTCAAAGGATTTTTCTTGTTCCTTACCCCAGTCAAAACCCTTACTCTTTGCGGCCACTGTGTGTAGAGGTGTTGCAATCACAGAGAAGCCTGGAATGAACTTCTACATGTATTATACTGCTCCCACAAAACTCCTAGTCTCTATGGCTCTTGTTGGTGTTGGCCAATTAGTGATGGATTCCACCTTCTTTGGATCCACTTGTAGCTTTCCTCCTCCAACCACGTGTCCAAGATAGACAAGTGACTATTTGGAAAATTCACATTTCTTCATATTAAAAAGCAGTTGCTTCTCCCTGAGAACTTGCAAGCTATAAATGAGTTAGATGTTCTTCCCATGTGGCACTAAAAATCAAGATATCATCTAGATAACAATGACACATGAATATATGAAATCTTGTAATACATCATTCATCAATCTCAAAAATGTAGCGGGTGCATTGCATGAAGGTCAGTCTTCCATATATCCTCCTCCATTCTAACTTGGTGATAACTTGACTTGAGATCCAACTTCGTGAAGAATTTGGCATGCTGAAGTTGGTCCAAGAGATCATCTATGCAGGGAAGTGGATATTTGTTCTTTATGGTGATCTTGTTCAAAGTGCGGTAGCCGATGCACATTCTCCAAGAACCATCCTTCTTTGGCACCATCACAATAGGTGAACCACATGGTGAGGTGCTCGGACATGTCACCCCTTGGTCTAGTAGTTCCTGGAGTTGTTTCTTTACTTCAGTACTCTCAAGAAAGGATTTCCTATACGACCCGATGTTCGATAGAGGGGACTCTGGCAATAGCTGAATCTCATGCTCTACTTCTCATTTTGGTGGTAACCCACTAGGAGCCTGAAATACTTCCTAAAAAGATTGAATAATACTATCAAAATCATGTTTTCCCTGGTTAGAAATCTCTGAAACTTCTACCCCATCTTGTTTATCCTTTAACAAAAGTAAACAAAACTGATTATGATTTGCCTAAATAAGTCATTTTTCTTGGTTAGCACTCACCATAGTAACCCGTGTCTTATGATGGTGTGCCCGGATGTTGTAGTTGATCCCATCCTTGACCCATCTATACCAGTTTTCCCTTCTCATAAATATAGCATCCCTAATATACAAGTAAGGACTCCTGAATACCACATCAAAAGCATCAAGTGGAATAACATCAGCTTCCAAAACATCAATATACTAGGAATTTATCCCAAACTTGACCTTACATCTTCTTATTACCTGAATTTCAACACCCTTCTTCACCCAACCCAAAGGATAAGGGTGTGAATGATCGTAAGTCTCAAGACCAAGCTTCTTTACAACTGCTTCAGAAATCAAGTTAGACTGAGAACCGGTATCAACCAAAGCATTTATCTTAGTTCTCTTGATCTAGAATAGTCTACTCATCTCCTCTTCTTGGCTGTCCATGTTGGTGGCCGTGCATCCAAGCCTTTCGTCTACATCAGAGTCATCTTCGATTTCCACCTCCCCTTCACTTTTTATAACTGTCATGGACTTCTTTGAGTCCTTGGTTCGGTTCTTTCGAATGTAACTCCGGATGCAACTTTCAACATGTAGCGTCAGTATGACCATTGATATCATAGTTCTTGCAAAAATTCTTGGGATCTTTACAAGTATTTAAAGTAGTGGTAACTTGTTTACCTTTCCCTTTCCACTTACCCTCATTACTTGTTTGTCCCATACTATTTCTTCTGTTGATTTTTCGACTGCTTTGCCCTTGGCTCTGCTTCTCCTTGCTTTTTTTCATCATCTATGTAGTATGCATGTACACACGCCTCATTGAGATCTTTGGGCTTTGTGGAGATGAATTTTCTTCGAAGGTGAGTGTGAAGTCCTCCCAAGTACTTAGTCAGAATATCCTCATCCTCCAAGTCCATGTTTTGCAACATGGCCTACCTCCGAAACTCCGTAGTATAGTCCTGCACACTTTGACCACTGCCTTGTCTAAAATACTGCCATTTAATCATTTGGTCAGTCTTGTGGCCAATAGGATAGAAGTTAGCTCAGTAATTCTTTAAATTCTTGCCAAGATTTCACAATAGGACACTTCTTTTTTTCACAAGTGGTTAGATGGGTTTCCCACCAAACTAGAGCATGTCCCTCCATTTTGAGATGTGCAAAGGTGATCCTTTGTGCCTCAGTGACATTATGGATGCTAAAGTAGACTTCTAACTATTTTAACCATTTATCAAACAACTCTGCATCTACTTATCCTTCAAATATTTTAATCTCAACTTTCGTCTCAACTTTAAAAGGAGTATGATCAAATTTTACCTTTTCTCTTGCGTTTGAAGTCTCTTCTTCATGCTCTTCCCCATAATCTTCCTCATGGTGGCTCCTCCCTATGCCAAACTTTTCAGCTAATCCTCAAACCACTGAGTCCATGGAGTCTTGCTTGACAGAAGTTGTCTTCTGCAAATCTGCAAGTTCTTCTTGCCTTCTAAACATCCTATCCATCATGGTCTCCAGCATCTCGATTCTATGGACCAAGTTCTCTTCCTCCATTTGTCCCTAAATTCTCTGCTTCCACTTCCTTGTAGAAATTTTTGGATTGCAAGGTAAAGCCTCTTTGCCTTTAGATGTCATCACCATCATACAAATCCAAGAACGAATACCACAGTCCTGGATACTTGTTAGCTTCTAATACCAAAATGATCTGTAAACTCTTCAACTTTGGAATTATCCACAGAATCAAAAATTAACGTTGTTGTTCTAATTTCGATTAGAAAATGACAGAGATAGCTAGTGAATGAATTTTTCTTATGCTTAGAATCAACAATTACAAGAAAGGAAAGAATATAAACTCACAAACACCAACAAATTTTATCTTGGAAACCTCCAGAGGAGGAAAAACCAGTCAGGAAGGGCAATTGCTCTTTCTTCCCACTTTTTATTGGCCAATTCAAACAATAAATACAGAAATTTACAATAAGTATGAAAGAGAAGTAGATAATATATCACACTTCCTCCCAATTACTTGTTTGCTCTGTCTCAACACTCCTTTCTTCTACAAAACACAATTCCAACACTAAGAACTTCTTGCTCACTTGCTTTCATGCTTCGATGATCTTATTCTCTTCTAAAAACATGTATTTATAGCCTTTCTCATGTCCTCCTGTGCACTGGAGAATGGGAAAGGTCATGGAGGAGAAGAGACATGAGACAACCTTTCAAATTCTGGGGTTTGTTCATTTCATGTTTTTATTTTATGTCCGAAAGAGCCAGGACTGCCACCCAATGTAGACCGGCGGTCTCAGACCACCGCCCTGGGTGGGTTGCAATTATAGGACCGCCGCCCTAGTTTGGTCAGTGGTTCTGTAACCATCATGCTCTACACAGAGCAATGGCTGTCCTATTACTATAAAGACAGAACCTCATGTATTTATTTTCCTTCTTCGTGCTGACTGGTCTAATTAAGTAGAGTCATTTTGGATCCCTATGGATCCTATAACGAGGTTCTCATTGTCTTCTCTATGCTTCGGACAAGACTTTCAACTGTAGGATTCACTAATATGCCAAAATAGCGCAAACTGTTTAGTTATTTGTTGTGCATAGTTTGGTCTAGGGCATGATAGAGGAAAACCATCATATCTTTTGATCCAATCAAGCAAATTGAATTCCTGATTGCAATTTCAAGAAATTTTCAAGATCTACTGGCCTACAGGTTTTCATATTCACGATCTTAGTAGAAAAATGAATTCATTCAATAAATTACGTTTTTACACTACACCCTAGCTTTCATTGGAATTTTGATTCATAGCAAATCATGGATATCTGTCTTCTGAAAAGGCAGATTTAGTTAGGAAGGACTTTGCAGCCTTGTCACTTCAAGTCATCTTTAGTATGTTTAATATCAAGTTGTGTGAATGCAGTTCTCGTGGCTACTTAGATTTTGAGGGCAGTGCAATAACTCTTTTCGCATTTGAAAATAACTTGGCAAAGCTTAAAAGGACAAAGCAAGACCAATTCAAGTATTAAACTTGCACTAAAAGTTGATCTAAAACCCATTAAGGCTGTTATAAAAAATGAGAACAAGCTACCATTACAAGAATCTATGCTTCTGAAAGGAAAATCAAAAATCAAAACCTTAAGCCAAACATGTGTTTCAAGGATACATGTGTGTTCAGTCAAAACTTTCATAAGCATCCAACAAGTGATGATAACTTTCATCATTATCAGTCAAAAAAAGGAACAGAACAAGTTACTCCAGTGCCAAAAGGAAAAGTTCTCAGTAATCTACTTTCATAATTGGTGGTCAAAAGCAAAAACAAAGTGAACAAGTTACTCCAGTGCTCAAAGGAATTGTTCTCTACAAGTACAAACCTGAAATCCAAAAACAAAGCATAGAAGATCGAGAATATCCAATCCCCGCATCTTTGGCAATGGATAATTGTCTGGAAGCTTTTCCAAATCTCTAGAATAGCTCAATGCTGAAACTGCAGCTCTGACCTGAATTTAACTTGCAATCACCCAATGACTTTTAGTGCAACAGTAAGGCTTTCAATTGCATTGAACCTATATTGACCAATTCTCCTACCTCCTAAAGTTTATGATATGATCTTATAAATCTTAACAGTGCCTCAAAATGCCCTACCTCAAGTGATAAAATTCCTTTCTCTGAATGTGAAAGTTTCCAACACAGCTTCATGTGCATAAAAACATAAAGAGAAATGGTCCATAAACAATTCCAAATAAACACCATTACCTCCGGAAAAGTGGTAATAGCATTTGTCAATACTGGCGCATCCAGCGGTACGATGTTGTATGCCACTTCTTCCGTCATTGCTGCATCTGCTTCCATTACTCTTTTCAGCTGGAAAATAGAAAGAGCAATTGGTACCATCTTAAAACACATTAGAAGAAGGCTAGATTTACACTTTCAACAACACATGGACATCAAGAAAACCACAAACACAGTAAACTTGCAGCTATTTCAATTCAAACAAAAGCACCAAGCGAAAGGTATGACTAAATGCAAGCAATGAATTCAGATGTCTAAAATGACTGGATGATTAGGTCTTGTATTGAAAGGTAAAAACAGTGGTCTGCCATGCAGAAAACCAACTAATGTGTGGGCACCAAAGACAAATTCACTACCATTGTCTTTGAAAATTCAAAAAATAGTTCAAGATATATATACCTCTTCAGGGATCAATTTGTCAGCATCCTCAGGAGCCACATCCCTGGTAAGTGCTTCCACAACTTCACCTAGAACCTTTAAAGTTGCATAAACTCTCTTCATTTTCACTGTCCTTCGCTCCAATCTGAAACATCAATAGCAAATAGGGAGGCATCTTATACTGATATAGATGCAAAACATTCAAGACAAGGAAATTTTATGACAGCTAATTCACCAAAAACATATCACATGCAGTAAGACTGTCAATCAGAATGTTGCAAAAACCATAAAACAGATATAAATTTGCAATGTATACATTGTACAAAACATTTTATATAGAGGGTTCCTGCAGACGTCAAAATTTACTAATTTAGCGTTCCTCTGTATGACAAGCATTTGCTCGTCTTCACTCCTTCATGACTCATACTTATGCAAGGTTGCCATGTAAACCCCCTAAAACAGAAGTGCATTACGCTTAAAGGATCAAAAATTATTATCTTTCTGAGGAACACAGTATTTTAGAAATCTGAACCACACCAAATTTCCAAGAGTTGATAATGGAGACCCAAAAAAGAAACAAGAGAAAAAAATATAAACTACTTGTATTGAAGAAATTGGGTTCCAACAAATACTAAAATTCATGGAGGAATGCAATGCACATGGATCATAGTCGCCACAAACAAGGGTACATGAAGATTCAGAGAACGTTGAGCGAGAAGATAAACGAATCAAGGGGTCACTCATTACCAGAACAATACAAGAGGGGATCCCACCCAAGTATTAAGCACGTCCTTAAAAGTGCAAGGCCTTGATTATTTAGATAATCGTTAGATTCTTGTGTTAAGGCAAGACTAGGTAATTCAGGATGCAATACTTTGGACCATAAGATATTTGAGAAGAAACGGTTACAGCATGATTTTTGACGAAGCTTCCAGGAAACACAAATAGGTACATGCATGTGTGAAGGTACAGGAAACACCACTGGAAGCAAAGCCATGAGGAAAAGTCCATAAAAAATTTTAAGAACTAAAAAATAGAAATGTATAAAGAAAACACATAATATCCTTGTTTTCTACATAAAAGGTCCAAAATAACACAAAAGCAACAAAAAAACAGATATATGTATAGTATCTAAATTTTATAATTATAGATTAAAAAAGCAGGGACTAGAAACGATCATTCCATTTCCCTTGTTTAAGAGCATTTATATCAGTCACGAGATCCTTGGAACCAGCTGCACGAGAGGTAGTCCTACCAGCTCTGCTCTTGATCTCCAGTGCTTAAATTTCTTGCCCATCATCATCACGAAATCAAAGATTCAAAAGGGTAACTGCAACAGCATCCAACTCAAGATGCTCTGGCTGAATATTGAAAAGTTTGCTTGACCTTTGTTTGTATCACTGTTGTGTCGCGTGTGAAAGGAGGCATAAGTTGGAATGAACACAGACGAGTTGCTTAGCGTTGTTACCTAAGGTTAGTATAGCTTAGATTTCAGGGGTTAAGGGTGGCGTTGAATTAGCTTAGGTTTGGATATGTTTTAAAAAGAAAATTGTTTTTAAGTAACACCTTCCCCCAAAATTTGTTCTCAATGTGACCTGAAAATGTCCGGGCACAGTCTGGCTATTCCAGCTCTAGAAAAGCAAGTGCTGTTTCCAGGAACAGCCCAGTATTTCCAGCATTTTGGAAACGACTCTATAAAAATAAAAGAGACAAGAAAAGAAAAGATAAAGTGATAACATAAAAGTAGAATAAGGATTTATGTGCATTTTTCCATTGTTTTTCCTGCAGCATGAGGGTTGTACTTTGCAGATCTACCAAGGGTTTGTGGACGAATAACGGTTGTTGTTGATTCTTCTTCATTCCCAGCTCATTCAGGGTGGAGCGACCTCTCTAGGAAGCTGAATTGTCGGGTTTTAGATCTGTTTTGGAGCTGATTTCTATTGTTGTTCATCATTCTGATATTTAGAAATCAAATCAGCCAATTTGTGAGATTTTTGGCCCAAAGAATTGACATTTTCAGAATTTTATAAAATAATTCAGCCTTCATTTGGGGTCAAATCTGGTACTTTTCTTGAGTATTTATCTTTATAATAATAGTGGATCTATTTTGATGATAAAAAGAGTTATTTTGGTTCAGTTTGGAATGATTTGCATACCCTAGGTAAGTCGCATTTTCCCATAGAAATTCATATCTGCACTTAATTATTTTGTATAATTTCTATTACTTACAATTTTATTTGGGATTTGCAAGAAATCCATCTGCGGTTGAAAAATGTCCATTGTGGGACATTACAGTGGTATCATAGCAGTGTATTCTTCGAGCCTGTGAAGAGAAAAATCAAATCTGAAGACAAAGAAGTTGACCATGGAAGTATATGATCAGGGATCTCCTCCCTCAAATAAATTGAATTACGTACATGTGGTATTTACAAGGAGTCAAAGAGAGTTGCAGTAGGTTATAATGTAGTCTCAAAGGGAAATGTGTGAAGCAGTGACATGCTCAATCATTGATCTGGCTAAGGTTTTACAAGAACACAAAAGATCTACACATCAAGGAAGCCCTACGGGACCAGTTAGGACATCAAGCAAACCTCCACATCAGTTTTCCAGAGCCAAGTTTCTCCAAAAGGAGGAACAACCAATTGAGGTTGATGACATGGAGACATGGGGTAAAGAGTATGCAACACTCAGTTCTAGGGTAAGAGCTTTGTTGTCTTTTAAAGAATTTTGTGAGTTGAAAGATAGTAAAAGCACCAGAAAAAATAGAAGATCTCAACATGTGATAACCACCCTACGAAAATTTGAGAAGTAGACCATAGAGTATTCTACCATGTAAATGGAAGGAGAGGAAGCTTCAAGGGAAAAATGCACGACTTCTAATAAGCAAGTGGTAGAGGAGAAAATCAAGGATCTTGAGACCGAGAAAGAAGAGAACTCCAATCCGCAAATTGATGATGAGAGTTTGGTGGTGAAGGCCCAAATTACAAATGATGAGGACTAATTTCAGCTTGTTGCCTTATCCGAAACAATAATACATGAGGAGATACATGAGAAGCAAGATGGTGAAAAGAAAGGAGATAACAAGCAACTTGTTGATCCTAACATAACAAAAGCAATTGGCAAGTCATTTTGTGTTTTTAACAAATGTTTTATGCTTCATACTATGACACTTCCAAATGGGAAACATCCTAAGGGATACTCTATCAACAACAAAGAGTCCAAGGATGATAGATATGCAAGAAAAAGGGAGAAATCAGTTGTTGATCCTACTTTCAGAATTTTGATGTACATTGTTCAAAGGGGAATCTCTCTTCCATTCATGAATTGGGAAAATTGTACTTGCAGCGCTCCCAATTTGTGATCCAAATAGCTTGTTCAACGTTTCCCAAATGAAGTTGGAGGTCTTAAAAAGGTCCATATGGTGCAGATAGGCATCAGATAATCCTAGACAATGATTGCTACAACCCTTTGTCCTGGATATCCCATTTAGCTCCTTCATCGGCATCGTTTGGTCTCATTGTTTTACCATTGGTGATGTCCTACAAACCTTTGTCAATCAGTAAAAAATGAGTTTTGACCTACCAGGTATGAAAATCTCTCCCCTCAAACCTCTCTGAAAGATCCCCAATAGATCTTTTGCCCAAATAAAAGATTTTTCCCAGTTTATAAAATAATAAATTATAATTTTTGGCAGCTATGGCAAATAAACTAGGGCAACCGGGATTAATTTATGCAAAAAAACGACTAGGGTTTTATATACAAACACAGCCAAAATCAGCATACAATTTTTATTTTTACTCCCAAACCCTTAGAACAACCCTGGAGAATTTAGGGCGAAAATCAAATTTTACAACCGCTGGAAAATAATTTAAATCTAAAACCCTAACTGCTGCAATCTTCAAGATAGCATAACTTTCTCTACACAACTCCGAATCTAGGTAAATGACATATGCCCGAAATTGGAAAAATACAAGGAACAAGATGATGTAAACCAAATTATGACAGCAACTACCAAACATGCAGATCTAGCCCTCCTACTATTTCGGCCCACACATTTAGGGCATCAAATGAGCTCCAAATATTATTTTCTCTATCCCAGATGCTTGCCTCCAAAAACATAGCCAAAACTGCCCCCAACTGAGTCGATCCAATAAAAGATGAACTGCTGCAATTTTATTCCTCAAATGCCTTCAAATACACTACTGGAAATGACTGAAAATATGATTACAATAAATGGGAATTTCTGGGTGAAAAACCCTCACAACTCTTGGGGTTTTCGTCCACAAGAGAATAAATTACTAAGGGGTTTCGTCCTTGGAATTTATTTGCAAAAGTTGAAGCTCAATGCATAAGGAAAATGACCTAAAATATTTTTGGATGATGGAAGAGGCAAGTCGACTTCCCTTTTAAAGGAAAGGGGCCAACAACCAACCTCCAACCCAGCCAATGAGCTCACATGATTTTTCCTATGCAAAGCATTTAATATTTTCCATTTTAAATGTTTTTCCCAACCACTTTTTCCCTCTAATGCAAGTCGCATTTTCCTAGGGGAAATACATTAATTAATTAAATTTTGATCCTTCTTAAATGTCCTTATTCACTTGTGGCCCAAGTCGCCATTATCCCCTCTAGGAAGAATAAAATACAATAAATCCCTTTACAATGATATTTGCCCCCTCGAGGCATATCATATTTATCATAGGGATTATAATTTATTTCTATCAAGCCAAATGAATTAATATAAGTGTTTTAATAATTTTATTTTATTTTTTTATAGCACTTTATAATAATTTATTGTGACTTAAGTCACCCTTATATTTTTCCTTTGGCCGTCAAGTTGACAAAATGGGCCAAAGGTCTTCAAATGGGGAAAAGGGGACATTACACTCTCAATTGGACTCATTTTCTCCATTTTACACCCCCCCCCGAATTAAGACTAGCTCAAGAAGTTGGTTTCAACCGATAATGCGTTTGTATAAGTTGTTATGACTGTAGACTAGACCAATAAAACATATAAACAAGACACTTGAACATTAAACAAATACCACTAAAAACTGACTAAACCCAAAACTTATAATCCGCTTAATATAGCTACTCCAATGTCAGAGTATTGACACTACTACTTTATTGGCAAACAATAAATAACTTAATAAGACTATATAATAAGCTAAAACAACCCAATGCTTTATAACTAGACCAACTACTACAGACTCTTACAAACACTAATGAGCCTAACAACTATGAATTGTGGACCTAAACAATTTACAAAACAATAAACCATATTGCAAATTTAAATGACTTGACTCTATACGTATTATCCATGCAATAATACTTTGTGTCTAACAGATAAAGAACTAAACACTTTATCGGCTCAATAAACAAACCAGTCATTGTGCATGGTTTTGAACCAGCAAAAAATGAACTGTCGACAGTTGTGGTCAATAGAGATCACAAGCTGGCAGGTTCAAACAACGTTAACATACTGTCAAACTAAGCTTATTAACACATGCCGAGAGTTAAATGTACGAGTGGTGTAGTCATTGCCAGGCAGCCACAAGAGTATAAGGCACGGACAAGATTATTAGATTGAAGATACGGAACCAACAAGATTTCAGGCGCTCATGGATCGCTTTTGGCTGTCAGATTGTCAGTGACTGCTACAAGAAGTTGTCAAAAGAGCACGGATGTGACAGTCGAAACTACTGACCACTTAATGGTTTGTATGAATGGCAGATATAGCATAGGCACGCGTGACTATTGCGGAGATCAGCAGAAGATTAGAATCATCGCACAAAAATAATGTATTGAATACAGCACATATGTATACAACAAATGAACAAAGCAAAAAACTCAACACACTGGTGGACGAGACCGTATGCAGCACTAGAAGAGTCTGTAAGCCTTATGAACAGTCAAACAATCTCTACAAGCAATCAAGCTCAAGAAAAAACCAGTATATGAGGATTTGCATTATAAGGGGCGATGAAAACAATGGCTGCGCTGGAAAATAAATTAATCTTTCATTAGAGACTTTTCAATCACCCACTTTGATACCAAAAGTAGGAATTGGTCCAGATTGCACAACAAAAATCTCACACTTAATTCAATAGTAGAGATTACAAATATATAGGCAAGAGGACACCTATAAACTTAGAGTTTACTCTTATCAATAATCCCTATAATCTCTCATACTTATCCCTATCTCATAGTGAGTTGTTATCACAACTTATGTACAACACAACTAAATATAATTTCTCACACACCTAACTATTATGAATTCTTTCTCAACAACTCGTATATACACACATGAAAATAAATCCAAATACTATTACTCACCCAACTAATGTGAGTACTAACAAAATATAATATCCAACACACAACTCAATCTTCTGTTTTCCCTGTAGTGTACTCTTCTCTAATGCAAGGCACAAAGTGAAGACTTGAATGCACAAAAACTTGATCATCCACCTTCTTTCACCCCAACCTATTTCTTTTCGTGTTGTTATTTCTTACATTTTTTTTTACTCATCTTAGAGGGGAAATTGATTTTTTATTAAAGAGGAACCAAGTGCCAGGAACCCACTTCCATAAATGTCTGAAAACATAGCAAGCAATGACCTGTTTATAGGAGGTGGTAGGAAATTCCTATTTGAGGAATATTCGTGAAAAGGAAAACTGGGAACCCCTAGGGGGTTTCCAACAATATGGGGATGAACCAAAAACAAGTAAACCCCAGACAAGCCATAGGACAAAGCATACATGTGAGAGGAACGTGCCTAGCAAACAAAAATTTAATGAATCCAACAAAAGGGGGTCGATTTGAGGAATATTCTTGAAAAGGAAAAGTGGGAACCCCCAGGGGGTTTCCAGCAATATGGGGATGAACCAAAAACAAGTAAACCCTAGACAAGCCATAGGACAAAGCATACATGTGAGAGGAAGGTGCCTAGCAAACAAAAAGCGAACGAATCCAACAAATGGGGGACTAAAGCCGGCTCTAATTTAAAGGATTGATATTCCATTATTACAACGGTAGTACATCTAATTTGATGTCAACTGAACCAGTATCACCAAAGATTAATATCGTAATGCCAAAAAACAAACAAGACACTCATAACACTGATGGTATTAAAGAAAATTTGTTTATTCAAAATTTGGCATTGCCTTTATAAATAAAGATCGATAAGAGTATTCTGGATGGTACAATTAATTAAACCTCATTATTGGCTAAAGTTTACCTATCAGAAAAAGTCTAAAAGAGTGTAGGTTCCATCCAAGAAGTGTAATATCAATCACATGTTTTCTTTTTACATAATGTTGTTACAAGTATCGGGGGGCTGGAGCGATGGAGCGGGCGAGGAGGGAGAGTAAGCAATGGATCATCGAGGCATATGCAAAGAGCATTATCGCTCGCCAAGCTCATCATTTTGAAGCCCTGTTGAATGAAAAGGCGGATCACATTCTTGTGTGCTTGTTGGAGATTGAAGGTCCAAGGGACAAATGGTGGGTGACCCAACAGCGAAAATTGTTGAAAGTTGGGCTATGAAATCAGACTGAAAATGACCTGCGTCTACAACTAGATGCTGAGCTGAGTGCGGGAAACGTGGCAGAGGATTTAGGGCAATCTTCCTATATGCATCCAAGGAATGGGCTCCCCCATGATCCACCCAAGATCAACTGCAGAGTGATGGAAGATCACCTAGGTGCAGACGACATGGTGTTAGGGCTAAATAAAATGGAGACTGTTCCAGGAATGGGCGATGGGGAGGAATCATTCAACCTCTCAGCTAATCCTGAGGAAGGCAGGCCGCCAGCACCACTTGGGTCATGTTCTTCTAGATAGTACCTTTGTACTCCAGACAAGGGGCAGACCCTTATCCTATCTGGTTCTTCTTCTTGCAATATAAGACCTATGTCTCTTTTCACAGGCTTTGACATTTCTAGTCCGGATCATAACTACAAGTGTGCCCTTTCACTGCGGGTGACCAAGCCTCTTTCTACAGATGATTCTAGCGACTGCAAGTGAGTTCCAGTCTCCTGCAAAAGCACTTGGTTTCTTCATTGCTTGGAACAGTCCAGACAAGTTTATTCGGTGGATAGTACATTGACCATGATTGAGGAATGGCCTCAACTTCATCCTTCTCCTTCTGATTTTACCTGGGTTCGGATGAATGCACAGTCAATATGAGTGCTCCTCATACAGATTCAGGGGGATGGGTATAGACTATTTCCACTGTCAAAGATTTTGTTTAGTTGCATTGGGGATTGTTCCTGGAGTTATTGTGGTGCAGGGTGAAGTGGAAGGCCTTGTCATGTCTACCTCTTACTCTCTAGTTTTACCTTCTCGCGTGGGAAAGTGTAGTCCCCAATTAGGGCAATCAGGATTGCCTTGAATTCTGAAGCGATTGATCACTGGTAATCTTGGGTGGAATTTTTGTCTTTCATCCTGTTGTGGTGGTGCTAAGTGACAAAATTGGTCTTGTCTACGATCTATGTAATTCAGTTGGGTTTGCCTTCCACTGGGGTTTTGCATCTACCTTGAAATGGGACTCGAATGCCTGCATTTTTGGATTTTGAATCAATTTGGGGTTTTCATCCATGGTAATTTCTGCATGTTTTTCCTCTCATTTCCTGGGGGGCACGAACGGTTATTCAATTTTGGCTTGGATCGGTGCTTCAGGCATGTTGTAATCGTGTCAATAGTTTTTTTCCGAGTTGATGGGTGGGCATAGCATCTTTTATACAAACTGGGATGGGACCTGCCAACCCTAGTTTACAGATCAAAAAAAAATGTTGTCATAGAAGTATTGCTACTCATAGATTGATAATTCAACAGATGAAGTTAAAATATGATACCAACCATTTTAACAGGTCATATATAAATAATAGGCAGCTAGCATCACACAACTGAAAGGTTCAGAGAGTGGAACATTTATAGAATTACAAGGTTGCACATGCACGACATCCTGCCCCAATCTCACTCTAAATTGAAAATAAAGAAACTTATTCACAATTTCACAGGCAGTTAGGAATGAAATAGCATGCTTCAAATTTCAACAAATAAATTGAACTGTTATCTAATGTATTAACTACATGCAGTTGTAAAATCAGATAGCATACTTCACTTTCTACCAAAGAAGTTACACAAACAAACACCATGTCCAAAGAAAACTCTGACTTTAGCACATGGAACGTACTCTCCAAGGTCACCACTGAAAGACCCGGATTCCTGCAATTTCTTCTCCTCCTCCTGAAGTTCATCCACTCTATGCTTTTCTCTATAACTCTTGTAAAATTCCTGTATGCGGACAATATCTTGGCTTCGGTCAATTGTTCCACCATCCCTCTTGGCAAGTTTTTGCTGTAAAACACCAAAACAAAGCCAGCAAATTTTAAAAACAAAGACTATGGAGATATAAACTTTCAAATGCACTCAGGGAACGTGAAGATAGCAATCTGCCAAAAAAATCTTTCAAGAAACAAGTGGAATAGAATAAAAGACAAACATAAAACTGCATCAAAATATTAAGTATACACAGGACATACCTTGATGACAGACATTAATCCGGTCTTGAATTGCAACACACCTCTTCCTTCACTATTGGGATCCAAGTTTTGTGCCAAAGAATAAGCATGCTCACACACTGCAAGTTACTCAAACCACATAGAACCCTTTACTTTCTCTAAATTGATATGCACCAAAGGCAACTAACTACTAGTCTGCAATCCGTACTTGACAATGAATAACAAACAAGTAAAGACAACCAGCATCATCTACATAAATATGTAAGCATTCTCCAAAATTAATTAAATCCCTTTCCAAATTACCAACTAGCTAATTTAAATCCTTCACTGAAAGATAAATGCAACGCTCACCCTATTCATTGCTGTAGTGAGTATCACATGGTATATAATTTAGTTTCTTCTCTTTAAAGGTGATATAAGTGATGAAATTTTGGGAAACTGCAAACAACTGGTCTTGACAGGCAAGCAATCAAATGTTAAAGAAAAATTTGGATCGCCTAAATTAAAATCAAAATTTTAGTTATGTCATGATAACTAAAATAGCACCAATTCTTTTAAATCAAAAAAATAATAACACCAATTGGACGCTATAAAATTTTGCCCTACGTTGACTAAATTAATAACAAATTTGAAATTTGTACTAGAGTTCCTAGTGATAACTTGTATTTTCTTTCACCATTTTATTTTCAGCTATATCCAACTTTGCATTGTTACTTATATTTTCTGAATGTCAGTGAACTAAATTGAAGAGATTAGAAATAATAACCTACAACCAGTTGTTTTTACCAAGGAAATTATTACCTTTGGTTTAGACCATGGCAAAAAAATTGCTTCAACTAATTTCTACTGTTTTCTTGCATGTGTACTTTAGAATTTATTCATAAGAGGCGATTTTGGCCTAACAATCATGGCATTCTTCAAACAGAAGTATGCTGGGACCCTAAAAAATCATGAACAGCAACATTTTTGTATGAACTACATACACATTAGAATGACAGCATACTTCTGTTTAGATCCACCATGTCAGATGGCTCACTTCCATGCATAATTGTCCGATACTAATGATCCTATTTTTATTTTATTCTAATGATCCTATAACTGGAGGAAAAAATTGACAGCATTTCACCAACTCACTTGATCCCTTTATAGATTCATCTTCAATACCAGTTCACTCTTTCAAAACCTCATCAAAAGTTATTGCTAGACTAGCTCCTCTCTAACACTTAATCATTGCAATAACTATTGTAACTATCCCTGTTATTCAAAATATTGCATTCATATATGGCAGCTGCCAACACTCACAACTCATCATAGCATGCCAAGAATATAATCGTCTATAATATCCCTGAAAAAATACTTCTAGCAAATCTGGATATTTATGTTAAATCTTTGGGCAGTAGTATTGATAAAATTAACTTTTATAACAGCGATAATCTGATTTTTATAAATTAAAAAATCAAAGCATAATGCGTAAAATATCAGTTTTTTATTTAATTATTTCCACCAACAATAAAAATTACCAGTGTCTAAATACAATTGTCTGGAGCTGAACATGCACCCTAGATGACCACTACAACCCCTGAATGGAATTGCCCAGCTTAGAAGTGAGGGATTCCGTCCTAAAATCCATATGCAAATGAGAGATTTCGTCCTCAATTGTTGTTGCAGAAGCAAAAGCTACTTGCAGACAAAGAAAATAACTCATAAATTTCCAAGATGTTTGTACAATGAACCCCAAATCTGCCTTTATAACTCTCAAACACTCTCCAAAGTGGGTGCCCCCTTTTAGACTTACATGCATGATCTTTGAACAATTAAAAATAATAAATTCCTTCTCCGTGTTGGTAAACACATTTTAAAATACTTTATCCACCTATCCTAAAATTAGGATTTTGGTATTCATACAACTCTCTTTATTTATTTATTTATTAATTCCAACTCAGGTGCCCAATAATAGAAGTCAACCTTCTATTATTATGTTATTCTATTAATGCTTTTTGGATTAAAATATAATTTAAGTGTCCTTTTCCAATTAAAATATAAAAATATCTTTGGAACACTTAATTTAATATATTTTCCTCTTTTAATTTCCCCTTAGCCTACGGAAAATTAAAAAAAAAAGGCTTCAGGTATCCGGAATTAATTAATTTTAAAAAGGGGACATTACATCGTTAACCAGCAAAACTTACCATCTTCATAATATCAATGAGGGGGTGCTATGGGGTATCCAAAACAAGTGACATTTTCTATAGAAATTACATGGCCCATCAAAGCCTCTCAGCTGTATCGCATTCTTGGGAATAGAACAATCAAGAATGGCTTGAATCATAGTTGGATCAGCTTTGACTCCCTCACTAAATATGTGACCTAAGTATAAAATATGTAACCTGAGCATAAAAGCTACTTAATCTTTGATTCTTTTGGAAATAGATAAAATAGCTGAAAAAGCTTCAATACTATTAAGTGGTTAATGATCCTCTATTATTCAAAAATATACCAGAAGCATGGAGGACAATCTAGGATGTCCTAAACTAGTTTTCCTTTAGTATAGTGTGAAGATTCATCTCATTGTGCCTAAAAGGCAATTGAAGCATTGGTTATCTCAGAAAGCATTACATGAACTCACAACAGCCCTAACAAGTTCAAAAGGCTGTCTTGAATTGAACATACCAGTATTTGTGTACATCATTGTACTGTACAATTCAGCAAATAGTTCATATATGCATGGATGGCATGTCTATGCCTAAAAGTCCTCTTACTCAAATCTTACAGGACAATGCACATACAAATGGACCATCCTTTATCAAAATCGCCAGAGATGCAAAAGGGATCTCCAATACCATATAAGATTAAATGATGAGTCATGCCTATTACATTACAAAGGCCTTTATATATAACCAGGCAAATGATACATCGTGATATCCTTCTCATATTACAAGAACAAACCAAATCCTAACATAGCCTAGTTGTAACGAACTAACAAGCAGCTAGCAATATGCTAACTATATGCTAACAATATTCTAACAAGATCTGATATATCTAACACCCCACCTTAATGAACAAATTGGATACAATCTAAACAATCTAGCTATGTTCCACCAAGTTTCCGGGACGGGGACGGTAGGGGGCGGGGGGACGTGTTTCCGGGACAAATTATTTTTTAGGCCTTTTTTTAGGGGACGGCTATTAAAAAATAAGGGAAAATTTAAAAAATATAGGAAATTTCAAATATTCATATGATAACATTGCTAAAGCAAACCTTAATACATAAAATTAGAGTTGAATTGAGATTTCACATAAGATTTATCATTTAACTTTAAAAATATAGGAGATTTCAAATATTCATATGATAAGTATAACACATTGATAATCGTATATCTAGCCTTGGCTGGATGCGTAGAAGAAGGAGACGTTAGGAGGAGGCACAAGTTTTGAGGGGATTTTTTTTTATCTCTCACCTGAATTAAATCATTGCCAAATCTTGGTTAAGCTTTGTTTGCATGTAAGGAGGAGGATTTTGGGAGGCACCGGTTCAGAGGGGACTAATTTTTTTTAATGTGTTTGACTGCGTATTAATGAGGAACATTATGAATTCTGCCTACTCCCCCATCCTCCCTGGTAGCGGCCTGTCCTAGCACATGGCCCCACCCACCAAAATTTATTTGACATGCTTGGCGTGGGCTGTGGAAGGCATTTTTTTATATTTTTTTTGGGGCCTTGTTCTGACTGGAACGTCCTTTCTAATGCTGGCCACCTGTTGTTTCCCTGGTTTTTTCTTTTATGCCATGCTTGGACCATGACTTGGGCAGTTAGAATGCTTTTTTGGAGGATGGGTTTGGCTGCGTCCATTCTGGAGGGAAGCGAACTATGCAGTTTGGAGACCTGTTGGTTGCATACAGTGAACACGGAGCCATTTAGCAGATCCTTCTTGTGTGTATCCTGCAATCATGGAGATCCCTTGAGGCCGCACCTCTTTGAGGCATTTTTTCAAACAGTCTTCATGCCTCATGGATGCTTCCACTCTGTACATACGTGGCTTCTGAAGCTCATACTTCTGCATCTAACAAAAATATGATCTCCATTGTGCTTCGATGGATGTCCATATTCTACCTTAGCGTCCCATTTTGACGCAGGTTAGGAGGGCATTGGAAAGGTTGTGGGGTCTGGCTTTTCCCCTGATAATCGTGTTTATTTGAGGCATTTGCAGCTCGTTGTTTTGGAGCTCCTTCCCTGGCCGTGTATCCCTGCAGGTGCCAAAACGTAGCCATGAACGGGTAGGAGTGACCAACATGCTGAGGGACAATGAATTTTAGAATGTGTTGCAGCTGCTTGAGCCTGGATTCAACGTGGCTGCATTGAGGAAGCTCCAATCATGCATGTTAAGTATAACCCCTGCAATATTCTGCTACTTTTTCATAATTTCTTGAAATGAATGTTTTCTTTTCCTGCAATGGTGTCTTGAATGGGTTATGTGGGTACCTCTGTTTCCTGCTACGGGAATAAGGAATAATAAATAAATAAAACAATATAGTTCTTTTCAATCCTCCTTGCCCTACGAGCTAGTTTCAGTGTTTTGTCTTTGTGATCTATGGAGAAATGGCCTGGCCAAAGGGCATGGATCACATCTCCCTTACTCTGGGATTCATATCATAAGACATTTGAGTATTTATCTGATGTATATTCTTGGGTTTTCCTTATTCTTACAAAATAGATATTGAACAGTTATAGGCATTGTGTTTATTTGTATATATACTTTATTTCTTATACTGTCATTTCAAGAAGCAGTGTATGTGGTTATGACTTTTCTTACTGTATACGCATTTAGGATATGGTAGAATGACCTGGGTTGCAGCAAAGTCCACTCTTTCATTATAATGCTCTTCTGAGATGAATATCTACAAGTATATGGTTTCATGTGGGATTGTATGTACCGTATAAAAATATATTTAATATTTACATTATTTGTTGAAGGTTATTGGGAAGGATTAACGACTAGGGTACATACCTTCAGCTGTGCATACTTGGTTATTTTTTTCCCCTTGCATGGATTAGAGAAAACTCACGTATCGGTGTAGTATATATCTACTGTATAAATCTTTTGTGGCTCGAATAGGTATTTCGAATACCCAGATAAGCAAAGGTAAATACATATATTTATGTAGTATATGTTTATATAGATATTTTGTGTAGCTTCTTAGAGCTGTTAGCAGCTTTTGAATACCCAGAACATGCTTAAGCCTATAAGTGGCTCGGCATTCATGAATATTGTTTCCTAAGCTTGCCATGGATGTCGAATGTCTATATTCATGTCAAATGGATAAAACAGTTGCATACTGGTACAAACTCATCTGGGATTTGTCTTAAAAATAGATCACCATATTAATTGGTCGCATGAGTTTTCTCTTCCCTTTTATTGTTACGTTATAAGCTGAGTAAATTAATAAATTCTATTTTTCCTTGTGTATTGTTCTTTTTATGAATTATGAGGAATTTGATAAGCAAATGTGAAAACTCGGTTCCTTTCCTTGGAAGGTAAATTGGGTTAACTGTGAGTTGTTTTCTAAGTCAGGGTAACCTGTTCGAATTCGTTTATAATACTATGTAATAGTGTTATTCTTTAGTTATTCTTTTCTTTAGAGTTTCACCTCCATGGCACCCGTGACTGAAGTTGTTCCAAGTCAGTGATTTGCACTCCAAGTTCGGAAGGCCTAGTAAATAGAAGCCATGGGCCGTAAGCTCGAACCCTCCTGCTACTTATTTTGTTGTTTTCATTGAAGGGTCTTACTAGCGTTTGTGTGGGGAGTTGTTCTTAAATGTTTTAAAATATATATCTTGGGTTTCTAGGACCTCTTGGAGTACCAAGATGAAGAGGAGTCTTCTTAAGTCAAACCCCGTAAGGGTATTACCTTGTACTCAAAAAAAATGTGTGGTTTATGGCCTTCATGAAAGAAATGATGGTGTTGGGTTGAAACCGTGACCTAAGAGTGTCTATGTATATTCAGAGGTTGGTTCGGTTAGATTCAATCACTTTTTGTCTGTCACATAGAATGTGAGTATAAGCAATGTGTGAGGAGATGGATAGATTGTTTGGATGTGTACTATGGTTCGATTTTCCTGAGACCAATGAACACTAGTAGGTTATAGTCCATTAATGATTTCTTACTATTAAGTTGTGTTGTTATCATCTTCAAGACGTAATCTTAGTGGTCATAGCATCCTTTATTGATGAAGGAATGGGTTCAAAGGTATTGTTGTGTGTTTCATTCAAATGAAAATCTGTTGATTGAGTGGTTTGGATCCTTATTAAATCTTGGGTTCTTCATTTAAAAGGAGGGTTTGGGTATTAGATTTCAATCACGTAATCCATAGGATTACATGATTGAAATCTCAATATTTTGAGCCCTTTTTGTTTTAATCTATAAGGTCTTGCCTTGATTATTCGAGATATCATTCTTACTAGAATATTTGGCTTCCTTCTTATTGGCTGGTGTAAATCTTTATCTCGTGTGAAGAATTTTGATTAGTGGTTTGTGCTTGATCCATTCTTGAAATAGAATATTCCTTTCATGATATTGTTAAATGTTAGCTTACTGTTGCATTGGGTAGTCTTAACATGCTCAGTTCTCGCGAACTGACTCAAGTTAATACTTGTGCAGATGGATTATGCGAGTAGATAAAAGGAAAGAGTTCTAAAGGTTTCATCGGTTTGATTTATGAAGTTCCTTGTACGAATGTCAAATGTGTTGTAAATCTTGCAATGGTGCTTGTAAAGGAGTTTCGAAGGCCTCTTGCCTTGGATTTTTTGGTATTTGTGAAATAAAGTTGTCTTGTCCTTTTGTAGCAAGACTTGTAATTATTTTTGTGAGGAATAAAACTCGATCATCACCTTGTTATGTGTACTTTCTTTATGATATTATTTCAGTCATAAAAATGTTGTAGCATGGTTGACCAATTTTGTTACCTTCTTGTTCTCATCCAAATTCAATCGAATCTTTTGACACCTTTGGTTTGTGTGCCACGTTGAATAGAAATTTTATAACCATGTTTAGTTCTCTCGATTCGTAATGGTAGTTTCTTCTTTCGATTCTTAAAACTTTCTGGTATATAACCCCCCCAATGGTCTTGGCATCAGTGCAATTCTATGTATATTTTAGTGGGTGGTAATCTTTTTTCTAAAGTTAATCAAAAATACAATAAAATGAATACATAGATGAATAAATGAATAAGATAATAATGAAGTTGTGTTTTTATAGGTAAATTTAGGAGTCCTTAATTGGAAAGAAAGGAGTTTTCTACCAGTGTAAAAGAATCCACCCTCACTAACCTTAAGCTACATATTAAACCTTATCCCCTTTGTCGAACCAAATCAAGAAAATGCTAAATGAGGTTGTTACCCAAATCCTGTTGAACTCTTAAGTCTCTTTAAAAGACCAGTTAATAACTAAGGAGATCATGATGATGAAATAACTTGACCTTTTCTCTCTAACCTTTGCCATGGTTCTTTGTAATCTTCTCTTAAGCATGGTTAATTGTTGATCCTTGCACCAGGAGGTTGTATTTCCGAACCTTAATGGTATTCCACTCTAGTTGGATCTTGCACTCATCGCCTTGTGCAATGAAGGTCTGGATCAAGATTTTGTAGCTTGGGTATGATTAAGCAACCTTGTGAGAGATGGAAGGTGTCCCTTTTGATCAAACGATTTTAGCCAGTTTTTCCAGCCTTTAGATGAACCTCATTCCGAAAACTTGTTCTCAAGCTAATTAGTCAATAGTATAAAATTAATAAGTTCACCTTTGTAAGAAGAAATGCTCAATTCAAACCTGAATCTTCTAGTTCGTAAAGTCAAGTCTTGAAAGACATTTTTTAGCAAAATGCATAACCTTAAAGGATTTTACACCATGGGGTGCACTTAACTGAGACTGTGTATTGTGGTTGGTCTTGTTTCGTGGTGCCTTGTCAAAGAGAAAAGTGAACTGTCCTTGATGGGTGTTGGATGTTCTGTGTTCCCTATGTGGTCATAGTTGTGTCAGGTTGTTTGAAGAGTTAGTTGTAACCTTTGTGTCCTCCTGTAATGTCGTTCTATACTTCGAACAAGTCAAAAAAAATTATCCTGTATTTTTCTATGTTGTCTTGTGTGTTTTGAAAGTGGATAAAATCATTAGTTCTTTGATTCTTTTGTCATATAAACAAAATGATTCATTTTAGGGGAAGGGCATTGATGTGACAGTTCCTCCCTGTACCAAGTGATTCTATTGAAGTTTGAACACTACCTTATGCAATAAATTTGTTATTCATAAATGAGCTTCTTTTTTGTTTTGATGTTTGTTTGAGGTTTAGGGCGCTTAGAAATGAAAGTGGGGGTCTTTGTGGGGCCCCACATTGCTTAACTTTTAATTAAAAGTGTGTTTTTTTTAAATGTGTTTTTTAAGGTTGTTTGCTTAGGGGAAAACACGGGACGGCACAGGACAGCAGTGGACGGCTGGAGGTCCCCGGTATGTTTAGGGGACGGCTAGAAGTCCCCTAAACGTACCGGGGACGTCCAGCCGTCCCCTGTCATCCCCTATTTTTTTTTACATCCCTGGGACGTTTCCTAAAATTTACCAAGTTTGGGGACGGGAAGGGGACGTTTCCTACCCGTCCCCGAGGTTCTAAAATGTCCCCAATATGGGGACGAGCTAAAAAACATAGGGGACACGTCCCCGTGGAACATAGCAATTTAGTCATCACATCAATAATATGATCTTGTGCAAAATACAAAACTCAAAGAGTCTAATTAAGTCCAGACATGAACTTAATTAATAGGTAACTGTAGTGGCAATGCAAGTATTGTCAAATTTCCCTATGGTTGCCATTACATCTCACTGAAGTACCTACGTAACCAGTCTAAAACCACTGAGTACATTGGGAAGTGGTGCAGAATATTGAGTTTCCTTTGTTGTGCCTTGATGTGTCTTGTCCTGAAAATTTCATTCTTCACCTATTTGATGTTAGACAGATTAATTCTAACACAAACTATCTTATCATATTATGTACAAGACTAAACAATGGTATGGTGCCATATTATATCCTCTAAGGGATATTGTTGTACTGATCATTTGAACGTCTGAAACCTAACACTCTCCAACATTGAAGTATCTCAAGATATATACCACAAACAAAACTATAGTGTTCTATCTGGAAGCCACTACCACTTGCTCCAACCTTGAAGTCTTTAGTCTTTAAAGTATGTCAAGACATATGGGACAAATAAAACTATGGTGTCCTATTCGCATGCCCATACCACCTCCAAGCTTGAATGTATGGAGGTACTCTTGTATTGACCGCACACCATAACTATGGTGTCCTATTTGCTCAAGATGGGAAGATTTGTGGCCAACGATTCTACCATTCACCTTTGATCATTTTATTAACCTCCAAAAATTTCCAGTAATGGAACTCCCGTCTCTAGTGACCTAACAAGTACCACATAAATGGTTATTACCTAAGCCTTTTCCAGTTATGAAAGTTCTATCACTAATGGCTTGATAGGTACCCATTTTTCAAGTGCTTATTGCCTACCATTTTCAAAGACGCTCTTCAAGTCCAAATCAATTATTAAAAGATATTAGCATTCCACTGATCATAGAGTGCTAACACATCAAAACACCTCTTCATTTGACCACTTCATCTAATGCACCTCAACCAAAACACCTCGTCATTTAACCATTTTGTTTGAAGCAACCCCACCTTAGAGTATTCGCCTTGGCTCCCTAAGCTTGACCCTAAATCTATATCAATGGAAGAGAAAATTTCGCCTTTCTGCTATCCAAGAACAACTTACCATATTTAAAACCATCTAGGACATGCTTACAAGGACAAAACATTATTCATTACAAAAAATATGCCCATCAATCACACTTATCTATTATTCAAATGACTTGATGTTAGAATACAATTTACAAATCTACAATAAGTTACAATAAAAAAGAATCTGAAATATAGCTCTACAATCATACACAATCTCTGACATCGCCGATACTTACATTTTCCATTTTGAGCATACATGAAATGCATAACATTTAATCCCCTAAAGTAGAAGTAAGAGTACAATTTAACCTGCTCACCACCTTGCACCATTTTATTTTCTAACCATGTAAACCAGCCTTCCATTACCTATGGCAATTCATTATTCCGATATCTTTCATCGTGGCGCTATAGCACTTCATTTTCCATTGCTAGCTCCATCAACTTTCCCTTTGCAGCTTGACTCCTCAGATGTAATCATCTTTGAGCCTTATTCCAAAACCAGAAATTATTCCAGAATTATTAGTAGCAGTTACCCATATAATACTATTAGTGGCCTTACCTTAGAAAAAACATATCTTCACATCCACATACACATCTTACTGACCACATATTTGCTTGTAGAGTCATCTAGTAATGTGGATGCTTTTGAGTGCTCACAATAACAAACCAACATACACATTTTGTTCTTTGCATATAGCATGCTTCTCTTCTCCTCGAGAATTGATGCAAAAGAAAAACAATTGAAAACACAAAAGACTCTTACAAATGGTCTCTTGCATAACCATACTTTCTCAAAAGTCACCTCTTCACCATTCTCCTCTCTCCTCCAATCCATCTTTCAAACATAAACGTTGTGCAATCCATGCCCCAAATGTTCTCCATATGGCCCTATGAGTACACTAAAGAGCATAGTTATCATATTTGTACGAATATGATCAACATTTGGTTCGGACCGTTCATTTATGGTAGGACGAATATGCTCAATAAAGTTCAAACGTTAATTTATTTATTTTGATTTAAAATGCTTGAAATAATTAAAAGTTAAAGTAAACACCATAAAAACTAAAACAAATGTGGCTCACATACAAAAACGAGATCCTATTTGCATTGTTTCATGTTTGAGCTCTCTACGCGTATAATAGAAAAGAGAACAGAAAAAAACACCAACAGCCGAGCTATGATGTGCAAAACACATCCTGACTCCTAAGCCGTTGAGCATATTCAGCTTCAAAGGCGTTTGTATGCAGTTTACAGGAAACATTCAAGTATATTGTGGGTCGTTGTATGGTTTTAGTCATTTGAACATTTTATGACATGCATTTAGGCATTTTATGAACCATTATATGGACTTTGAGCTTCATCAAAGATTTCGATCCCTTTACTATTAGCTCAAGCTAACTCCTCTGTAATCCGTACAGCTGCAAATGCAACCTTTGAGCTAGGGCTAGGACATCTTTAATTGAGTAAGATTTTTTTTGTTTGTAATATTGTACATTTTAAAAGTATTTACTATTTAGCTTAATAGTTTGTAATATTGTATAGTTTAACAGGTCAGGATGCCTTTGGTAAATAGTTTTAAAGTATTTATTATTTAGTTAGATTTTTTAATTTAGTTTGTATTTAGTTTAAAACTAAACGTTAGTTTAAAATTTTAATATTTTAGCATTCACGATTAGACACGCTTTCGTAAATTAAATTATAGATTTAGAATTCATAAAATATAGTGTAATTTTTAGTATATAAAAAAAAATTAAAAACTTAACATTTGCAAGTTCAGAGGCTCTAAGCAAACAAGTGGACAGCAAAGGGCAAGTTTTTGTTCTTACCAGCAGCAAAAAATAAAGCTTTAGTCCATCAAGACTCCTACAATCACCTACTCAACATGTATAGCCATTCATTAGAGATGAAATATATTGTTGAAAGATGGTAAAAAAAAATTAAAATAAGGGATGCACCTTATGCGATGGTCATATCGCAGGAAGTGTAATCAGATGTTGGTACCATAACCTTGAAGTATCTTCAAATGTGAGAGATTGTGCAGTACCAAATGAAAATTTATAGGAAGTAAAATATGTAGATTCCATTAATCAAGTGCAAGCAAAGTTTGATGTGAGTCATGTTGGGCCATTAGCTTCAAAAGTAAAGAAGACTAAAATCCAACACTTCATCTCACAAATGGGATCCTTCAATAGATCAAGTTGGTCTCCATAATCATTAGCCAAAATAAATGGAAATGGGGTTGAAAAGTTGCAATGTTCATTGAAGTCCATGTGGAGGCCACAATAAAAACATGATGTAGACAGGTTGGCAGCTAGATTATTTTATGCAAAGGCCATCTCTTTCGATGTTATCCATTCTCCACATTTCAAAACCTTCCTAGATGCAACTATTGAATTCAGGAAGGGTTACAAATTGTCTTGTTATGAAAAAGTAAAAACAAGACTTCTTGAAGGGGAGGTACCAGCCATATCTAGTGAACTAGATGAAATGAAGAAATTTTGGAAAATAATAGGTTGCACAATATTAAGTGATTGATGTTGATTCAAGGCAAAGGTCCCTCCAAAATGTTTTGGCAATAACTCCTCATAGTGCAATGTTTATAAAATCAATTGATACAAGTAATGAGCAGAAAACTTTTCATTTCTAAATGTATCGAATCAACCATTTTGGAGATAGGAGAAGAGAATATTGTTCAAGTTATTATAGATAATACAACAAATTGTAAATAAACAGGTGATATGAACAGATTTTCTCATCTCTTTTCGACACCATGTGCAACGCATGTGTCGGATATTTTGCTCGAATATCTATCAAAATTAGAGTGGGGAAACAATGTTGTAGCTAAAGGAAAACAAATTTCAAAGTTTATCCTCGATCATTACTTGACATTGACCTCACTAAAACAAGAATTGCCACCAACTTAATTACTTTGCAAATGGAGGTAGAGGAGAGGACTGCATTGAGAAAAGTGGTGGTTGCTAATGAATGGCCAGAGTCCAAGCTTTCCGAGGAAAGGCATTCAAAAAATAGTGAAAGATTTATCTTAGGAAACGCATATTGAAAGTGGGCCACGAAGATCGTAATGGTGTTTGAGCCACTAGGAACTTTGCAGATAATTGATGGCAATCAACCTTACATGGGTTTCTCTATGAAGGAATGGAGATAGCAAAGGAAGAAATCCAAATTTTACAAATGATGTTAATGAAGTCGAACATATTTGGGAAATTCTGAACAAATGATGGTTCATGCTGCAGCATCCTCTACATGCAATAGCTTGCTATTTGGATCCTCAATTAGTAGAGGTGTAAATGAGGAGATAAAGAGGTATACTTTTAAGTTTTAACAATAGACAAGTTGGTTGTTAATGAAGATGAGAAGGAAGTAATAAGAAAGTGGCTTATTGTTTTCAAGAACCAACAAAAAATGGTTGGCCTCAAGGAAGTAAAGGCGGATAGGATGAAGTGGGAACCACCTAAAATGGTGGCAAAGCTATGAAGCTTCTAATTCAGAGTTGCAGAAGCTTGCCATGCAAATCTTCAACCAGTGTTTCGGTGCTTTTGCACGTGAAAGAAACTGGAGTACACATCATTTAATCCTTACTAACAATAAGAATTGGTGAGGAGCTTAACTACTCTAGCATCTTGGGTTTTTACATGGCAATTTACGATTGCTCACTCTCGCCTTGGAGAACCATGCTTTAGAGATGAAGAAAATGTTGATGTTGTTGATGAGCATATCAATGTAGATTTAGGTGAAGATGCTAGCAACGTTTTTGAGATAGAAGCAGGTTTTGATGCCGCAGATGTTTAAAAGTCCATTCCCTTTAGTTTATGCTCTACACTTTAAAGTTGAAATTCTACACAAAGGATAATTCACATCACTATATCTTACATGTATGAAGTTTGACGATCTATTGTAATTTGCTAAGCATTTACCTTTTTTAGTATGCTTATGTCACGTGTATGTTTGTTTTTTAAATATGTAGTTGGTTTCTCTTTAAATATCATATACATATAATTATATGATATGTGTATGTGTGTGTTAAACTAGTACATTTTCTGGAACTAACAGAACCTTTTGCAAAATTCCGAGCTTTTTTCCCCTTCCAAACAACCTGAACTTTTCAAACATGGTAGCTATGCTGTAGGACAGCTCTTCACAGGCTCGTCTTGATGCGCGTCCGATCAGGTAGAACATCATAGTTGAACGTCCCCTTGTGATCATGTGGAATGAAAAGGTACAAACACAGCATCTCTGATCGTGCCACGTGGTAATACATGTACTTTCAAGCGAGACAAATTCACAGTAAAACATGACAAGCAACTCATCCACATACATAAGATGCAGCATAGCTGATAAACAGCCGCAAAAACAAGTCCTGACTCATCTTGAAAGGTCCATTTGGCATGTAAGATGATGCCCCAAGAGCATCAGATCGCTCCTCCAACATTACAAAAGTCTACTGACCTGACAATCTGTAGAAAAACCTGCAGTGCTACTGCTATAAATAAATATGTGCATTATAGTATAAGTTCCATGATCTGATCTGGTGGCTCTATAATCATGCCATCCCAAATGCTGATCTTCCTTTGATCTGTGTGATCTGCTCACTGTTTAAGGCTTCTTTGTAGCTGCTATTGCTACAGATCCTTCTCCTTTTCTTCTGGTCATAACTGTTGATGCACCGTGATCTCCCCTACCTCTTTCCACTGATTTCAGCTGCAACAACACTATTGCCAATATGCATATTTGGATTCCTTATCCCTTGAGATCATTCACAGCCCTGAATTTGATCTGCAAAATTAAAGACTATAGCAAGTCTCTGGTCTACACCTGCATATCCCACCAGCTGCTCCTTGGCTATTCTAAGTGTTTGATCCAGCGAGGCCAGCTTGCTAAATGCTAAATTAGCATTGCCTTTGTGCATTTTATGACCATCAATAATACCCAATATTCCTTAACCTTCCACCATCTGAAATTACTCATATGAAGACTTTCCAATGAGCTTCGAACAAACTGAGATCCAACAACATCATGTCTGAAGAAATTTGCAAGGACATGAATTTCATGACATGCTACATCTTCTCTCTCGGAAAATAGGCAGCGATTCTTACATGCTGAAACTGTGAACCAACAAGGATTCCACATGTAACTTCCCCGCCATTGCTATATCAATGGAGTTTTCCTAAAAAGGACTTCACAAGCAGAAGCTGCCTTAATTTTTATAACATAGGAGAACCATATTTCACATATTATAGACATTCACAAACCCACACCCACATGCCTCAGAGGCATGAAACCCCAAATCCTGTTCTGCTACCATATTAAATTTGAGGAACAAGCAGCACCAATACAATTCATAATGGCTGCTTATATAGACTTGCGGCTCCTAACAAACTTCGTGCAAACTGTGTACCCATGCAACAAACCTATGGACGGGATAACCAAAGATTACATGCTTTGAATAAACAACTTTATCTACCTTATTTTAGTAAACATGATAACCATTTGTCTGCACAACTAAATGGCAATGCTAATTTCTCTAATAATTTGCCTGTTCACCTTGACATGAAAGCCATTTATAGAATTATATTGGAAGATGTGACATAACTTACTTTACTTTAAATAGTAAAAGGCGACTGTCATAGAAGAATTTAGGAGGTTCATATCTTATGCATAGTATATTGAGGCTAAAAATTGATTTGAAAGGGATTACACCATGGTATCAAGGGTAATGAGCCAAAATATATATATTCAAATAATTTGTGATCTTCAACACAAAAACAAAACCATCATGGCTGTTTTTGCTGTTAAACATAAGAAGTAACTATAAGAATTGCTCACTTATAATTATGTCAAAGATTTGCCAATCAGATAACTCTTACTATAGTCGGATTCCCTGGGTCTTCAAAAAACACTTGTTAGACAGCATCTTGACTCTTGAGCAACCCAAAATGAGCCTAAGCAGACCAGCACCACCAGTCATGCAAAGACTCAGTAAGCTTGGCCAAGAAATGACTACTACTATCACAATGCATAAATATAGAAATTGGCCAGTGCTAAGATCGATCCCTCTGTTGCCTTCAGGGAGGAGGTGATTGAGAATGAGAAACCTACTTCATGGCACAAGGAGTGATCTGCCGCTTCAACCAGTTTTAGCTGGGCCTCCCTGTGCTCCATTTGAGGTTGTCTGATTCATGGCGGCACCATTTAGAATGTAATCTGGAGATCTATCCGTGTTAGGGGTTTCTTCATAGTGGTTCTTGATTCCATCCAGGATAGAGATGTTGTTCTCTGTGGTTGGCCCTAGGCTTGGGGCCAGCACACTCTCTTGCTGAAACCCTGTAGCCTTCTTTTAACCCCATTACTGAATCCTTTAATATCAAGCCTGTGGATATGGATATTTCAAAAGATCTTCCTGCTGATATTGTTCTGAAAGTTGCTGACCATTCTTGCTCGTAATTTGTGGATTATGACCCTGAGGGATTGCCTTCCTCTGTGGTCAGTGCTTTGAAACAAGTCACATGGCTTCGGATTGTCGAAGTCTTAAATATAAGGTGGAAAGCACGGCTTCTTGGTGGAAGGATGCTCTTTGCCACCATTTTCCTGCTGTGGGACCTCTTGACCTCTCCTCGGAGTCTGTTTCCTCAAGGATGGACTCGGAAGCTCCTCTGGCATCTGAACAAGTAGTTTCGCCTTTGCGGAATGAGGTTTTTACTGGGATGTTGGATGTTGCCACTCTAGAGGCTTCCTCTGTGCCGTCCTTGTCTTCCCAGTTGGAACCTGAGTAGACTAATTTCTCTTCAGGTAGAAAGGTTTGTATCTCTCCAAATCGAAAGCAGTTTCAGGCTGAAAAGGTGGTTGAAATTTCATTTCCAGGTGCTCCACGTCCTAATGGCAGGTGTGACGAGGAGCCATGGACAGTAGTGCAAAAGAGGAAGAAAGGATCTCCAGCTTCAAAACCTCATAAAATGATTCTTCAGTTCCAGAAAGGAGCTTGAACAGAGTTCATCGGGACTTCTGTCCTCTGCTGATCTTTGGCTGTCCGTTTGCTGCTGTTTAGCAGCTTGGTCTTGGGTCGGATTGGTATAGCCTAGTTGTTCTTGTTAGTTCTTTTTGGAGTTTATAGTCATATCTCCTGCTTGAGCTTGTAAAAGGATTGGAGCCCTTTCAAAATACCTCCTTTACCCATAATCAAAAAAAAAACAGAAATTGACCACACGGAGTCACCGTAAATGCAGAATCATATCATTCTTTCACTTCTGACAGGACAATGCAAAGCAGAAAAAGCAATTTTCAGCAGGAAAAAATATCCTTTGGCATGAATAACAAATTTATGAATAAAGTTTGCTGGTAGGCAAGGGTTTTCAGCTGTAGATATCAGTTTGGAGATTTTTAGATATTCACCCGCGGATAAGGGTAAAACTTCAATCTTTGCAAAAATTCCTATATCTTAATATTTTTCAATTTGCAAAGTCTTGGTGACTAGTTCTATCAACCAAGTCCAAGTCCGGCTACAATGAGCTATATAATTGTCCTTTGTCCATATACACAAGACCATCCAAGGAAGAATTTACGAACATTGATGGCAGCAAGTTATAAAATTTTCGAATTAAGGATTGACTTTTATCCCATATTCATCTGTTAGATTGTGTTGTAGTGGTTTTAATAATGTCACCACACAACATGATATTTGGGATGTTTGATTTCCCAATTCAATGAGATCGTTTGCTGCTATAGTGTACTGATGTTGATTTTCTCAAGATGGGCAATGCATAAAATCTACTGGGGGCAATGACTCCAAAATTTCAACGATGCCAAATTAGCAATGATTTTTCTTTATTTTCTGTATATTGAGATTGAAAGTTAAATAAAATGCAATCATGAGAAGATCCAACAAACCCATTAAACCAATCAGATGTCTATATTTTTGAGGGACTTCTTAGTATGCGCGTTAATTCATCTCTTTGGTGACCAAATTCCACTAGTAGTCATTTCTTCTATGACCTTTCTGTTATGTCCATTAGTTATAATCACAAGGCAATTCAATCGCCCTTTGATGAAAGATGACCAATTTCTTCCAGTTATCATTTCTTATATGACACTTCTCTCATGTAGAATAATAACAATCACTAAGCAATTGAATTATTTCCTTGGTGACCAGACTCTGCGAGGAGTCATTTATTCTATGACCTTTCTCTAGTGAACACTAGTAACAATCACAAGCTGCGAAGTATCTGTTGTTATCATTATTGAGGGAAAATTTAAAGCAATTGAAATGGGTATTCGACGAAACACTTACAGATGCGAGCAACGTTGGGATCCTCGTTTTGGATTTCATCTGCGGCCTTGAGGATGGCGTCGATGTTAGCTGTGTTTTGTAAGGAGGCAGGCACAGCGCCTGCAAGGCCGCTGGCAACTCTGCCAGGCCCATGGCTTCTGAGCTGCTGTCTTTGCAAGGTCGCGCGTACGAGTTTCTCCCAGTTCTTCTCCGCCCTTGCCATCGCTGATCAAAGCATGGGGTTTCAAACTCTATAGCTGCAACAGGGATTAACTAGATCAGATTGGAACAATTTTTTGCATGAGATAAAAAAAGAAATGGGTTGGATCAAAAAGTTTCTACGGAGTACTATGGTTTTGGGGAAAGCAAAACCAAAGGCACGTGCTGCCAGCATTTTAAACCAAAGATTTTGCCACAACATGGATCCATTGCGTTTTTAAAATGATGACACGCTAAAAGAGAAAGGGGTGTAGTTAAAATGGAAGAAAAGTGTTGTATAAACTAAAATTATGTAAAGATTAATCATTTTACCTTTTATCCGTCAACTGTTTGACAAAATGCCCCAGCCACCAAACCTCCAAATTTTAACCGTCAAGATTATGTTACACACCACAAACCCTCTAAATTAGGGGTAGTACGAGGGCTTAAATACTAGCGCAATCCATTCGTATAAATTCAATCACAACCCCTCCATATCCGACAGCCACAGTTAAATACCGCCACAAAACTTCCAAAGTTTCGAATAACCAGCTAAAAAGGCTTTCAATCGTAGCTGCCACAGTTCAATGACACCACAAAATCTCTAAATTCTGCTTCTGCTGTAAATTAAAATCACAAATTCCTCCAAATTTAACAGCCAGAGTAAAAGAAACCTTAAAATGACAAACCCCGGCAAACTAAAGCCCCCGAATCCTCCAAATTTACCCTATCAATACTCCAGATTTAGCCATCACCACAGAACCCCCATACTTAACCGCTAGAGTTGAATAACCACAAAACCTCTGCGGTATGTAGCACCTGCAACGGGGTAATCAAAGATCGCCGCTAAAGTTAAAACAAACCGTCTAGTGTAAATGTCGCATTTTATCTAACGGTACAAGGTAGATATGAAGGTTGTTTTATTTGACCGTTAATCATCTAGCTCTCAGCGCAATAAAAATGGGCATGAGAACCAAATTTATAATACTCTAGGTTTAACATCATATAATCTTGTGGTAGCAATCACGCGTAGGGATAGGTTCAAATGAGTAAGCACAGTTCGCCGCCAAACGACAACGCTGTAGTGTTAGACCTGTCGGTATACTGCTGATTTAAGTTTGACTTAAAGAATCTGTGGGCTTTATAATTATCGATGTGGTTTAATATTCCATTAAAATGTAAATGAGAGTATTCTCCCTCCAATTCTTTCCCCTCTATGGAAGAAGAAGGTAAGGAGACCATGCCTGGAAGAATGAGTTGGGAAAATCTTGTGGATGTCTTATTGGTATTGAAGATGCTCATTTTATTTAAAAATTTTAACAACATTAAAGTATAAGAATTAAAGAGGCTCTTTCTACGCGAACGTCTCATTTGGAACAATACAAAATAATTATAGCTTGCACAATAGAATTATAGTTGAACAATTTAAGAAATCAAAGTACAAGAGTCAAAAGAGCATGGAGGCCCTTTGTATGGGAAGCAAGTCATTTGGAACGAGACCGAATAACTATAGCTTGAACATTATAATTATAATTGAACAAAAAAAGTAAATTTAATGTTGTAATCAATAACCATAATTTAGTCTTGGTTTTGCATGTAGTTCTATTCCAGTTGCAAAGAAATACAAGGGCGAAGATGAGCTTGTCAAATGGCTAAGGTAGAACCATGTCTAGTGTACAATTGTTTGCAACATTTTTTTCAAATTTGGAAAAGTATAACCAAATAGTATTCCAAATGAGTGAGAGGGAAGGGGGGAAGAAGACCAAGGAGCACTGTTTTTGGTTGAAATAAGTGAGAAATAAATCATGAATAGAAAAACGAAGAACAAACCACGATGAGAAGAGGAATGACAATACCAGAAAATATGAGGTCTAGTTTCAAGAGTAAAGTATAAAGGTCCTAGTTACCTATAGAAAGGCCAAGTTTGGATAGTGTATGACCAACGTACAACTTTATATAGAGAATATGTGGCCATCCCATCGCAATTACAGTGGGAACGTATTGGTGGAATGAACGGAATACGAATAATTGATATAATATGGTCAAAGATCAATAATTAGCATTTAGCTTTAGCGAGAGATTACCAAATATTACAAGTCATGTGATGACAATGATTTTTTTTTTGAGAGATGCACATTAATTCCATCGGTTACAAAAGACATAAATGTTCTTATAGGTAGTGAAAATAGTATGGACTGATTTTATAATGTCTTGGAGTGGCATGGTATACTGCACATGTTCACTTGGCTACATGCAAATCATTTCGATAGGGGAACAACCAAGTTGATTGGCAAAAATATGGTGAGGTCTGGATACACAGACTCATTTAACTTTGATAGGACATATAAGCTAGGAAAAATGCACTACTAACAAGGAAGTAAAATACCAATAATCATACCTCCTCCTTCGCGTTCCGTAGCAAACCTCAGAAATGGGCTAGGAAACTTAGATTGAGCCCTGATTGTGTGATATGTAGGTGTTTTTCTTCAAGACGGAGCAAGGCCTTCCTGCAACAACAATCCTCTTACTTTGCACTAGATGGGAAAAAGGATTATGAGGCTATTTGGGCATTAGGATGAGGCAAAAGGATGTTCTTTGCTCAAAAGATGCAAGAACTTAGATAGGGCATTCAAGTTTATTCTCCGTGTTCTTAGAGGGGAGGGGTAAGGTTGTATTTATAGCCTGGGGGAGTGATTAACTTAGAGTAATTTAAGTAATCATGGTTTGAAAATGTGGGTAAGATTAGGTGAGTGGTTTGACCAATGTGGGCAAGATTAGGTTGAGTGGTTTGAAAATGTGGGCAAGATTAGGTGAGTGGTTTTAATTCATATGTGGGCAAGATTTTAGGTGAGTGGGGACCACAAAGAATGGGTGAAGATTTGATTTTAGATTTTTAATTCATAAGTGGAGGATTTTAGGTGAGTGGGGACCACGAAGAGTGGGTGAGGATTTGAATTTGAATTTTTAATTCAATAGTAGAAAAACATGGAGAATAATGACATGTGGTGAGGATTGGGTTATTTTTTAGATTTTGAAATGGATAATTAATCAAATTATATTTGATTAATTCGAAGTGTATTTTTGTGGGAAATGAGGAAGGGAATTAATTGATTTAGGAAAGATGTGAAATTGGGGGTGTCTACATTTGCCCCTCTTTGGAAGGGTACTATGAAAGTAGTGTCTTTCAAAGAAAGTAGACGGGATGGGGGAAAAATTCAATCTACTTTTCTTAAGCAAAAGGTAGAGTGAATGTTTGTTGGGGAGAATAGAAAGTGGTGAGTGACGGATGTCATAGTATCCTCCAAGACAAAAATGTCATGAGAAGATGTGATTATGGATAGATGTGGTGATGCCCCCTCGAGAGGACTGACGAGAATGGAATATACGACAAAACTCTCGAAAAGAAGAGAAATGAATTCTGCAGAGAAGAGGATGATAATGGAGTGGAAGAGACTGGAATGACCACACGACGCAAATGGAGAAAGGATTCAATCGACCTTGAATGCTAGGTGTGAGGGTGTGTGGGAAAGAGAAAAGGGAATGGATAGGATTGGGGGTTGATTATGAGAAGAGTAAGGGAGATAGGGGACGGGAAAAAAAGGAATGAAAGAGGTAGAAATAAGAGAGAGGGATGATAGGGGAAGAAGGGAATGATGAAGGACAAACAAGGCAAAAATAGGAAAATGACATAGTAGAGGGTGAAGGGATGAAATAGAGAGATGTGCCAAATGAAGGAAGCAACAGAGATAATAAAGAGGGATGCGTGAAAGTGAAAGAAATGATAGAGTCTGAGAAAAGTAGGAAACGGGAAAGGATAAATAAGAAGGAGAAAACGAGGTGGGAGTAGGGGGTGAAATGGACGAAAATGGAAAGAGGACGAAAGAAGAAGTAGAACGGAGAAAAAAAGAAACTATGAGGGGCGAGGAAAGTGTGAAAAAGAGTAGAGAAAAGAAGAGAAACAGATACAGAATGAACAAAAAGGTAGGGGTGGTAGAGAAAAGGAGAAGTGGTCAGAAGAAACGTGAAAATTAGAGGGAGAGGAAAGGAAGATAGAGCGAATACAGGGAGAAGATTGAAGGAATCGTGTCATTGCGAGGAAGACCAAGGCAAATAATATGGAGCAGACCGTATGGAGATGCATGTGGAGGGTGGTATGATAAAAAAGACAGGACAATGCTGAAGAGCCAGGTTATCGATGGGGAAGTAAGGAGGAAACGTGATGGAAAAAGGGGAAGAAGATGATACAGGGGAAGGGAAATAAGACGAGGGGTGGGAGAGAGAAGAGGATAACAAAGAAAATGATGTAGAAGGAAGGGAATACAGAAAGGGGATAATAAGTGGAAAGGGAACAATATAAGGAATGTAAAAATAAAAAAGAGGGGAGGAATGACATCGATTGGAAAATATGCAGAGATGCATGAAATGAGGATATTAGGACTGACGTGAGAAAAGAGAAAAATGATGTATGATGAAGACAGTAAAGATATTGAAGAGGGCAAAGGGAAGATGGAGAGATGGGTAATAAGCGACAAGAAAGGGTGGGATTGAGGGAAAAGAATAGGAGAGAAAAGAAAATAGGGGATAGAAGAGGCAACGCCAATGAGGGGACGTTAGGGAAAGCCCCCTTACAATGAGTGGTGGGGAAGGGTGAGAGAAAAAATGAAGAAAAGGAGAAAGGTAACGAGGATTGGAAAGGGTAACGCCAACAAAGGGACGTTAGGGAAAGCCCCCTTATAATGAGTGGTGGGCTTAGAGGAGGGAAGGAATGAAGGGAAAATCTAAAAGGTCGAAGGGAGTGAATAAATTTGTGCAGAATAAGGATTGATGATTTTTAGGGAAAGCCCACTTACAATTATTAGCGCAGGAATAGAAGATGATGATGAGAGAATGATAGAGGAATGTTAACAATAATGGCGAACACATGTGTGGGTAGAAATGTGGGGGGGATTTGAGAAGACGAAGTGGAAATAGTAAAGAAAATGGGAGGGATGAGTTGGGATTGGGTGAAATCGATGAGAGGATGTGGGTGATGAGAATGAACGAGGTGAGGATGAAGAAATAAGACATGACAAAAATGAGAAGAAACGGTATGAAGGATGATGGATCAAGAAGGAGAAAATGGGGGAAAAGAATGTGATTGTAGGCAGAAGAGATTAGATGTATGTTGTAAGAGGATATGTGGAGAAAGGATAATAGTAGGAGGAAAAAGTGGGTAGTAGGAGATAACAAGTGAAAGAAATGATCAACAAAGTGAACGAAGAATGAGGCGGGGGAGAAGTTCACGATGACAAGTTAAGCGTAAGGAGGACCCTGACATAAGATTGTCGTGTGATGGAAGTTGTTAAGTAAGATTGTCAAGTGAGCGAAACTAGAGATGACACGTGGTCAAGTGAGAAGTGGTGTTTGCGAGAATGGAAAAGGAGGTGAAAGGATGTGATAATGGGGAATGTCAAGATAAAGTGAAGGGTGAAGGGTGCGTAGCGATGAGGAAAGGCAAGGAGACAGATCATCCTTAAGAGGGACTCTTAAGTGAGATTGCCATGCCGGGTGAGTGGTTAAGTAAGATTGTCAAGCAGAGGAGGGTGATAGTGGTGGTAAAAAGATGCGATGATGGGGAATGAAGAGGAAAGATGGATGGTGAGATTGTAGAGTGATGGGCGAGTGTAAGATGACATGTCATGATTAAGAGAATCTCTTAAGTAAGATTGTCATGCTGTCGGAGAGGTTTCATAAGATCACCTAACCGACAGGGATAATATGCAAGGAGAAAGACAAAATGATATTGGGGACATGGGTGGAATGGTAGGTTGAAGAAGATGATCACGACGAGAGGCGGAGAGAAATAAGATGGGGGAAATATGATGGGATGGGGGAAGGCCATAGGGCAGATCAATCTTAAGAGGAAGTCTTAAGTAAGATTGTCATGCGGCCGGAATGGTTAAGTAAGATCGCCAAGCTGAAGAAGAAGAAGAATGATGATAGAGTTGGTGGGAATAGGGTATGACAAAATGGACTGAAGGGGAACCCTCAAGTGAATTTTTCATACTATGAGAGCGTGTAAGTAGGATGACAAGGCATAAGACGGATTTGGGGAAGGATGAGAAAAGAGTGAGTGAGGTATGCCTGAGTAGAATAGGATACGAGATGAGGTGATAACAAGAAAGAAAGGAAACAAAGGAGTGTAACATGAATGGATGAAGGAATATATGTAGTGGAGGGCGGAGAGTGTGAGGGGAATCCTTAATTGGGATGCCCGTGTGGTGAGAGTAATGATGCAAGAATTAGAAGCATAAGAGGTGGAATGGGAAGATGTGTGCGGTGGTGAGTGTTGTTTGATGAGAGGGGAGGTGGTGAAGAATCTTCTATAGTGGGAAGATCTTAGGGAGAGGGTAAACCTCCACCGAGGATCCCATATAGAAGGGGTTATTAAGTAAGATTGTCAAGCGGGAAGTACAAGGGTGAAAGGAAAGAATACAAATGGGTGAGAGGGGATAGGAAGGGTGAGAAGGCTAATATGGGGGTAAGTGGCAGAGGAGTAAAAATGAGGAGCGAGGATGAATGGATCAAATACATGGTGAGTATGGTGAGGGAGGAGGAGCTGCTTGGATGGTGAATGCTACTTGTGAAAGATTGTCAAGTAGGATTCACAAACTGCAACGGTGATCAAGTAGGATTCCCAAACTGGGGAATGTATTAGTATGGGTGAATGGATGGGGTGCAAAGTAAGATGTTGATCATGTAGGAAGATACTTACATGACGAAAAGCATCTTAATTTTAATATAGCACATAACAGGATGCATCGTGATATAAAAGATCAGGATGACTAGACTGTAATATGCATGATAGCATAGACAGGGGCCATCAAAAAGGTTTGATGCCCCAGTACGATATGCAAATGGAAGAGAGCATAGACAGAGGCCATCAAGAAAATATGATGCCCCAGTACGACATGCAATTAAATAACATAAGAATATTAGAGAGAACACCAGGATACATAAAATCAAGATGCCCCCTGTAATATATCAAGATATAAGAAAGCAATTAATAATTTATAACTAATAATGCAACACAAGAACCAATAAACATGTCCCTAATGTGTTCCACAGTGAGGATTGATCGGATGTGCCCCCAAGCAGGGGTACGAGGACATAGTAAAGTATTGGGTCATTGTCCTCAAACAAGGAAGCAATGAGAGTTGAATTTGCCCCAAGCGAGGATTCATGCGAGGAGAAGTGTTTTGAATTTGGTAGTCATAAAGTGATTAGATCATTCGTTGGGGATAATAGTTTAAAGGTTGAATTGTGTTGGTATTTTTAGAGTTTTTGCGATTTTACAACATTTTTGTTTTTTGTTTATGATATATATGTATAGATTTTCTAATGTTTTTTGGATTTTTGATAATCGTTTCTAATTTTTTTATTTTGATTTTTGATTTTTTGATTTTTTTTTTGATGATTTTCAAATGTGTTCGGATTTTTAACGATTATTCCAAATGTTTTTAGATTTTTGACGAGTGTTTCTAATGTTTTTTGATTTTTTATGAGTTCTAATTTTTTTTGTTGGATTTTGGATGATTGTTTCTAATGTTTTTGGGTTTTTGACAAATTTCAAATGTTTATAGATTTTTGGATTTTTACACTATTTTTGGATTTTTGACGATTTTCACACTATTTGTTTTTACACTGTGATTGGTAATTTATGGACTAGAGTGCAGATTTATTTTTGAGAGGTGATAAACCAGGATATTATCCGTATCTACCGTATTCCGTTGTAGTAACTTATGCTCGGAATAACACAAATTCTCTTTCCATTGGCAGGATATGGTGGTGATGATATGATGAAAAGAAGTCTAACTCCATTCTTGACTCCACACAACTAGTAAGATGCGTGGGCTCATCACCGAGAATCAAGAAGGACTTAGGAGGTAGATAATGAATATAGAGACAAATGCTAACAACAATCCCTTTGGGAAATTGTGACTCCATTCTTCATAACAGAACTGAACCAATTTCAAAAATGGCTTTCATGTTATGAGTCACATGCTAGGCTTAGACAGTTATGTGGCCTGTTGATTGGTAAGATATGAAGGGAAGGGATAGTTCTCTCTGCACTTAGGCATCTAAATTACTTCTTCGAGGACTCTATAATTTGCAAGCATTGTAAGATTTTGTATTTTTGAAATGACTCCATATGCCTTGCCCCATGCTACTAGTGAGAAGCAAGGGCTCATCACCGAAGGTAAAATATAAGCGAGTGAATTCCTTTTTTGTCTTTTTTTTTTTTGAATATTTTGCAATGTTTTTATGCTTTTATGAGAATGACCCTCTATGATTTGCCCCATGCCACTTGTAAGAGGCAAGGATTTATCACCGAAGATAAGACGTAGATGAGTAAGGGCACCTTCCTCCATTCCCAGTCTCACACTACCAGGAAGAAGTGTGGGCTCAACACCAAATACTATGAAGGACGAAAGATGTGATGATGAATTATTCATAAGTTATTAAATTGATGGATTTTTACAATAGCACTTTGTATTTGGGAAGGAACGTCTGCCCCCAATCTCAACCCCACACGACTAGTAGGACGCAAGGGTTCAACACCGAAGACTGAGATGGATGACCAAACGAACTAGGTAAAGAAGTTTAGAGCTTTGTTATGAAAGAGAGAATGTCTTTGAAGGGAATATATTACCATCAGTAAACTTCTAGGTATGACCATAGGTGAAAGCGACTGAAAATGGGAGATATTATAAGAAGTATGATACTCACAAACTTAATAGGATCTATATTAGCACATGTCTTATGATGATAAATATGAAGATGTGAATTTGATAATAAAAATATCTACCAATGGAAATGAATAAATTTAAATTATTCAGAGATAAGTAAGACAAAAGGAACAATGTACACATTGTTTCTTGGAATAGTGAACATCTCAAGGATAAAATTTCTTTAAATGAACTGCATTCATTGGTTCATCAAGATCTTGACCATCTTCAGTGGCCAATTTATAGGCTCCAGAGCCAAATTTAGCTGTAATTACATAGGGTCCTAACCAATTAGGCTCAAATTTTCCTTGTTTTTCTCGTTCTTTAGTGGTATTCTTTTGATTTTATTTTAAAACGAGGTCACCAATTTCGAATTCTCTAGGTCTTACCTTTTTATGATAACTGCGTTGCAGTCAGTTTTGATGGACTTGAAGATGATTGAGAGCATTAAGTCATTTTTCATCGAGAAGCTCAAGCTCTTGAAGCCGTGACTGTCGGTATTCATCCTCATTAATTACATCTTTAAGGGAGATCCTCAAGGATGAGATTTCTATCTCAATAGGTAAAATGGCTTCACAACCATAAACAAGGGAAAATTAAGTGGCTCTAATAGGCATGACGTAAGATGTACGGTAAGCCCAAAGAGCGAGGTAAATTTGAGTATGTCAATTACATATATGGGTATTGACAATATTTTTCATGATGGATTTTAAGGTCTTATTGGTTGCTTCCACTTGATTGTTACCTTGAGGGTAGTATGGAGTGGACCATTTAAGTTTGATGCGAAAACGTTTAGCTAGGTCTTTTACATCGTGGTTTTTTAAATGATTTACCATTATCTATAACCAGATTGAATGGAATACCAAATCGACAGATGAGATTATTAAAAATGAATTTCGATATTTGGCTACCGGTAACATAAGTTAGAGGCATAACTTTCACCCATTTAGTGAAGTAATCAGTAGCGATAATGATGAACTTATGTCTATCAGACGATGTTGGTCTAATGGAACCAATGAGGTCAAGTCCCCATTGAGAGAAGGGCCATGGTGTGGTTATCAATTGTAATGTCTGGCAAGGTGCGTGGATAAGATTTCCATGCTTTTGACATGCTTGACAACGTTTGACAAAATGACATGCGTCACTTTCCATCATGGGCCAATAATATCTAACTCGCAGGATTTTATTGGCTAAGGCGATACCATTCGTGTGTGCTCCACAGATACCAGAATGGACTTCAGCTAAGACACTCGAGGCTTCTTCCTGATTAAGACATCAGAGCAGGGTGCCATCATATCCTCGTTTATAAAGATTTTATGCTAAAATGGTGTAATGAGAAGCACATTGTGCTAAAGCACGTTTATGCATTGGTTTCATGTCGACAGGAAATGTTTTATCATAAATGAAGGTATAAAGATTGTGGTACCAAGGGTTATTCGGACCCACGATCTCACATACCATAGTGTTTTCAGGAATATCATAGGCAGGAATTAAGATATGTTCAATGAGAAAATGTTCCTGGGGTTGAATAGATGTGATTTCTAATAGGGATCTGATGGTTGCCATAGTGTCGATAGATTTATTACGAATTCTAGGGATTTGATCAAAGCTAATTAATTGAAAATAGATTAGAAGACTATCCACCATGTGTTTATATGGGATAAGTTTTTCATCCTTAACACGGTATTCATCGGTAACTTACTTGATGATAAGTAAAGAATCACCAAATACAACTAATTCTGTAATATTCCAATATATAGCCATTTTTAATCCTGCGATGAGAGCTTCATATTTTGCGATATTGTTGGTACATGGGAATGCTAAGCGAAATGATTTGGGGATAACATGTCCATTGGGTGTAATAAGCAAAATACCAACCCCTAAGCCATGAAGATTACAGGATCCGTCAAAAAATAGAGTCCAAGTTGGCGTAATGTCTATCTGTAGAATATCTTCATCAGGAAAAGAGAACTGAAGTGGTTCCGTGTCAGGAAGGGGTGCCTCGACAAGTTGGTCTACAAGGGCTTGTCCTTTAATTGCTTTCTATGGAACAAATTCAACATCGAATTCACTAAGTAATACGACCCAACTAGACATTCTTCCCGTGAGAATGGGTCTGGACAACAAATACTTGAGAGGATCAATTTTGGCAATCAACTTAGTTGTGTGATTGAGCAAGTAATGACGTAACTTATGGAATGCAAAGGCGACCGCTAAGCATACTTTTTTCGATTTGGGAATAACATACTTCATGCTCAATAAGTGTTCGACTAAGGTAATATACAACCTGTTCTTTTGCTTGATTGTTATGTTGTGCTAGTAGAGCTCCTATGGCATGTTCAGTGGTAAGATGTATAAAAGCAACATGGGTTTATCGGCAACTGGTGACATAAGAACAGGTGGACTAGAGAGGTATTCTTTTAACTTAGCAAAAGAGTCTTGGAAATCATGGTTCCAGTGAAATTGTGCATCTTTCTCGAGTAACTAGTTGAAGTGATGGCACTTATCAGCCAACTATGATATGAAACGCCGAATAGATTGTATTTTTTCCCTGAAGACTGCGTAATTGTTTTAGGTTTTGAGGAGGAGGCATTTCCATAATGGCTTTGACTTTGGCCAGATCCACTTCTATGCCTCTTCGTGAGATAATAAACCCTAATAATTTACCAGAGGTTACTCCAAACACACATTTCTTTGGGTTAAGACGAACCTTATACTCACGTAATCTATCAAAAATGTGTCTCAACACACTAGGATGCCCTATTCATGTTTTAGATTTTGCTAATATATCATCAGCAATAATCTTCCATGATATCATGTAACATGTCATGGAAGATGACAGGCATTGCTCGTTGATAGGTGGCACCAACATTTTTCAAGCCGAAAGGCATGACCTTATAACAGAAGGTGCCCCATGGTGTAGTAAATATTGGTTTATGTTGATCCCCTTCAGCAATATGTATTTGATTGTAACTAGAGAATCCATCCATTAAGGAGAGCATTTCATGGCTTGCCGTAGAATCAACAATCATGTCTATATTTGGCAAGGGAAAGTCATCTTTGGGACAAACCTTGTTGAAGTCGCAAAATTCTGTGCATATTCTGATGCCAGGAGTTTTCTTTGTGATGGGAACTATGTTAGATATCCATGCCAAAATAATCAATAGGTTTGATAAAGTCAGCTTCTAAGTGTTTCTCGAGTTTGGCTTTGACAAGCAATGCAACTTAGGGATGTATTTTGTGTAGTTTTTACTTTACAAGTTTCGCATCCGGATGTACCACAAGATGGTGTACTACAAGAGATGGGTCCAAGCCTGGCATGTCCTTATATGTCCATGCAAATATATCTTGGAATTCAATAAGGAGTGTTGTGAATTCTATGCATTCTTGGTCAGACAGACTAATGTCAAGTTGTAAAATTTTTGGCTGTTCGGTGGTGCCAATGTTTATGTCTTTTATTTCTTCTACAAGCATTTTAGATGTATCTTTTTCAGAGAATGATGCTAATGGTTGATGTAGGTCATCAGTGACGGGTGTTTTAGGTGAGTTGGTATAAGATTTTGGTGTGTAATGTTGGGATTTTTTATTGACATGTTTGTTGGATAGGGTGATGGTGAGATTTTGACTATGGGAAATCCTCTATTTGCGTTTTTGATCCAAATTTTCTGAGGGTGAAGGACCTGAATATTTTATCTCTTCACCAAAATAGGCTGATTCATTTAGATTGATTTCAAATCCTTTTCTATGGTCGGAAGTAGGGATTTGGTCACGATTTCCAAGGAATTCTTTGATGACTTCATCATTTTGGAACATGTCCATGGCCAAATGATGTGGTTGGCCATGGTCTATGAGACTCAGAATGTGTAGGCTCGAAAATTGATGACATTAATAGATAAATGTTCAAAGTAAAGATGTGTTTCAGCAATGTCCTCAAAAAGACTACATGGAGACCTGATGTCATTATCAGAACTGGTGTCATCATTGTCACTTGAAATTATTATGGGAGCAACATCAAACACCTTGAAACCTAGACCATATTTACCATGTAATTTTGTGTGTAATTTATCGGGTCTAAACGACCTTGTTCATTTGGACCAAGTCCTTTACCCTTTCATCGCATGTTTTTCATTATTCGGTGAGCTTTGGTAAATTGAGGGGACTCATAACATGGAGCAAAGTTCATCATTATATAACCAAGATCCTGAAGAACTTGGAATATGTTCGTTGTCAAGATAACCAAACTTTTGCCAAATTGATTGTCCCATTTGGTAAGTGGGATGGATTCTCAGATGTGGAGCATTAGGTTTACCATAGCTATGTGGGGATTTGTCGATATAAAAGGAGTCTGACATCTTTTGAAATTGATATTCACCGCATCCTGTGTCAATGCATTTTAAATGTGTGGGATGGGGGACCAATAGGTACCTTCATGTGGTGGGGAAGTCAGTTTGGTAGTTTTAAAAGACAAAGAGAATGGGTTATAAGAAGGGGGTGGATTGAAGGATGAAGTTTAGTTATTCACAGGAGGAGGTATCTTAATAGAAGAGGTGTGGTTTGATGAATAAGGTTGGCTAGGCGAGGAAGAAGATGGTGTGGTGGAAGAATAACTATTGTTGGAAGAAGAAGCTTGATTAGTGGAAGAAGATGATTTATTAGTGGGAGGAGGATTGGTGGAAGATGGTTGACTAGCGGAAGATAATAGATTGGAAAATGTGTTTTGGTTAAGAGATGATGGTTTCAGATCATTGTTAGGGAGTGTATCAGGATCAATGCATGTTTCGTTAGGGATTATGTGAGGTGGAGCATATTTATCTATTGATGGACAATAGTGTTCATGTCGATACCGTCCTTCGAGGAATCTACAATACTCAAAAGGTTGGGGATCTGCACGTAATGTAAATTCCTTGTCCAAATGAGGAAACTTAATACATTGGTGGAATGTTGATGGGACAGCTTTCATGGCATGAATCCATGGTCAGTCAATGAGAATGTTATATGCAACTTCTACATCCACCACATGACAAACCGTGTCTAAGGTGATGTGTCCAACTTGGAGAGGCAACATGATTGTGCCTTCAGACTTTCTTTCGCTATTATCATACCCAAAAATGGTTATGATATTGTTTTGTAAATCATTTTCAGTGTAACCTAGACAACATAAAAGTTTCGTGGAACAAATATTCAATTTGGATCTATTGTCGATTAAGACGTGACTTGATCTTACGATGAGTTACATAACCCTCGACGTATAAAGAATGATTATTAGCGATGTTGGGATTAAGCAGGTCAGCGGGACCAAAAGATAAAATAGGATTGGGGACTGTAAGATGTGTGATTAAAGCCTGGAATTGTTGTGAATTGATGTCCTAAGGGACACGAGCGTTATTCAATGTTTGCATAAGGATGCATTGTAGTGCGGGAGAAGAATTAAGTAGTTCCATGATGGAAATTTGTGTTGCAATCTTCTCTAATTGTTTGACGATATTGAATGATGACATAGGTTGTGGAGAGGAATTGGTGGCAGAATTAGATGTGTGGATTAGGAGGTGATGTGGGGGACCGAAGTGGCATATTTTTTTGTTGTAGGGACCCATATTTTTTTCGTTCTAGTGGTGATTGCACAGTCAGTTCTGATCTTTATAGTTGCCACTAAGTCTTAGTCATAATCTATAGTCGAGATGACTGAGTCATACTCGACATTGCTTGATGATTGACCCTTATCTTTTGAATTGTTATTGTGGTTAGGGAAAGGATTTTTGAACATGTGAAGTTTTTCATTAGGTGTTTTTGTCTCACAAGTATTTTTGACTTCTATGTCTCCACGTTCAATTAGGTCTTGGACATAATGGTGGAGTTGCATGCATCGATCTGTGGAGTGCCCTTTTATGTGATGGTAATCACAACATTCATTATCCTTATACCAATTTGGTTTGGGTTATCATTCTTCGAAGGGTTTGACGATGGGATATGTAATCATAATGGCATTTGCCAAATGACGAAAGACACTAGATAGACTTTCTCCAAGAGGAGTGAACTCTCTTCGTTGATCCTGAGAAGGAATTTCCTTTATAGGGATAATGATTGGTTGTTTGGATTTTAATGTGTTGATGGGATGGTTTTGGACATTTCAGACATGGTAGGAATCAGTAATGCCATTGTTGATGATGTTTTGATTATGGTTAAAGAATTTAGATTTGTCCTAGTTTTGAGGAGTATCTCAATAAGATTTGTCCCTAAAGGGTGCTTTAAGTAAGCCCTTAGAAATGAGGGCTTTTTCAATTTGTGTGCCCTTTTCGATGACTTCTTCGAAACTATTTAGACAATGTATTTGCATGTGGAATGATAATTTCACATTGAGATTAGGAACAAAAATGCGTACTAGTTACTGTTGGTGACAAATCAAAGCACCTTTGAATGTCTGCAACTTGATGGGTTGAGACTCTCAGTGTGATTGCATAACATGGAGCTTTTCCCAAGTTTGGGACCCTGCGAAATCAGAAAAGCTTGCATGCAGATGAAGGCCGGTTCCTATTCCTCTGTTTAGATGCACGTGTAAAAATGTAGAGGGTTTAATCAAAAAACTCAAACTAACTTTCCAAGGAGAAATGGGTAAGAGTGTATGCATAAAATAAAACCTAAACTAACAGAGGTGATGCACCAAGGAATGAAGAACACCTATCTTGCCGATAAACACAAACCATATAAAATGCAATGCAAGACCATGCACAAATAACAAAATTTAAAGTGAAAGATCAGGAAGGATGCAAATGAACATGAATAGGGTTGAGAATCATCCACAGACATGCATTATTTGCTCCAAAGATGATACAATACACTACAAAATGCCAAGATGCAAAGTTGCATTACACTTTTAGATGGGAGGTTTGAACTCCACAAATTCACCTTGCCAAAGAGAAGAAGGGAGGGGCAAAACAAGAATTTCCAACCTTTAGAAAGAAACCCCTCACAATTTATAGGAAGAATGAGAGAGAAAAGAGAGAGGAATTCCAAATCTACCCCAACCACCTCCAAGTTGCATTTAATTCATCTCATTATCGCGGTAGGTGAGAACCCTAGCAAACCCAAAAAATGGTGAATTGTGTTTTAATATTTTTGAAGAACTTGTTCGTCACCTAATTAAAGATATCCAATCGTAGTTGGACAGAGGATCTCGTAAGTTTAAAAAGTCCAACCTTGCGTGAATCCAAGCTCCCTGTGAAAAGTTATGGCCATTCTGAATATCTGCGCTAGGGTTTGCTTCCAGTCGGGGTGTCAATGCTCAAAATGTTGCACCTTCTGAAGATGCGCCTCGGCGCATCCATCCTCATGTCGACATACTCTTCCAATGCGCCATAGGCGCATCTATCTTCATGTCGACATCTTCTGTTGTATCAGCCTTTTACCTGACGCCATTGGCACATCCAAAAGCTTTGTTGTGTACCATCTTACCTGCCTGGGCACATCTCATTTTTCGTGTTGACACTCTTTTGTTGTGCGCCAATACCTCCCGCCATTGGCGCGATCCATTTTGGCATGTCGACATCATTTGATGTGTGCCTTTACCTGCACCATTGGCGCATGTCCAATTCAGGACCCTCAACCTGCACCATAGGCGCATTGACATTTGTGTCGACATCATTCTTGCTGTGCCCTCCCAGACCTGTGCTATGGAGCGCGATCTCATATTTGTCATGTTAACACTCATGCTACTTGTGACTATATTTGGCATTGAGATTAGGGACATCCAAATGCTAACTAAGTTTACCTCTCGGGTACTAAGCAGGGAAATCGTCTTGCAATTCCTTGCCGTTGTTGTAAAAAGGAGGCAAAGTTTTAGTTTGGCCTTTGCCTAGTGTTGCAGAGATCAAGCATGGTTATTTCTGAGTCTAAGTTTTAGGAAAAATGTTTGACAAATTTCTCCGATAAGTCTGTAAATGTCGTGACCGACCCTTTGGGCAGATGGAAAAACCAGTCTAAAGCCTGTCCTCCTAAACTTTGGGGGAATAATCGATAAAAGGGTACGTGTCTCGATAGGTAACTTCCTGACATTGCATGTAAAATTCCTTGACATGTTCACGGGGGTCAGCCTTTATCTTTTGTATTTATCAAACTTAGGGATTTCAAAGGATGACGGAAATGGTAAGCGTGATATCTCTGTATCAAATGGATAAGGACACAATTCTTCAAAGTTGAATTGTTTTGATTGTTTTTGTAGTCCCTGAATGGTGTTCTTTCATAAGTTTCCATTCTTGTGCGAATGGAGAAGCGGGGGGATGGTTTATCAAACATGTCGTGAGTATTGGAATCTAGATTGGGGTCTTTTAATCTTTCAGCTCTAGTCGTTGCTTCCTCAAGTTTCTTTGTTAAGTCTTGGATTTTAGTGAATAACTCTTCGGCTGAAGAACCATTTGCATTGTTTGGTATTTCGTTGTGATAACTTGATTCATCGTTGTCCAATGAGTTTGTTTAAATTTTTCTATCCAGAAGTCAGGGGGGTAGTTTTTCCCCCATGGCTAGGATGCGTAACAGATATTCATTTTTGTTTTTGTTCTATCACCCTATTGACTTGTTCTTGTTCTTCATTGGTGAGTTCTGGTTGTGTGAATTCTTCATTCGTCATTTTCATGATTGTGACTACGAGTGAATACCATGATGAAATGTGTTTGATTAAGCTAAAAAAGTGGGTAGGAATTTTGAGCAGGTGTGATGAAATGAGAACTTGATTATTTCCAGATTTAGCTCGAATAAGCTCGTGATGACTAATAAGGAGAGTAACTCAAACAAGTTATCTCAATAATGATGATGATGTAACTTCAGACGAGTTATTACAGAATTTGATTGCACGTTGTGTAGATTTGGCTTAAACAAGCTATCTGGACTATTGATGGGGTGAGTAACCAAACAGGTTAATCGTGATATGCTTGTGATATAACTCTAAAATGAGTTATGAAAGGATTTGTGTTGGTTGTGATTTGGATAAATGCGATGGTGGATAAAATAATGCCGTGAACTCAAACAAGTCACCCAATATTAGTTTGATATAGCTGGATGAACAAGCTATGAAGGATGTTTTGACAATTGACGATATGGGGGAGTGAATTCTAGTCACTCAATATCAGTTGGATATAGCCGAAGACAAGCTATGACAGATGTATTGTTGGATGAAGCGAGCTAATGAAATTGGTGTGATGTTTTGGTCTATGCGTTGTTGGATTGTTTGGATGTTTTCGCTTGGTATTGAATTGGTCGAGAACTAATTTTTTTTTGTGGAACACAACTAGGGTTTGAACTTTTACAATGAACACATTGATATCAACCAAGTTTTATGATAAAAAATGCTAAACTATTTTGTTTTCAAACAACAAGTAATCATGTGGATCCAATTATTTTTGGCTTAGGAGGTAAATTCTTCAGGAATGATCATTGTTTCATACAATCATACAAGTTATGTTGTGGAATGGATGGATGCAGACTCTTATTACTCCAAAAAGATGCATCTCCTATCGATATACCCTAGTCCTGATATACCTAATTCTGTAATGGGGACAAAATTGGTACAGAGAACCCTTAGAGCACTAAAGGAGAGGCTCACCAATTCTTACTTGCCTGTTTCGAGTGAATCACCACGTCCAGAAACAGGTTTTGTGAAAAGGTGGAAGGTGATGGAGGGATGAATGTGTATAGTGTCCTTATAACTCCCAAGGAAGATTTACACAGAACAATGCCCAAGGCTTCGTTGTTACAGCTATTTAGGCGTGACTCACATGCTCAGCTGCACGACAACATTACCTGTAAGTGAAGAGCAGGGACGAGGTAAATACCGAACGCTCTGATGAGACTAGGTCTCAAAGTGCAATGCAGATGCAAATGTTGTTGGTGTGGTAGTCAAGTCCATGTCACCAGTGTAGCTTTGGTGGTGATGAAATCCACCTTGTCTACGTGTAAAAACAAAATGATAAAGTGATTAAACGCAGGGTTCTTTCCAACTTGAAATAAATCACTGAGCAAGAAAATAGATGGCGTACCTGAAATCGTGCCATACTTTTCTTTTTGGTTTCAACAATTTTCTTTGAATGGTGGTATTTTTGCAGTGGGAACTTTTTTTTTTGTTTTTATGAATTTTTTTCACCCAACAATATTCCAGTCGTAGCGATAGCGGTCCTACAGAAGCTTTCCAAATTAGTAGTTATCCTACAAACAAAATGTTAGAAAAGTGATCGTGCCATCTGTTTTTGATTTTCCAGACCGCTCGAAGGCGCAGAAAAAGAGCATACACAACCAAACAACCAAACAAATATTAATAATATGACAAAGGAAAATAATGATTGAAATGACAGTTAGAAAACAAAGCTAGAGGATCCTGTAATGTTAGAACAAGAAACTAAAAAAATTGCGACCGTTTCTGATTTTCCAGATCGCTCGAAGGCGCAAGAAAAGAGCATACGCGGATACAATTGGAATAGCCATTTTGTTTTGTTTGCCAATTTTGTCTTATTTTTAAATGTTAATAATTATTGCAATTAATCATGATTGTGAAATAACGATAATGATTATTTTCACAAAAAAGAAAAATGACGAAAGAAGAGTGTGAAAACTGTTACCTAGAAGTGTTGTCGTGGAAAATTGAAATGTAAGGCAAAAAATAAAAATTGTGCCATTTGCGGAGCCGGGTGGCCTCATGTTTCTGATTTCCAAGATCACTTTTGAAGTGCGAGGAAAGAGCATATGCGTGAGGTTGTTACGTTAAATAAAATAAATTAAAATTAAAAAAACTATTCTTATAATTTTTTATTTTTTTTGTTAAAAATACCCAGGTGTTAGAAGAAATGAAACCAAGAACTCCATTGATGTCTTTCTTAAATCAAAACACCATTAACAAGCACATATGGAATGGCTTATAATCTGAAGTATCTCCTCTTTTATTTTCTCATTTCTGGAGGGCATAGGCCTATCTGTAGGAAGTGTATCAGTATTCTAAGTCCAACAAGGAGCGGGCACGTCATCATTTTCCTGTTCTTGACCATCCTGTAGTACCAAGACAGCCTCTTTTTCATCACCTACTTCAACTTTCCAACTCAAAGCTAGTTGTTCACATAGTCCTTCTCCACATACTAGCTTAGTGACCTTAATTTTGATGTCATATTCCATGACACGAGTGATCCATCCTGTACGTTTCTCGTTCAGATCCCTGTTTAGAAGGAAGTCCTTGACTCCCGCATGAGGGACCAAAAATTGGATCTTGTTGTTTGAGAATAGGTGCTTGAATTTCTGTAAGCTCCTGATCACTGCAAGGACATGCTTTTCAATGAAAGAGTACCTAGCTTTCGTATTCCTCCAAGCCTTGACTAAAGAAAGCAACTAGTTTTTCTAATCCTTCTATGTTTTGTTGTACTAGGATTGCAGAAATTGTGTCTCCACCACCGAAGGCATATAGCATGAAGTCCTTGGAGAAGTCTGGATTGACGGGGAGTCAAAGCTTGAGATATAGCCTCTTTTATTGCCTCAAAACTTGCCTTGCCTTCAGCTGTCCACTTAAATACCATGCTCTTCTTCAACATCAATGTTATTGGCTTTATAAGAGCTGCAAAGTTTGGAACAAACTTGCAGACAAAATTGATCCTTCCTAAGAAGCTTTGAAGAGCTTTCTTATGACTTGGCAATGGAAACGCTCGAATTGCTTCAACTCTTTCTAGGTCAATCGTCAATCCCTCCTTTGAAACAATATGGCCTAGAATTTTTTCCCTCGTGAGCCAAGAATATACATTTTTTGGGATTCAATGATACCCCAAATTTTCTACACCTCTGAAATACCTGCCTCAAATGAAAAAGGTGATCTACTACATTTTTGGAGAATATAGTGATGTCATCAAGATATATCAGAACTATTTTATTGATCAACCCCTCAAATACCATATCCATTGCCCTTTAGAAAGTGGCTCTAGCATTTGATAGCCCAAATGGTATCTTCTTATAGGCATAGGGGCCCCATTTGGTGATGAAAGCCATCTTGAAACTGGTCATCTTATTTAACCATTATCTAATTATACCCTGAAGTAGCCATCTAGGAGAGAGAATCTCTCCGAACCGGATACCACTTGCAATATTTGTTCCATTGAAGGAAGTGGGTAATGGTCTTTGAGAGATGCCCTGTTGAGGTCTCGGAAGTCCACGCACAACCTGATTTCTCCATTCTTCTTCTCTTACCGGAACCAAGTTTGCAACCCAGCTTGAGTGCTTGATCAGGAATATAATGCTTGCCTCTATTACCTTGTTTAACTCTTTCTTCATTAGAGGCTCAATGTGAGGGTTGACTGGTCTCTGCTTCTACCTAATGGACTTAGCATCTGGATCTAACTCTATGGTATGTTGTGCCAAATTTGGATCGAATCCTCTCAAGTCTTCATAGCTCCAAGCGAAGACATCTAGAAATTCTTGGCAAAGCTATATGAAATCTGATTTCTCCTGCTCTGTGGCCACTTTACCAATTTGAAGTGTTTTGCCTTCTCCAACTGGAATTGGATTTTCTCTTCTCTTCTGACCTGTATATTAGCCTTTTCCTTACGGAACCTGTCGTTAGGGTTGAAGATAGATTCCAATGTTACTAAACCCTTGGGAAGCTTGTTTGTTCGTAGCTGCACTACTTGATCCCCATACTGCTACTCTAGTCTGTCCTGATTCCTAGTTGAGAATTCAGCCTCTTCTTGTAAAAAATTGATGATCTGTTGATCGTTCTCAAACACCTGTCAGCTTGTGTTATTATCTGGAATTGCTGGCCTCACAATCACATGCATATGCGGTTGTGTTTTTCCCCTTCCGATGTTATCAACCACATCAAACATTGCTCCAACTACTGCGAGCCTATCTGTGGCTTCATTTCTCTTCCTGGGTATGGACACGATGTTGAAAGCTTCAAAATCCTCAATGAGGTCCCATACCATGTTCTTGTAGTTCCTCAACAGGTTATTCTTTGTAGCATGTTGTCCCCTTACTTGGTTGATGATTAGCTCGCTATCTCCAAACACCTGCACGTTCTTTATGCCCTTTCCCTGGCCCAATGAAGTCCATGAATCAATGCTTCGTATTCAGCCATGTTGTTTGAACAGGAAAACTGGAAACGGAAAGCTGAATAATATTTGATGCCTTGAGGTGAAACAAGCATAACTCCTCCTCCTGCACCTTGCCTACTCCTTGATCCATCGAAAAATAACTGCCATACCTCATTGTCATCCTTATGGTCTGGTTTGGTGATGCTAGGAATAGATTGGTTTTCTTCATGTATGCAATAGAATCCTAGCTCAGATTCTTGTACTTCTTGGTAGGGATCAAAAGCATGTACCTTGCTCGCCCATTCATCAAGAGTCAAATCTGGGATGCTTCCAACTTTGGTGTCAGCTTCATCTGTGCTTGGATAATCTTCTTGATCAAATGTTGAACAGTTGGCATTGATTTGGCTTGGGGTATGAGGCTCAATATGAAAGTTTGCAATTGGTTCGGATTTGATTGTGACCTTAGTACCATATCTTGTTCTGAAAAAACATGTGTGACCAGTCGGCAGATAAGTAGCCTCCAATTTTAGCTGTGAAATCCCTTGATAAATATATGGCAAAGAGTGGTGGCAAATCTATCACTGACACATCTTGCAAAACGGTAATGTTGGGGCATGCATGCAAGGTAAGATTCAAACGTTTAATCACTCCCACCGTTGCTCCTGTTGTCCCATCCAATTGCACTACCCCCTTTGATATGACTTCATATTGGAGACCCAGCTGATCAGCTATTTGCTTGGGCATGACAGAACTACTTGCCCCAGAATCAATCATGCAATTGTGTAGTAGTTTATCCCCAATGATTAATGAAACATAGAATGGAGGGGGTTTCAGAACTTTACCTTGTTGTCCTCCATGATTCCCTTCAAGCTGAGCAGCATTTGTGAGGACATTCTCTTGCATAGGGACATGTTGGTTCGAAGTTGACCAATTCTTCATGGCAGCTTGTAGAAGATCTCTTTGGCCTAAGATGGATAAAGATTCCCACATTGATATATTCACATTTGTCTTCTTCATTTGATCAATAATGCTAAATGGGGATGAAAGATCTCTTTGTTGTCCTTTAGCCTGCACATTCCTTTCTTGCCCATGGGCAGCAATAGTTGGCATTTGAGTTGGTTTAGAAGGTGGATTGGGTTGTCCTTACATGTTTGGAACTGTATTTTGCTTACCAAGACCTTGTGGAGTGATGGAAGGTTGTAGATCATTTGGAGCCAATGACTACCCTTTACCAATATTCCTCTTCTTTGATCTTGTGTTAGCTGCTACACTCTGAGAAATTGTTTGATTCATGCCACAAAAATCCTCAGCTTGCCAATTCACAAGTGCGGTATCATTTGGAGCTGTGTTTTGCTGAGATGTCCCTTGTTGCTGATTTGTTTCTTGACTCACTTCACCCTCTATGCTAGTAGTTGTCACCATCAAGGCTTGGTTCAAAGCACCATTGAAGCACATAGATTGGTTGTGAGGTTCATTGCATGGGAAACACCAATCATACTCTTGAGCTATGTTATTTTGCACTGGCACTAATGCTTTAGAAGTAGATGCAACATTGGGGTTATAGGACTGAAATGGTCTGTTAGTGGGAGGCCTTACTTGGCTTTGATTTGCAGCTTGATTGGGTGGCCTATTGGGCTGGTATGGTGGCCTATTAGGTTGAGCTTGAGGCTGATAAGAAGGTCTAAAGCTTTGGGCTTGCTGCCTCTTGAGTGTAACTAGCTCATTTCCCAAATTTTGCAATTGTTTCATGACCTCTTGGAGTTCATTTGAAGCACCAGAGGAGGAAATAGAAGTTTCATTTGAAATTTGATTTCTAGGAGTGGGAATAGGAGCCAAAGTGGGTGCTTGACTAGTGCTTGGATTTTCTAAGTTTGGATACAAGGGCATGGGAGGCCTAGGAGCCAACTTACCAAATTGAATAAGACAGTTTTTAGCCCTAATGGCAATGTTATAAGCAGCAGGTAAGGTTGTGCCTCCCATAGATTGAATTAGCATAGAAATATTATAATTCAAAGCCTTAAGTAATATAGAAAAGCACCTTCAGTTGTTGGCCTAACAACCACTAGAATCCTATCCCATGACCTTTGAAATTTGAAGTTGAAGTCAGTCAGCTGCTCATTGGGAGCTCTTTTGATAGTCGTCAATTGTTCTAGTAGAGACAAATTGTCTCCCTTTTCTCCAAACTGCTCATGGAGAACTATGCATAACTGATTCCAATTTTGGATAGAACCAGCTCCAAGGCTCCTAAACCATTACAATGCCTTCCCTTTGAACGAAGATGCCAACAATTTGACAGCAACATCCATTTCATTTATCTCATGGATTGCATGAACGTTAGCAATGTCTTTGACATGATCACTAGGAGTGGTATGATTTTCTCCAGTGAAAAATGGAATGTTCTTCAATGCTGCAATTGGAACTGGATTCTGTGCATTGAGGACAAGTGGGCTATTGCCAGTGAAGTTGACAAAAGGGTTTTGTTGCACCATTCTGATTGGCCTGAGAACCCTTGTTGATGCGAGAAAAGGTCTACTAGGTGGAGGTGTAGACAAAGTTCGGTTAGGTGGAGATGGTGATCTTCGTGGTCCCCTTCCTCTGCTTCCTCTGCTTGGTGATAGTTGCAAGTGGACAAATAGCCCCTCTTCTCGAGTATCAGACCTGGTTCGATTTCTTCTCATGCGCCTGGGCAACTTGTGCTGCTATACCACTGAATTCTATCCCTTCGAAGTCACCAGATGTGTTAGAGAATGAGCCTGAAAATGCTAGATATGCCAAGTTACACAACAAACCTGACAATATTAAAAATAGAATTTAAAACTTGAAGGATCTGAAAGATATAGTTCTTCAATTTGGTTATCGGGTCATGTTGTGCAACTACTAATCCCCAAAAGGTACAGGGGAAACTCAGGTCATGCAAGGCAACTGGGAAAACTTGAAATACTAAAAACCATGAAATTTTGAAAGTCAAAATCTCAAAAATATAAGAATACCCTTTTGAAGATTATCACCCGATCTATCAACTGGTAAAATTTTGACTTGTTTTGAGTAAGTTAAGTCCTTGAAAATTGATTTCGAAGTTCAGCCTAGAAAGTAAAAAAAAACTGAAATTGTAAAACCTGTAATTTCTAAGTCCAAATTTCTTGAAAATTCCTTCAAATCTTGTGGAATGACCTCTGGGTCCCACTGGGTGTGCCGAAACTATTGGTGACGAATCACATCACCCCTGAATGTCTGCAACTTGATGGGTTGAGACTCTCAGTGTGATTGCATAACATAGAGCTTTTCCCAAGTTTGGGACCCTGCAAAATCAGAAAAAGCTCTCCGGATGAAGGCCAGTTCCTATTACTCTGTTCAGATGCACATGTAAAAATGTAGAGGGTTTACTCAAAAAACCTAAACTAACTTTCCAAGGAGACAAGGTAAGAAGATGCATAAAATAAAACCTAAACTAACAAAGGTGATGCACCGAGGAATGAAGAACACCTATCTTGCCGATAAACACAAACCATTAAAATGCAATGCAAGATTATGCACAGATAACAAAATTTATAGTGAAAGATCAAGAAGGATGCAAATGAACATAGAGAGGGTTGAGAATCATCCACAGACATGCATTATTTGCTCCAAAGATGATACAATACACTACAAAATGCCAAGAGGCAAAGTTGCATTACAGTTTTAGATGGGAGGTTTGAACTCCACAAATTCACCTGCCAAAGAGAAGAAGTGAGGGGCAAAACAAGAATTTCCAACCTTTAGAAAGAAACCCCTCCTTACAATTTATAGGAAGAATGAGAGAGAAAAGAGAGAGGAATTCCAAATCTACGCCAACCACCTCCAAGTTACATTTAATTCATCTCATTATGGCGGTAGGTGAGAACCCTAGCAAACCTAAAAAATGGTGAATTGTGTTTTGCATTTTTGAAGAACTTGTTCTCACCCAATTAAATATATCCAATCGTAGTTGGACAGAGGACCTCGTAAGCTTTCTGAAAAGTCCAACCTTGCGTGAATCCGAGCTCCCTGTGAAAAGTTATGGCCATTTGAATATCTGCGCCAAGGTTTGCTTCCAGTCGGGGTGTCAATGTCAAAATGTTGCACCTCCTAAAGATGCGCCTCGGCACATCCATCCTCATGTCGACATACTCTTACCTGCGCCATAGGTGCATCCATTTTCATGTCGACATCTTCTGTTGTGCGCCCTCAACCTGCACCATGGGCACGGCTTTTGGCGTGTCAACATCTTCTGTTGTGCCATGGGCGCATCTATTTTCATGTCGACATCTTCTATTGTGCGCCTCTAACCTGCACCATGGGCGCAACTTTCGGCATGTCAACATCTTCTTACCTGTGCCATGGGCACATCCATTTTCATGTCGACATCTTCTTCTGTGCGCCCTCAACCTGCGCTATGGGCACGACTTTTGGCGTGTCGACATCTTCTACTGTGCGCCTCCAACCTGCGCCTGGGTGTGAATTTTGTCATGTCGACACTCTGTGTTATGACTATATTTACCCTAGGGGGAGACATATACAAAAGTTACCTCTCGGGTACTCAGCAGGGAAATCGGCTTGCAATTCCTCGCCATCGTTTTAAAAAGGAGGCAAAGTTTTAGTTCGACCTTTGCCTAGTGTTGCAGAGATCAAGCATGGTTATTTCTGAGTCTAAGTTATAGGGAAAATGTTTGAAAAATTTCTCCTATAAGTCTACAAATGTCATGACCGACCCTTTGGGCAGATGGAAAAACCAGTCTAAAGCCTTTCCTCCTAAACTTTGGGGGAATAATCGTAAAAGGTACGTGTCTCGATAGGCAACTTCCTAACATTGCATGTAAAATTCCTTGACATGTTCACGGGGGTCGCCTTTATTTTTATATTTATCAAACTTTGGGATTTCAAAGGATGACGGAAATGGTAAGCATGATATCTCTGTATTAAATGGATAAGGAAACAATTCTTCAAAGTTGAATTGTTTTGATTGTTTTTGTAGTCCCTGAATGGTGTCTTTCATAATTTTCCATTCTTATGCGAATGGAGAAGTGGGGGACGGTTTATCAAACATGTCGTGAGTATTGGAATCTAGAATGGGGTATTTTAATCTTTCAGCTCTAGTCGTTGCTTCCTCAAGTTTCTTTGTTAAGTCTTGGATTTTAGTGAATAACTCTGCGGCCGAAGAGCCATTTGCATTGTTTGGTATTTCGTTGTGATAACTTGATTCATCGTTGTCGATGATTTTGTTTAAATTTTTTGTCTCGAAGTCATGGGGTAGTTTTGCCCCCATGGCTAGGATGCGTTACAGATATTCATTTTTGTTTTGTTCTATCACCCTATTAACTTGTTCTTGTTCTTCATTGGTGAGTTCTGGTTGTGTGACTTCTTCATCGTCATTTTCATGATTGTGACTACGAGTGAATACCATGATGAAATGTGTCTGATTAAGCTGAAAAGTGGGTAGGAATTTTGAACAGATGTGATGAAATGAGAACTTGATTACGTTGGATTTAGCTCGAATAAGCTCAAGATGACTAATAAGGAGAGTAACTCAAACAAGTTATCTCAATATGATGATGATGTAACTTGAGATGACTTATTACAGAATTTGTTACACGTGTAGATTTGGCTTAAACAAGCTCCAGATTATTGATGGGGAGAGTAACCTGAAGAGGTTATTCGTGATATGGTTGTGATATAACTTAAAATGAGTTATGAAAGGATTTGTGTTGGTTGTGATTTAGATAAACACGATGGTGGATAGAATAATGAGTGAACTCAAATAAGTCACTCAATATTAGTTTGATATAGCTGGAAACAAGCTATGAAGGATGATTTGACAATTGACGATATGGGGAGTGAATGCTAGTCACTCAATATTAGTTGGATATAGCCGAAGACAATCTATGGTAGATGTATTGTTGGCTGAAGCGAGCTAATGAAATTGGTGTGATGTTTTGGTCTGTGTTGTTGGATCATTTGGATGTTTTCGCTTGGTATTGAATTGGTCGAGAACTTTTTTTTTTGTGGAACAGTTTGAACATTTACAATGAACACATTGATATCGGCTAAGTTTTATGATTAAAAAATGCTAAACTATTTTGTTTTCACACAGCAAGCAATCACATGGATCCAATTGTTTTGGCTTAGGAGGTAAATTCTTTAGGAATGATCATTGTTTCATACAATCATACAAGTATGTTGTGGAGTGATGGATGTAGGCTCTTATTACTCCAAAAAGATGCATCCTCCGATATACCCTAGTCCTGATATACCTAATTCTGTACGGGAAATCCTTAGAGCACTAGAGGAGACTCACCAAATCTTACTTGCCTGTTTCAGAGTGAATCACCACGTCCAAAACAAGTTTTGTGAAAAGGTGGAAGGTGATGGAGGGATGAATGTGTATGGCGTCCTTATAACTCCCTGAAGATTTACAAGGACGATGCACAGGCTTCGTTGTCACAACTACTTAGGCGTGACTCACATGTAGTGCATGACAACATTACCTATAAGTGAAGAGCAGGGACGAGGTAAATACCGAACATTCTGATGAGACTAGGTCTCAAAGTGCAATGCAGATGCAAATGTTGTTGGTGCATGGTAGTCAAGTCCATGTCACCGGTGTAGCTTTGGTGGTGATGAAATCCACCTTGTCTACGTGTAAAAACAAATGATAAAGTGATTAAACGCAGGGTTCTTTCCAACTTGAAATAAATCCTAGCAAAAAATAAGTGCGTACTTGGGCGTGCTAAAAAAATTAGTTTCAACAATTTTCTTTGAATGGTGGTACTTTTTATGGGTTTTTTTGTTTTTTTTTATGTTTTTTTAACAATATTTCAGTGATGCGGTCCTACATAAAACAAATTAGTAGTTATCCTGCAAACAAAATGTTAGAAAAGTGATCGTGGTTGTTTTTGATTTTCCAGATTATTCGAAGGCGCAGAAAAAGAGCATACACAACCAAAAACCAAACAATTATTGATAATATTACAAAGGAAAATAATGATTGAAATGATAGTTAGAAAACAAAGCAAGAGGATCCTAGAATGTTATAACAAGAAACTAAAAAAATTGCGACCGTTTCTAATTTTCTAGATCGCTCGAAGGCGCAAGAAAAGAGCATACGCGGATACAATTAGAATAGATTTTGTTTTTTTGAGTTTTTTTTCTTTTAAATGTTAATAATTATTGCAATTAATCATGATTGTGAAATAGCGATAATGATTATTTTCACAAAAAAGAAAAACGACGAAAGAAGAGTGTGAAAATGTTACCTAGAAGTGTTGTCGTGGAAAATCAAAATGTAAGGCAAAAAAAAAAATTTATTTGCGGAGCATGGGTGGCCTCACGTTTATGATTTCTAAGATCAATTTTAAAGTGTGAGGAAAGAGCATACGCATGAGGTTGTTATGTTAAAAAAATTAAAATTAAATTTAAATTTAAAAAATATATATATAATTTTTTGTTTTTTGTTAAAAAGATAGGTGTTAGAAGAAATGAAACCAAAAAATTTATGTAAGTCTAAATCAAAAAATTATTTTTCCATTGCATAGATCTTTTTAATACCTTTCCGTTAAAAAAAAAATGAAGTCATTTTGAGTTCGGGAGCAAAAGTTATGGCTTCCGGAAGATGGGCTACAAGAGCACTCTAAATGAAAATTTTGAACGTGAGAAAAACGCCCCGAGAGCTAGTTTTTTTAATTTTCTGACTTCTATACTTCACCTGAGAAGCTAAATTTTTGGCAGCAAGGTTTAAAAAGAACAATAAACAAAAATAAAGAGTTAGATCACAAAATGATTAACTAAAATGAAAGAAAGAAAAATGATTAACTTCCTACAAAATCAAAACTGAGAACTATTTGAAATGTAACCTCTGTGACGACCGTAGGAGTGAATATTTCCACCGTGATCCACAAGTATCTGGATCAGGTGATAGATGTTCGTCTGCTAAACATCAAGTGTCGAGGAGATCAAAGACAAGATGAGCGTTATTGTTTCCTTGTTGTTATAACCTGTAGATGCACCACAAGACACCGCACAACAAAAACACTACCCAAAGCGTGAAGGTTAACCAAAGAAGGCCATAAGGAACATAAAAGGAAATAATAATGAACAATAATAAACAAAGAACATATAAAACTACTAATTGGGAAATTAATGGTAACAGATCGAAAGTAACTGGGCGTGCCATAATGTAAGCTAGGAAAAATACACTACTAACGAGGAAGTAAAATACAAACAATATTACCTCCTCCTTCGCGTTCCGTAGCAAACCTCAGAATGGGCTAGGAAACTTTGATTAAGCCCTGATTGTGTAATATGTAGGTTCTTTTCTTCAAGATGGAGCAAGACCTTCCTATAAAAATGATCCTCTTACTTTGCACTAGATGGGGAAAAGGATTATGAGGCTATTTGGGCATTAGGACAAGGTAGAAGGATATTCTTTTGCTCAAAGGATGCAAGAACTTAGATAGGGCATTCAAGTTTATTCTCCGTGTCCTTAGAGGGGAGGGGTAAAGTTGTATTTATAGCCTGGGGGAGTGATTAACTTAAAGTAATTTAAGTAATCATGGTTTGAAAATGTGGGCAAGATTAGGTGAGTGGAGACCACGAAGAATGGGTGAGGATTTGATTTTGGATTTTTAATTCATAAGTGGAGGATTTTAGGTGAGTGGGGACCACGAAGAGTGGGTGAGGATTTAAATTTGAATTTTTAATTCAATAGTAGAAAAACATGGAGAATAACGACATGTGGTGAGGATTGGGTTATTTTTTGGATTTTGAAATGGATAATTAATCAAATTATATTTGATTAATTCGAAGTGTATTTTTGTGGGAAATGAGGAAGGGTAATTAATTGATTTAGGACATATGTGAAATTAGGGTGTCTACAAAACCAAACCATATATGGTACAACATATGTCAAGGAAGCCAATAAGTGCCTAGATCCCAAATATCCATGACTAAGGTAGTGCCTTTATTTGCAAAAAAAATGGGCTTTGTATTTAGATTTTACACCAAGAGGATTATTGTTAGCTTGAATGATCCAGTTTTACCACGAGCTTGAGTTGGGGATGCTCAATCGATGTCAAAGATAATTGTGGCACCACTATAAAAGGAGATTCATTTCTTTCCAAGCTACCCATATACGTCTAAGAGGAAGAGAAGCTAAAATATTAAAAAATGAGCAAAATACAATCCTCTGAAAGGGTAGAGGTCCATTAGTGTTTATGAGTGGAAAGTTTTACATCTTATTTGACAAGGATCTTTCATGGTTCAATACTTTGAGTAGCTCACCCAAACTAATTGGTAACAAAACATTTCTCTTATTGTAATTTAGGGTTAATAATGCCAAGATTGCTTGCAGATTTAGGTTGAGTATAAATATTTGAAACAATGGAAACTATTCCTTTTTCACCTAAATTTTTGGTTCAAAGGAAGTTATAGACCGTTAGAAAAAATTTGTAGTATGTTGATTTAGCGGAGAACCAATAAGAGGAGTAATAATTATGGTTCGCCAAAAAATTGATTGATAATAATCAGCTTTCCTGCCAGAGAGATAAACTTACATGAGCAGTTTTCAACATTTTCTTGAATTATATGGACCTATTCATCTTATCCCACATATTACGAAGTGATAGGTGGATACCAAAGGAAATAGTGAGGTAACAAGTAATTTCCTATGGGTGATTATGTGTTAGGTCCTATGTAACTGTGAAATCTTCGGACCACCTTTGATGAGTATGACTTTATTTTTTTATCATGTAGCTTGGACTTGGACACTTCACAATAAACACTGAGAATTGTTTGAGGATTAGTTCTCTCTTGTTTAGTGTTATGTAAAAATAGTAAGGAATCATATGTGAAATAAGAGTAAGAGCATAGGCACCATATGGAATGGGAATTCCTTTTATGTCTCCTTGATAGTGAGCTCGATGAATCATATAGTCAAGAGTATCAGCTACAATCACATACAAAAAGGGGCTAGTGGGTATCCTTAGTGTTGGAGGTCGAAGGACGTTATGAGACTGCAATTGACCATGACCTATGATTATGCCTCTACGAAAAGAATTTGAATATGCTTCTTGAAGCGAGGACCGAATCCCAACCACTCAAGCATTTTGAGAATGAAATACCATCATATCCAATCATAAGCTTTATCAAAATCAAGCTTAAGCAAAAATGCATCTTGGTGGGTATATTCATCCCATTAAGTTGTTTCCCTTGCAAAGAGGAGATTATCAAGGATGTATCTTCCTTTAAGGATTGGTAATGGTAGAGATTAACTATATCTTAGGTAACATATTCAAGCTTCGTAGCAATAACCTTAGTAATGAATTTTTGTGATACATTAATTAAAGCAATAGGGTGTCAGGCGTTGACCATGTCCCTATTTATATATTTTTAAACAAGTTTGATCAGTTTATGATCAATGATGGCTTCCAAAGAACAATTAGCCTCTTCCTCTTTATAAACATTAAGTAGGCCACATAGCTTGGAAGAAATCAACAGGGGGGTTGTCCAATCCAAGTGTCTTTCAATTTTCATTCCCACAACGTAACTTTGAGATCAATTAAAATAAGTTGAGAAGGTGAATGATGGTTGGATCCACCTTATAGAGACTGTCATCCCATAACTAGTCTTCCAAAAAAGATTCATAATTAGTATGGAAATCCTCTTCCCAAGGGAGTTTTTTGTAATGCTGGAAAAAAAACTCCCTTGATATCGTCAAATAAGGAGACTTTCTCTTCATTCTCCAGAATAAAAAAAACTTGCTTGTGATGGTTTTTAGATTACACGTAATTAAAAAATAGTTAGATCCACAGTCCCCGTAATGGATCCAAAATAGATGAGCTTAAAGGCTCCTTGCTCCCTATAAACTTAAAATTTCCTGAGGTCATATTCAATTTTAGTAAGTACAGTTTATAAATCGTAAGGATGGTACTGAAGATCCAAACGAAACTAAGCAAATTTTTTTTAGTGTGGATTATTTTTTATGTCTCTCTTTAGCCATAAATTTTCCATAAACCATGAGAAACTTAATAGTTCTAGTTGTGGCTTCCCACCAAATAATCCAACCTATGGATGACATAGGTTGAGGTTAGAGCTCCCAATTAGAAATAATAAGTGTAATGAAATATGAAGAAGAAAAGTGGGACATATTCATCTTGAAGGGGAGTTAAATGTAGGGGGTAGTGTTGTCACTTTAAAGTTGCACCCAATATGCATTAACTTGATCTCATCTACAACATGGAGTTATTTCTACGTGTGGGACCTACTTGCTCATAAATAACCCTCCAAAGAGGGTCAATTCCCTTCTTAACAATGTTTGAATCTAATCAAACACCATATTCTAATATCAATTTACTACTGATTGGGGTGAAAAGAGAAAATGTGTACTAAAATGAAAGGTGGTGATACACCAAAGTATAAAAACTCTCCAACTTGCTTGAACAACACAAGAAACCTCTAAAATGATGAAAAATCATATAGGTAAGAGAAAGAGATAACCAACACTCTAAGGGATAAGAAATGTCTACAATTCACCTCGGAACATGTTCAAAGAGCCTAATAATCCACACATATACTTGAAAGTCATATATATACACAATATTACATAAATGAAAGAGACAAAAACCGGTTCTTTTAATGAATTCAAGGCTAAAATAGGATATATACATTACAAACGAGACCAAATCTTCTTTTATTACAATAAAAAGTGTTTTTCTATCTTAATACAATAAAAAATTACAGTCCAGAGAAGGACTAAGCCCTCACCCATATCCAAGAATATAGGGAAGATTTTTATGAATTAGACCTTCTTGAATGCCTTAAATATTGTTTTTTTACCAAATCGAGACTTCTTGGGGCGATTTGGAGACAAACATACTAAATTTTAGGGGTCATGATTAAGTCTTCCATGCTTGAAAATATCTAAAAGAGTTTGAACTCACTATGCTCGTTTGGAACATTCAAAAAATCAAGGTAAACACAATTGATCTTGACCTATTCTCACTACTTAGATCCCTTGTTAGGCACCATCCATTACACAAAGTTGATAACAGAAATACTTGCCCATGAAAAGTTCTTGGAACATGCTTTGATGAGGTTGTACAACACTAGGAGTATGTTTCTCCGCTATTTCAGGGTATCATGAAGAGGTCTTCAGCTCTCAAACACCTTTTTGACCCATGTGTGGCATAGAAATAGTCTTTTTGCAAACCTAATATGGATACATCCCTTAAGAACACTTGTAAACCCTCCTATCTCAACATATTCTTCCCTTTAAGGTCTGCTGCAAATCGAGTGAGGTTGTTTGATATGATTGATTTTCTTACTAGATGATTTAATCTAATTTGAATCAAATTTTATTTTAGAGAAACTTACTATAAATAATATTAAGGTGATTACATATAATAACATGTAAGCAATAAGCATTCAAAGATGTAACACCCTAAGCAAATGAAAGGAGAAAGATGACTTGGTTGATTCTGTGCAACCTGGGAATGATCGAGATTATCCGCTAGAACAGGCTGGAAATAGTGTTAAAATGGCTTGTCAAGGGTTTAGAAACCCATGAATGTTGGGGACAAAAGCACCTGTGAGAGGGTAGGACTACTGTTTCACCTGATTTCTTAGTTTTCTGAGAAGTACTTGACGAAACAGATAAGGTAAAGGTGGTAAGAGGAATACCTAGTTTGGGATGGTTGAAGGTTGTATGTGCACGCGTATCTGAATTCTGAATCAAAGTGATTGTGAGACCTTCCTTTTGGCTAGGAGGAACTACCTATATAAGAACCAAAACAAGACCACAAAAGAGAGTTAAATGATATATCAGTGGACTGCCTAGCATGTGCTAGATCCTGGAAGTGTGATACTTCCTAGATGGTTGTCAGTCCACTGTTTAAAACAATTTAATGCTGAAATAAAGTAAATATTGTCCTACTATAGTTTAATATGATTTAGGCATCTCATACAAAACACAATAGGCTAGATCTAATCTAACAGGCTAGGCTAGAAGGAGATCCAGAGGTCAAGTAGGTTGGTTATAGGTGAATCTGAGCTAACAGGCTAGGTTAGATATAGATCTGAAGGTCAAATAGGTGTTCAGGTAGGTATAGGTCAGAAACAGGTTGTTATTCTGGTCAGAGATCAGGTGACACATAGACCATAGAGACCGATGGTTTCTACAAAACCGATGACGATTTGACTGTAACCAAGATGATGGTTAGAGAGAACCAACGACAGTTAAGTCGGGGACTGGTGGAATCACACAGTCTGGGTTTTTGGAGTTTTGGGGGAAAAGTGGAGTGGGTAGAAGGTAGGGATTGATCACAGAGGGGGTGTAGATATGTTACGAAGGTTTGAGATTACTGAGGAGGTCAAATAGATAATTGGGCCAAGGTATTAAGATGATTGGGTATGGAAGGTGGCTGTAGCTGGAGAGAGGGAATGGACAGAGGGTAAAAGACTAGGTTCCTTTACCACAAAGACTACAGCTGATGATAAGAAAATGAAACAGATGGAAGGAGGATACTTACTCTTCTGTGAGGTACAGGTCTAAAGAATAATGAAGAAGTTGCTTGTTGGAGAATGTTGGGAAGAAAGCCTCACTATTGTGCCAGTGTATTTGGTTGCCTTTGTTGATCACCAATCAATCTTCATTCTGTTGTCACATCTAAAGAGATCGAATCTGAGATCAGAAGTTTTCTCACCAAACAACAACCCGTATTACAAAGATGTAGATGGGGCTAAATAGGCCATTTGGTCCATTCCGGTATAACCGGTGTTGGTTTAGGGGAACCAGACGTTGGTTTAGAGTGAACCGACGTCGGTTTGGGTGAGATATCTTAGGTTGTTCAAAAGTTTCCTAGGAAGTTGTTCCACCATTTGATAAGGGTCTCTTCCTTTCTCGGGGCAAAAACCGACCTTAGGAGGCTTTTTAAATGTGAGGTGAGGGGATGGGTGTAATGTTAGGTTTTATTTAGGACATTGGTTTAGGGTTTAGGTTAATGGGTCAAATGATGGGGGTGGTTAGGTGAGGTGCATTTAATAAAGGAAATTATATTAAATAGGTGTATGAGGGTGGTGAATTAATTTAATGTAAATAATTAAATTAATATGTGTGTGGGTAAAAGGTCATTAACTTAATTAAAATAATTAAATTAATATGTATGGAGATAAATGGCATTAATTTAATTAAAGTAATTAAATTAAAATGTGTGGGGTACAGGAGGTAGGTGCTAAAGTGTTGAGGATGAGGAAATGATTATAGGGTTGTGGTAGGGGACCAAGGTGATTATGGCACAGATTTCAGTGTCTACATTTTTCCCCTTCTTGTTGCGTAGCTTGTATTGGTAAGCAACGTGAACAAGAATAGAGTGTGGTTGTCCCAAGTGGGAATGAGGGTGATCCCCCCCTCAAACCAGGAACTAATGAGGTGACAGGTGACATTGGCGAGTGGTTTGATAAAAGTGGATGTGAAGTAGAATGATGAAGAAAGGAATGGAGTAAAGGGAAAATTAGGCACATAGGTAAACAGGTAAACGGGCCAAGGTCAAAGGGTGGCAGTTATGGTTGAAGAGCTTGTAAACTCTACATCGTCTAAGGTCAATAGGTTTATCTAAACAAGGTTTAAGTGATTTCGGTATCCAAGGTATAAGATAAGGTTCAGGAAACACAACGTAGTGTTAGGTGCATATAGGAACAGGTTTAGGTATGTTCCGGTACACCAAAGGTTGAAGTAGGGTATAGGATAAACAATGTAGGTTAGGGTCATGGTACACCAAATAGGCTAGGTAAGGTCATTAGGTCAAACAACACAGGTAACAGTGTCGCAAGGTATAGCGAGCACATTGGGTCAAAGGTCACAAATAGTTTTCTGGGTCTAGGTAGATAGGTCACAACATGGGTAAGGCCGAGGTAGGGGTAAAAGAAGGAGATGTCAATGGTTAACAAGGTGAGGTTAAAGAAGGTGGAGGGCTAGAGAAGAAGGTAAAGTGATCCAGGTAGGTGTAGGGGAGGCAAAAGAAAAAGGAGGTAAGGAAAATGAGGTCAATGTGAGGGTAATGAGTAGGCAGGGTAATCGACAGCGGTTGGGATGAACCGATGACGGTGGAGAGGAACTAACGGAAGTTGGCTAGGGTAGAAGACTGACATCGGTCAAGGGTGAACCGACGTCAGTTGAGTCGGGTAGGGTATAAAAAGTGGAAAACCCACAGTTTTAAAATTCATTTGTGCATTGTTAAGGAGAAGAAGAGGAAAAAAAGAGAGCAAAGAGGGAGAAGTCAAAAGAGTACGGTAGAGAGATTGGTTAGCGAGCCACATAGGCGAGATTGAGTGGGTGAGAGGTGGGGCCACGAGATCGGATCGAGCGAGGTGATTGGTGGAGAGAATTGGAGGTCATTTGAGGATGGTGGAGGATGGAGAGGGATCATGAGGAGTAGGCGTGAAGGCCGGAGGTTCCACCATGATGGCAGTAGTGGGATCAGGTAGGAGTTAAACCTTTGTGATTGATTTGTGAGTTAATTTGGTAAAAATATGAAAAATGTGAAAAATGGGGGTTGTTGGGGGGGAAAGAATTTCAAAATGGGAAAAATAGAGGGCAATGGGAATGAGGAAGGGTAGGGGGTAGAGAAAAAGGGTAATGTAGGAATAATGAGGGGTGTAAGGAAGGAGTTGGGTGGGTAGAATGATTAGGAAGGGAAAAAATAGGGTTGGGAAGTCAGGGGCAGGTGGCAGGATAGTGACCGACGTCGGTCGACTTGTGGCCGACGTCGGTGGATAGTGACCGGTAAGGTCACAAGAACAGGGACTAGTGCCGGTCAAAGGGTGACCGTGGCCAGTCAAGGGAGACCATCGGTGATGGGGATAATCAAGGTTGGTTAATCCTAAGTGTAAATTGGGACAAAAAAGGGAAGAGAGTAAGGGTAGGGTGGGAAAGAAGTTAGGTGAGAGGGGAAGGGTGTAGGGTGAGAAAGTAGGGTAGGTGGGTAAGGGTTGAGGGTGGTTTCGGGTGAGGGTAGGGTAGATAGTTTTGGGTGGATGGGTTTGGGTAGGTGTGGGTGAGGGTTAGGGTAGATAGGTAGGGTAGATAGGTGGGTTTAGGGTAGGTGTGGGTAGATGGGTTAGGGTAGATAGGTAGGGTAGATAGGTTTGGGTAGAGGGTTCTGGGTAGGTAGGTTCAGGTGGATGGGTTTGGGTAGGTTTGGGTGAGGGTTAGGTAGATAGGTTTGGGTGGATGGGTTTGGGTAGGTTTGGGTGAGGGACAAGGCCAACGGGATGGGGGTGGGGAAAGAGATTAGGTCAGGATGTGGGGTAAAAATAAGGTAAGTTGGGAAGGTGGACTAATATATTGCTTTTGTGGGATGCAGGCCCGAGACGAGCTGTGGATGAGGGCCCGGGTGCCACCCTTGTTATTGACAGTATGGGTGATCACGATGCAGGTGGAGTGGCAGCATGTGGCAAAGGTGGGATTGATAGGTGTGCGCTATTGGCATGTAGTCTGGGAGGTGAGTCTTATGGTTTCCCTCATCGATAGATGGGACTCGCCAACCAACACCTTCCATTTGCCAACGGGTGAGATGACGATCACCCTAGAGGATGTCTACAGGATCCTGCGGTTGCCCATATTGGGGGCCCAGGTTTATTCCATCTCTTCAGAGGTGTCTGAGGAGCTACTAGCACCCATTTTTGGTGAGGGTGTGGCAGATCTGACATTCCATAGCGCTAGCATGAGCTATGGAGTGATGTATAGAGCTCATCCAAAGGAGATGAGGTTAGTGGTACTCATGATGGAGGTAGTGTGCTGCTTCGCACTACCAGATGCAGGGGGGGAGATTCTTGAGGTCACTGATGGGCATCCTCCATGACATGATGATATAGTGGACATGGTTCACATGGGCACCTGCATTGCTGAACAGGTGTATAGAGAGCTATGGGCCTACGGGTGATTGCGGAGATTCAGCATCTGCTGCATTGTATTACTACATTGTTGGGCTTACGAGCACATTGTTTGTGTTTGACCAGTGGGGATGCCCCAGGAAGATGCATTCCCATGGAGAGTTTTGAGAGTGGGGTACAGGCAGTGGGTACTGGCTATGGGAGAGGCCGAGGTGCCAGAGCTACTCATGATGTAGCTTATTACAGGAGGTTGTTGGAGGGGCTGTCAGGGTGGACATCATTTGGAGGCCATATGTGGGCTTCCCCTCATACAGACAGATGGCCACGGAGCTAGCTGGGCTACAGATACATCTGTGGATAGAGGGGAGGAGAGTAGGAGAGCATGAGTGGATACCCGTAGAGTGGGTTAGATGCTAGTTTGGATTGGTCCAGGGTGTACCACCTCCATTCCCTCAGTACCAGAGAGATGATGTGGAGAGACCTATGTCTCCACCATGACCCACAGTGCTGACTGGACAGGAGGAGTAGCCAGTAGATGTACAGATTGATGATGTTGGGGTTGCAGATGGGTACAGGCAGTGGTGGGTGGCACAGCTGAGAGCCGTACCACCGAGGCCAGGGCAGCTAGACTTAGCCACCATCACAGTTCAGAGAGACGCCCTACAGGGGCAGGTGGCTACTTTGGTGACGCAGCTTGGGATCATGCAGGGGCAACTTACAGGTTCAGAGGCACAGTTTGCCATATTACAGGCCTAGATAGCTACGTTGTAGGCTCAGGCAGGGCAGGGATAGGTACCTACGTAGGTGGAGGTAGGGGGAGATGGAGATGGAGAGGAGGTAGGTAGAGATGGAGGGGAGATATCCTGCTCTATAGGCACAGGTGCAGGATTTACAGGGCCAGTTGGCCACAGCACAGGGGTAGGTGACGGGTCTACAGGGCCAGCTGATAGTAGCACAGGCACAGATTACTACCCTACAGGCCCAGATACAGGCACATGCACAGATTCCAGGGCCGACTCAGGCTCTAGTACCAACACAGGGCTCAGTGCAGGTTCAGGGACAGGGTCCCATTATACAGGTACCCACGTAGGTAGCGGGACCCATGGCACCTCCACAGACAGTGCCCATAGCCAGGTTCAGAGATGCCCTAGGAGAGGCATGGTATTACTAGGATCATTTGTTAGCTGTCGGGCTAGATGTGCCCTCCTATGCCAAGTACAGAGCACAGCAGGCCTCCAGTGAGAGGACTAGATCCTGCACTCATAGTGTGGAGAGTACAGGGGGCCGGCGAGCCTAGGGACAGGGTCATGGTGAGGCCACTAGTGTGCAGAGGCTAGCCCCAGGTGAGGGGCCATCAGTAGGAGGTGAGGTAGGTTCCGGGCCCTAGACAGGTGTGGCAGAGGGGTCGAGAGAGACACAGTCACAGGGAGCATTCCCCGACATCAGATGGGGAGATGATTGACCTGCTATGGACTGGCCTACGTGTCTGAGTCATTTTTGTATGTATTATATATGAGACCGGCCTGCGTGCCGAAGAGATTTTGTATTTATTATTGTTTTGTACATGATACCGGCCTGCGAGCTTGAAGATATTTTTGTATTGATTCATTCATTCTTTTTGTATATATGAGACCAACCTGCGTGTTGATGACATTTTGTATTGTATATCAGCCTGCGTGCTGACATTTTTGAGATGATGGCCATGATGAGATAGAGCATGTATTTTGAGATACACAGTTATTGATTTATATGGATGAGATTCATGGTATTTGGTGATGTGTTAATGTGTTTAGGAGATATTGGTTTATGGCTTGTGTTAGATGAGATATGGATTTGTTACTTTGATATGGATGAGATTAGGTGAGTTAGCCATGACGGAGTCAGGTCAGTTTAGGCATGGATCGAGTCAGGTCAGGTTAGGCATGGATCGAGTCAGGTGGTTAGGCATGGTTGAGTTAGGTTGGTTAGGTATGGATTGAGTCAAGTTGTTTAGGCATGTTGAGTCAGGTAATTTAGTCATGGTTGAGTTGGGTTATAGGCATGGATGAGTCAGGTTGTTTAGGCATGGATCGAGTCAGGTTGTTTAGGCATGGATTGAGTCAGGTTGGTTTAGGCATGGATTGAGTTAGGTTAGTTTAGGCATGGATCGAGTTAGGTTATTTAGGCATGGTTGAGTCAGGTTTTTAGGCATGGATTGAGTCAGGTTGGTTTAGGCATGGATTGAGTCAGGTTGGTTTAGGCATGGTGGAGTTAGGTTGGTTTAGGCATGGATGTTCATTTCAGTATTTTGATAACAAATGGAAATATAAATGCATGAGATGGTGTAAAATGTGGAAAATGTTGGTTATGTATGAAAATGTGAAATAATATAAGTGGTAAAAGTTATGTGGTATATGGTTTAGATGTCAAGGTTTTTGATATGAACAGGAAATCAGGTAAAGGGGGGAAAATGGTTAGGGTAAAGAATGGCCGAGCTAACCTTCTAGGGCCCCATGCCCTGGAAGTGCTGCCTACATAGTCCCGGTGAAAAGGGACCTCAGGCCGATGTAGTTCTCCCATAAGCTAGGAAAGAATATGAGAAGATAGAAGAATAGGTAGTGAGGTTGATAGTTAGGTTGGATTCGAGGTCATAGGTATGATTAGGTCAAGGTCAATTAGGTTAGGTGGAATATAGGTAGATAGGTATGGGTGATTTTAGGTCGATAGGTAGTGTTGATTCTAGGTCATAGGTATAATTAGGTTGAGGGCATTGATGTTGGGGTTGAGAATAGGTAGATAGGTAAAGGTGATTTTAGGTTGATTGAGGTGGGAGAAGAAAAATCCCAAAAGACAGGTGTCGAGGTTCTAGTCCTATATAGGAAGATCAAAAGGTAATGAAGAAGAGAAAAGATAAGAGGGGGCAAGAAAGCCACCCGATTGGCAAGGATCAAAATGTATGAAACACATCTACAGATAGGCTAGTGAACATAAGACCCTAAAGACATTGCATGATTGATTACTCTAAAGGTGAAGAATAGTCACAAAATCACCAAATGTCATAGGTTCAGCAGGTCCCTTGAGGCAGTATGAAGTGAAAAGACAATGGGTAAGGAGGTGAAGGTAATTGGGTCATAAAATGGGAAGTAGAATGCCTTGGGCAATAGAGCCAAGATCACAATAGGCAAGTCCATGACGAAAAATTTTATTTTTCTTTTTCTTTTCTTTTTTTTTGACTTTTTAGATAGACTGATCGATGCGGGAAGTCTATACGGGATGAATATATGTCTCCTTGAGGTCTTCGCAAAGCTGATCGATGCGGGAAGCTTCTGAATTTTGATTTTTGAGAAAATAGTCCTCTTTTTGGAAAGACTATGTAGAGAGTTGTGAGATTTTTATAGCTGTCCTTCGAGGGAGCAGTCTACTTATAGCGACAATTGAAGGCGGAAGATGTCCTTTTGAGGGATTCATCTTTTATATTGGAAGTTTGACTCAAGGAGTTGATCCCTTATATTGGAAGATGTCCTTCTGAGGGATTCATCTCTTTTTTTTGGCTTTTAAGTCATGGACGAGACTATAACGAAGCATTTGGTTCTTGTTGAGAAGGCAAGGGTGAATGACCATGGGATCTCATCTAAAATAAGATGAAAAGTATCCATGAGAATCATGCCATGTGCAGAGCCGTGGTGCACATATTTAAGATAAGGCAAAAGGGTGACGGGTAATCACATGATTCTTGTTTAGTCATTGGAGATGAGGTGTGGAAAATAAAAAGGTAAATGGCGCTCAAGGGACGAGCATGAACTAGATAAATAGTGATGTAGGACTAGAAGTCAACAGTAGAATGGTCGAAGATGCAAGGCATTGAGGGGCTCAGGTTTGGGCTTACCATCAAGTGAAGACAAGCGATAAGCACCTGATCCATAGTCATGGGTCACGATGTATGGTCCAAGCCAATTAGGAGAAAATTTGCCCCGTTTTCTTTTTTCTGCTTTGGTTACATGTTGATTTTCCTTGAGGATGAGATCACCGACCTTGAAGGTGCATTCATGGACACGTTTGTCATAGGCATGCTTGATGCATTTTTGGTAGACTTGGAGATGGTCGAGGGCATGAAGACGACGTTCGTCTAATAACTCAAGTTGTGCTAAACGGTCTTGGCGAAAGTCATCATCAGTAAGCATATCTTGAAGAGAGATACAGAGAGACGGGATCTGGACTTTGAGAGGCAAAAATAGCCTTGGTACCATAGACCAGAGAAAATGGGGGGGTAGCAGCAGTGGAAGTACGAATACTAGTACGGTATGCCCAAAGAGCGAAAGGAATGTGCGTATGCCAATCCTTCCCAGTATCGTTAACCACTTTCATGAGAATTTTGTTTAGGGTTTTGTTGGTGGATTTGGCTTGGCCATTGGTTTGTGGGTAATATGGTGAGGAGAAGCTAAGCTAGATACCGAAAGCGTCGCAAAGTTTTTGTAGAGTTTTTTTTTGAATTGTTTTCCATTATCAGTGATAAGGCGATGTGGAACACCGAAGCGACAAATAATGTGATGATTGATGAACTCACATATTTTCTCAGCTTTAGTGGAGATGAGGGGTATGGCTTCAACCCATTTGGTGTAATATTTGGTAGCGGTGATGATCCATTGATGTCTTAGGGAAGAGTGAGGATTGATCTCTCCGACAAGATCCAAACCCCATTGAGAGAAGGGCCAAAGGTCACGAGTGACCTGTAAGGCATGACTAGGTGTGTGATGAAGATTGGCATGTTGTTGGCATTTTACACAATGCTTAACGTAGTCACAACAATCATGATTGAGGGTCGACCAATAATATCCTAGGTGAAGAATGCATTTAGCAACAGCAAGGCCACTGAAGTGACCTCCGCATATGCCATCGTGAACTTCTTTAATGGTATAGGGGATTTCAGAGCTGGTAAGGCATCGTAAGAGAATACCATCAAAGCCTTCATTTATAGAGAAGGCCACCCATGATGACATAACGAGAGGCCTTTTTGAGAAAGGCGTGTTGTCCATTACGTGTGAGATCAGGAGGCAATATAGAAAGGGAAAGGTAGTCTGCAAGCTACTTATACCAAAGGTCTTGTGTGTTTAGTGAGGCAGTTCAGACGAGGTTAACACAACAAGATTTATAAGAAGGTCTCGGTATGCATTTTATGGTAACAAAGATGTCTGAATCGGCAGGTGAAGCGGGTATTTGGGAAGCGAGGCAGGCCATGGTATCCACAAATTTATTGGTGGATCATGGAACGGTTTGAATTTTATAGCGGTCAAAGGTAGTCAACATGATGTTGACGTAACGTTTGTACTCTTGAAGTATTTCATTATGACACTGATAAACACCATTGACTTGGTTTACTACCAGTTGAGAATCACCAAAGATATTAATGGATCTGACATCTAAGGCATAGGCAGTCATGAGACCCAATACGAGTGCTTCGTATTCGGTGATATTGTTAGTGCATTCGAAGTTGAGTTTGAATGATAAGGGCATGGGTTCACCATCAAGAGGAATGAGGATAATGCCTGCACCACCCCCACGCTAACATTTGGAACCATTGAAGAATAAGGTCATTTGGTAAGGGTCATCATCCAAAGAGAGGTTAGCAATGGATTCATCAGGGAAATCAAAATTCGAAGATTGATTCCCAGAAAGAGGCGCATCAGTGAGCTGGTCAGCAATGGCCTGGCCCTTGATAGATTTTTGGTGGATGAATTCTAGGTCTAGGTCAGCAAGAAGCATGAGCCAATGTGCACATGTTGATTTTGGTAAGGTTTAGCATACATGAAGTGTAAGGGGTCAGTGTTGGTCACAACATAGGTTTTGTGGTTGAGTAGGTAATGGCGAAGTTTGGTGGCAACAAAAACTAAGGCTAAGCAAAGTTTTTCAGGGTGAGTGTATTGGGTTTCGTAGTCCAGAAGGGTACGGCTTATGTAATAAACCACCTGCTCCCTATGTTGTTCATCACGATGAGCGAGCATGGCCCCTAGAGAGTGATCGGTAGCTGAGATGTATAGGTAGAAGGGTTGGTCATCTTTAGGTGGAATAAGTACGGGTGGTTGGAGAAGGTATTGTTTTAAGGCCTTAAAAGCTTTGTGGTAGTCATCATCCCATTTGAAAGAGACATCCTTTTTGAGAAGGTGATGAAATGGTTGACAATGATTCAGAGAGTTGGGAAATAAATCAATGAATGGACTGCAATTTACCTTACAGGCTACGAAGTTGTTTAAGGTTAGTGGGTGGAGGTATTTCAAAAATGGCCTTGACTTTAGCAGGGTCAACTTCTATACCACGTAAGGAAACAATAAATCCCAGGAGCTTTCCTGAGAGAACCACGAAGATGCACTTTTTAGGTTGAAGGTAGACGTAATATTTAATGAGGTGATCAAATATGGTTTTGAGGATGGTGAGGTGCTTGGTGACGTTTAGATTTGGCCAAGAGATCATCCATGTAATCTTCCAATACGTGATGCATGATATCATGGAAGATGTAAGTCATAGCCCGCTGATATGTAGCACCAACATTTTTAAGGCCGAAAGGCATGACTCGATAGCAGAAGGTCCCCCAAGGGGTAATGAATGTGGTTTTGTGTTGATCCTCTAGGGTGAGCAAGATTTGGTTATAACCCGAGAAACCATCCATAAGTGATAACATCTCATGGCCAGTGGTAAGGTCAACCAACTGGTCAATACCAGGCAGAGGAAAATCATCTTTAGGGCAAGGCAAGGTTGAGATCATGGAAATTGGTGCAAATGTGAAGTCCCCCTGTCACCTTAGTGACAGGGATGATGTTAGAAATCCATTGGGGGTAATCGATGGGTAAGATGAAGGAAACTGAGAGAAGGCATTGAAGTTCTTCTTTGACAAGAAGAGCAATGCGAGGGTGCATTTTCCTCAACTTTTGTTTTATGGGTTTGGCATTAGGAATGGTTACAATATTGTGGACCATGATAGTGGGATCAATGCCAGGCATGTCAGCATAGGACCAAGTGAAAGCATGGCTATGATTTTTAAGAAAAGAAGTGAGGGCTTCCTATTCAGCAGCATCCAGAGATTGGCCAATCTTGAGAATGTGGGGGTCATCCTGAGTGTGGATGTTGACTTCGATAGTCGATTCATTCAACATTGTTTGCATCTCAGAAGGTAACGACCGGTGAATATAAGAGTCTTCAGCACCAAGGTAGGTGAGTATGGACTCATCATCCTGACATTGAATGACATTAATAGAAGGAGTATCATCCCCTATCATGTCAGGATACAAGAAAGGAAGAGAGGAAGGAGCCTCGCCATCACGGTGATAGGTCAGAGGCCCCAAGGAAATGGTATTTATGGAAAAAAAAGGTAGGAGGGATAGATTCAAGATCCATCGACTCCGTTGGTGAAGGGGTGAAGGTGGGGTAGGTGAAGAAGGTGGAGAGGGGTCAATGTCTTCAATGAGTTCAATACGGGGCTTTTTGGTAGGTAGTTTGGTAAAACTGATTCCACTACGATCATTGTGTTTACGTGTGGTACATGAAATAATGGTGTGATGACCTTTCTCATAAAGGCCAAAGCCGAAACCCTTCCAGGCACAATGGTGTAGGAAAGTTTGAGCAAAGCGACGGTTGGTAAGCGACTGAAGGTCAGCCGAAAAAGGTCAGGTTTGTGATGGTGGTTTGGGTGTGTAAGTGGAAATGTCAAGTCCCCCATAGGTAAGATGGGTACGGAGGTGGGGAGGACCATAAAGGAGATGCTCGCCTATGCAGTGATCATAGTGAGGATGTTGGTGAAGGTTTCCATACTCTTGTGGAGTAAGGAATGTATTGACATTGTACAGGCGATACTCCCCCATAGTGAGGCATTGAAAAACACCTTCCAAGGGATCAGTGGTTGATATATTGGTGGCTGGAATGGAGGAAGCATTAGAATTTAGATCGGTGGAGGTGTCAGTTAGTTGGGAAGATGATGTGTGACTGGTAGAAGTGACAGCAGCGGTGGGAATAGAAGATTTGGGTGAAGGTGAGGTTGCAATTGCACTGGTGGATGGGGTCATGTGTGAAGAAGATGTAGGTAGGGAGGTAGATGCCTTAACAAGTACAAGGACATCATTGGGTTGGTAAAGCATGTTACAGGTTTTGAAAGGTGATGGGTCAGCTGGAATGGTATAGGAACGTCCTTCATGTTTCGAAATTTTACACATCGGTGCAAAGTAGAAGGAACACAACCCATGGCACGAATCCAGGGTCTACCGAGTAATAAATTTTATTGAAACTCCCCTTCCAAAACATAGAACAACTTGGGAATAGTACGGGGACCCACATGAACGTGGAGGATGATAGTGCTGAGTGTAGAGGTAATAGCGTCATTGAATGAACGTAACATGACTGGATGTTTATGCATGTAGTTGTTAGGTATGCACATTTGTTTGAATGCGTGAGAGGAGATGATGTTAATGCTAGCGCCCCCATCGATCATAACACGTCAGATGCGTGTATATTATCAATATGGATGGAGATGAAAAGTGTAGGATTTGGGTCATCGGTTTGGTGGGGGATAATTTCGTCATCCGAGAAACTAAGGATAGACAACTTGGTGAACAGGTGGAGGTGATGAGGTAGATGGAAATTTGGTGAGAGAAGCAACATGATGAGGTGTGATAATAGATGCTACAGGTGTGGGGTCATTAGGTAAAACCTCAATAGATTGAAGGACCTCCATAAGGGCTTGATGATGTGACTCTGAGGTTTGGATGAGATTGTATAAGGACATTTTAAGGGGAGACTGATGTAATTGTTTGAGCATGGTGCGATGTGTGACACCATTAGAAATGGGGTATGGGGCCGCAGATAGTTATTTTAGGTATGGGTGTAGATGGTATGTTGGGTATAGGATTGGTTGGTGGGTTAGCTACCTTTTCTTTGCCCCCTTTGTGCACGTGTAGTGATGTGTACCATGTTGATTTGAGGGAAGTTGGAAAATGGAGAAGGTGTAGGGTAAGTGGTATAATGACATGAAGGGAAAAAACCTACTGGAGGAGAAAATCCCTGTGAGGTGAGTTGGGCGCAATGACCTGTGAGTGGTGGCGTGGTAAGTTCTCTGTATGTGAACCATGTTAATTAGAAATTTTGGAGGTGGCTCTGATGAGCGGTGAGGATGGAGGTCATGGTATAGGTGTAGGAGGAAGATATGAGGAAAGTGGTGAGCGATGAAATAGGTTCATCATCCAGGAGGTCATCGTCAAAATTTGGGTCAGAAGGACATAATTGAATGAGGGCAGCCTTTAGACCCTTACAGTTCTCAACACCGTGTCTTGGCACACGATGGTAAGCACAAATTTTAGTATTCATCAAACCCTTGGTTTAGGTTTAAGAGAGGGTCATAAGGTTTAAGAGGAGAGAGGGTGATAGCAGATATTTCTAAGAGGTTAGCCAAGATGGTGGTGTATGATCCTACCAATGGATCACAATGCAAAGTGAAAGTATGTTTGGTTGGAAGATTGGGTAGTTATGGTGGTAGTTGAGGTGATGCAGTCTTAGATCTTGGTTGTAATTTCTTTAGTGTAAATGGATAAAGTAGGTTCCTCCTTGTGGGTAGAGGATTTCGGGCTAGGATTTCCTCGATGGAGGGGATAGGAGATAGTTGGGAATCAAGTGGTAAGTCGAGTAAAGATAACATGTACCTCAGTGTGTATTACTTTCGTTATGTAAGGCATCACCAGTTTGATCGTTAGATGGGGAATGGTTAGGGAATGGTTTCTTGAATATATGAAGGTCTTGATTGGCAGGTGCATTAGGGTTATCCAAGACTAACTCGCCGCTCTCGAGAATTCCCTGAACAATGTTTTTAAAGGTGATACAATTGTTGTCATTGTGACCATTTACACGGTGGTAGTTACAGTAGTCATTTTCCTTGTACCAACCTGGTATGGGGCGAGAGGGGTCAAAACCAGTATGTGGTTTGATAGGAGGAAGGGTGATGGGCATTAGCTTTAATAAGCTTTTCTAAAACAGATGAATATGGTTCCCCAAATTAAGGTGTATTTCTTTTGTTCTCAGGAGATTTGAACTGGAAGGCTTGGACTAGATGACAGATTGGATGAAGGTTTAGCATGATTGGATGGATGGGCAGGGCCAGCCTTAAGTACCACTGCAGTTGGCAGTTCCTTTGGCTTTGGAATAACTCATCCAAGGTTTCGAGGAAGAGGAAGTATCGTGTGATTTAAACGGAGGAGTTCTTGTTTCGTAATTGTATCTTCTTCTCTTCGATGGCACGAATTTCAAGTTTACGTGCCATGGTGAAAGCCTCATCGAATGTCCAGAAGGTTTGCACCTGTAAGGTAGGTGAGATATGTCTAGCACAGGATCGTGTGAAGAGCTCTATGAGTTCAGTTTGCGGTAATTGGAAAGTGAGTTGGTTGATTAGGCTACACCAACGAGTGAACAAAATCTGCGATAGATTCATCGTCATATTGACGCGTGGAATAAAGATCGGTCATGGTAACCTTCTTGACGATGTTAATCGAAAAATGATCCAAGAAGGCTTGGGCTATTTGGTTGAATGAGAAGATGGAATGTCTAGGTAATCCACTATACCAGTCCAATGCTGGACCAGTTAGGGACATGGGAAAGGTTCGCAAAAGTAAAGCATCATCATGGGCAATTAAGTAACACCCATGTTTGAAAGATCACAAATGTTGTTATGCGGGTCTTCCTTACTATTAAAGTGGTTAAACTTAGGCATCTCCTAGTGTACAGGATATGGGCGAATGGGAATGGATGGGTGAATAGGCTCATTACAAATCTCGTCATAGGTGAGAGAATTGCCGGAGATGGAAACAGATGCTTCTAATGTCTGCATCTTATCCATCATTAACTTGATAAAGTCATTGTTAGGTTGTGAAGATTGGGTACCCCCCGGGAGAGAAAGGAGGTTGTTGTGGGACATATGAAGAATAGGACATTCTAGAATATGGTGGTGTCGAATAAGGAGGTAGGAATTGAGAGATAGACATAGAGGGTATATACCCAGACTGAATGACCGATGAAATAAGAGGTGGCTGGTAGTAGGTATGTGAGGGTGGGACACTTATAGTGACCCTAGTAGAGATGGGAGGTAGAGATTGGGGAATAGAAAGGACAACGTTTTGAAATGGGGTAGAGGTTAATGACACAAAGGGTGGTAGCATTGCGACTGGTATATATGAGACAACAGGTGTGGATGATGCTATGTTTTGGGTGGTGGATGAAGGTATGGTGGAGATTACGGGTGCATATAGAGGTGGCAGATGTGAGCGGTCAAAGCTAGTGTGGGACCTAGCTGCGACACAACTGGGGATAAAATGGGGTGAGGTCACCTATGGTAGGAGGTGGAGCCAAGGTGAGAAGTGATCATTAGGGATGGAGATAAGGATACGAGCATGCCATAGATCAATTGACCCGAGGCATCTCGAGTGGAGGCATGGGTGAGGTAGTGGCTCAAAGCAGTGAGATTCTGATCCAGGAGTCGTGCAAACTCCGTGTCTCCTGTAGGAATGGTGATAGGTTGATTGGGATCCATGGATGATGAGATGGAAGGTGGTGAAGGACTAGGTGATGAAAGGGCTAGGTGGGAGCGGTAGTCAACTAGTGTGAAATACAAGGGCACTTTCCTGACTATGGGTTAGCACCATGTGGATAGGAACTGATTTGGTGAGACTGTATTATGTCTGAATGGCACAGAACACAACAGAACTAGGAAAATAGTCAACGGTGAATGAATTAGGTCAGGCTGGTGAGCTGTAAAACAGCACAGGGTGACCAACGCCGGTTCAGGTAAACTGATGCCGATTAGGCTTAACCGGTGCTGGTTACTGTGAAAAACCAACAGTCTGTTAAATGATGGTCCCAGACTGACAATTTTCACACAGGATGAGACGTAAGGTGACTGTGATTGAAGTAACAACAATATGGAAGGTGATAGGAGCCTTTTACAGCTCAGAAAGTGAAATAGGTGTCTTTTGGATAGGTATCCAAGAAGACTTCAGACCGATGCCTAGTTGGGTTAAACCGATGTTGGTTAAAAGGTAACCATAGCCGGTTACTATGAAATTGAAACAAAGAATAAGAAAGATGGTTGTGATTTAAAAAATTGGTGTTGAATCAAACCCAGAAGTCTGAGAATGATGTAGATGTGGTCCAGGCACACTCAGACGAAGTCAGAATACACCGACTATGATTGGGAGTGTGCAAGGAAAGACAAAAATGATGATCAAAAGCTCTCACCTCAAAATGCAAATCAAGCAGAACACTAAGAAAGAACGTTCCTAGAGTGCCTATTCTATTACGTTTGTTCAACTTATGCTATTTTTATGGACTGACTGTTATGAATAGAACAATAGAATTTCTTGGTGAGGAAGGCTTCCTACGAAGAAAGAATTCTAAAGGGTGAGGTTTCAGGAATGTTATGGCGGGGGGCGGGCTTCACTCTGAAGTATGACTTGACAGAGCAGCGAGTTGGGTGCCCACTGTACCGTGATCATGTGATCACCTACAACTTCTTCCAGGTAGGATGTTGTTTAAGAATGTATGTATTTTGAATTTTTGTGTGGTTTGGTAAGACTCAGAGAAAGAGAAAAGGATAGAAGTGCTTTTCTACGATTTGTTTGTCAACCATCAGCTGGTCATGACTTCCAGCGTATAGGTTGCCCTCAATTAATGTGAGCTAATGAGTTAAATCAGAATGCAAGGTGCACTTGTTTTAAACCCAAATCGAAAGTATGATATTTGATGACAACAATAGATGAACAGGAAGAGGGATGCTCTTTCACTAAAATGCAGAAAACAAGAATAAGAAGGTTCTTTTTAAATACACCAAAAGAAATGTGTCTTTTGGAGAAAATAGAAAGAAGAGAATGTTACCAAGGAGAAAGTATTAATGTGAATGCTATTAGAAGGGAAACAAACACACACAATTTTTCACCTAGGAATGAAGAAAGATGCAAGGAACCCCGAATGGGTCCCACCACGGGCATGCCAAAATGTTTCACCTGATTTCTTAGTTTTTCTGAGAAGTACTTGATGAAACAGATAAGGTAAAGGTGGTAAGAGGAATACCTGGTTTGAGATGGTTGAAGGTTGTATGCGTGCGTATCTAAATTCTATGAATCGAAGTGATTGTGAGACCTTCCTTTTGGCTAGGAGGAACTACCTGTATAAGAATCAAAACAAGACCACCAAAGAGAGTTAAACGATATATGCAGTGGACTTACCTAGCATGTGCTAGATCCTGGAAGTGTGATACTTCCTAGATGGTTGTCAGTCCACTGTTTAAAACAATTCAATGCTGAAATAAAGTAAATATTGTCCTACTGTAGTTTAATATGATTTAGGCATCTCATACAAAATGCAATAGGCTAGATCTAATCTAACAGGCTAGGCTAGAAGGAGATCCAGAGGTCAAGTAGGTTGGTTATAGGTGAATCTGAGCTAACAGGCTAGGTTAGATACAGATCTGAAGGTCAAATAGGTGTTCAGGTAGGTATATGTCAGAAACAGGTTGTTATTCTGGTAGAAATCAGGTGACACAGAGACCGACCATGGTTTTACTGTAACTGATGATGGTTTGAATGTAATCCGGTGACGGTTAGTTGGAGAACCGACGATAGTTAAGTCGGGGCTAGTGGAGTCACATAGTCCATGGGGTTTTTGGAGTTTTGGGGTGAAAGTGGAGTGGAGTAACATACATGGGAATTGATCATAGAGGAGGATGTAGATATGTTGCGAAGGTCTGAGATTACTGAGGAGGTCAAAATATGGTAATTGGGCCAAGTATTAGATGAGGTTGGGTATGGAAGGTGGCTGCAACTGGAGAGAGGGAATGAAGACAGAGGGTAAAAGACTAGGCTCCTTTACCACAAAGACTACAGATGATGATAAAAAAATGAAATAGATGGAAGGAGGATACTTACTCTTCTGTGAGGTACATGTTTGAAGAATAATGAAGAAGTTTCTGCGTTGGAGAATGTTGGGAAGAAAGCTTCACTGTTGTGCCAGTGTATTTGGTTGCCTTAATTGATCCCAAATCAATCTTCGTTCTGTTGTCGCATCTAAAGAGATCGAATCCAAGATTAGAAGTTTGTAAAATACCGAAATGACCAACCCCATATTACAAAGCTATAGATGGGTCTAAATAGGCCATTTGGTCCATTCCTGGTATAACTGACATCGGTTTAGGGGAAACTGACATCGGTTTAGGGCGAACCGACGTTGGTTTTGGGTGAGATATCTTGAGGTTGTTCAAAAGTTTCCTAGGAAGTTGTTCTGCCATTTGATAAGGGTCTCTTCTTTTCCTCGGGGAAAAAACTGACCTTAGGAGGATTTTAATGTGAGGTGAGGGGATGGGTCTAATGTTAGGTTTTATTTAGGACATTGGTTTAGGGTTTAGGTTAATGGGTCAAATGATGGGGGTGGTTAGGTGAGGTGCATTTAATAAAGGAAATTATATTAAATAGGTGTGTGAGGGGTGGTGAATTAATTTAATGTAAATAATTAAATTAATATGTGTGTGGGTAAAAGGTCATTAACTTAATTAAAATAATTAAATTAATATGTATGGAGATAAATGGCATTAATTTAATTAAAGTAATTAAATTAAAATGTGTGGGGTGTAGGAGGTAGGTGCTAAAGTGTTGAGGATGAGGAAATGATTATAGGGTTGACCAAGGTGATTATGAGGGTAGGGGACCAAGGTGATTACGACACGATTTCGGTGTCTACAACTACACTACATATCAGACTCCATGTAGTTATGTGTGTGTGTCCCATGCCCTATGTTACCCTTGCATAAGTATGCACGATGATAATAGGATAGATCTAGATTGTCCTGAATATGTAAAAATCTATGTGATGGAATAGAATAAACTCCCCCTCCTACGCATTGTATGTGGAACCAATGCAACCCTTGACCCTCGTATGGATGTGCTAGATATGTACTTTGTAGTGCTCTTGTGCCTTTGTGCAAGCTTAGGTGGTAATAGATAATGCTTATAATGTTTGGCACTTTATTTGAAAGAAGTAACTAAGTATATATATGATTCCCTTGTTTGAATTTCATAATTGACAACTGAAAGGTTGACCTGAAGTATTAAAAGGTGACCAAGAAGCGAAAGGGACCCAAAATGTGTGTGATGGAATATAATAAACTCCTCTCCTATGTAGTGTATGCAAACCAATGTAACCCTTGACCCTTGTATGGATGTGTTAGATATGTACTTTGTAGCACTCTTGCAAGCTTAGGTGGTGATAGATAATGCTTATAGTACTTGGCCCTTTATTTGAAATAAGTATCTTAGTATATATATGATTATCTTGTTTGAATTTCATAATTGATAACTGAAAGGCTGGCCCAAAGTATTAAAAGGTGACCAAGAAGTGAAAGGGACCCAAAAGAGCAAGAAGAATAAAAGAGAGATAGGAGCGCACAGGAGGGACAGGAGTTCCTAGGTGCTTCTATCCTAGCTGGGCGCTAGTGTCTAAGGCTTTTAAAAGGTAAATCAATCAAGTGCCGATAGAACTGTAAGATGTGTAAAGCCAAAATGATGCCTAGACAAGCTCAGAAACAATAAAGTGCAAGAGATAAAGTAACCAAAAGGCCAAAAGGAGTTGCCAACCACTAGTTTTATTGTTTAGGAATCATTTATACATTAATATGATTTAAGACCTAGAAATGTACCTGTTAGTGCAAATTCACAGCACCCCCAAATGATTTATGGATCTGCTTTTCTAAGGCAAAGTCATTTGGTGTGATTACACGTCATTGAGCTTTCCCAAAGTGTGGGACCTTTGCAAATGGGGAAAACTCTCCAGAGAAGGTTGGTTCCTCTTCCTAAACTACTTGCCACAAGCTATTCCAATGTAGGCAAGCTAATCCTAAACCTAAAATAACTTCCAAGGAGACAGGGAGAGAAAGAAAACTTGAAAAAACATAGCCTACAATAAAACGGTGATACACCAGAGAAGGAAAGTGTTGATCATCTATCAAAACTGCCATGAAACAAGAAGAGATGAGCAATGGAAATGATGGACAAGTGCATCACAGACCAAAGATGGATTTCACACAAAAAATGTTGCAAAACTCCATGAACACAGCTCCAAAACCTGCAATGAACATCCAAACATGCACAAATACGTACAATGAAGAGAGGCAAGAAGAAAACAACCAAAAAACAAGCAAGGATGGACAAATGCATCACAAAACACATTTTTTATTGCTCCAGAAGTTTGCAGAAAACATCATTTCATGGGTAAGAGGCAAAAATTCCATCATAGAGTAGGAGAGGAGGTTCAAACTCCATTTTTAACCCTAGGGAAGGAAAGAAGGGAGAGGCAGAGAAGAAGGATGAACAACCTTTTACAAAGGAGCTAAAGCTGGCTTTTTATGCTCAAATAGAATCAAGGAAATGAGAAAACACAGGAAAATTGATTTTAAAACTCCAACCACCGACAAGATCCATTTAGTTAGCCTACAAAATGATGGGTTTCCCTGAAAAATCCCATACTTCATCATACATTGCTTCGCAGAGCAAGAAAGAGGCCCATACTTCATTAATTTTGGTGGTTGGGGTCGTTTTCTGCAACTTTTCCATACCAGAGACGTTTTCCCATTTTTCTCCTGCAAAACTCCATCAAAATTTAAAATTGAAGTTTTCATCATGTGGAGAATTTCACCAGCTTTCCAATGATACTAAAATTGCAAAAATTTGAGCTCTGGTTCGAAAGATATGGCCCTCTGAAGATTTATGGCAAAATTGGTAAAAAACAGAGTCAAAATTGGGGTCAGTGGGGTCAAACTTTAAATTTTTCCCTTTTGGAAAAATTTCTGAAAAATATCTGCTGCCCCTCAGGTCCGCATGACATGTGTTAGCTTCTGGTTGATCCACGGCTTCAAAACAATCATTTTGCCCCTTTTCGTGAAATTGGAAAGTTTCCAAAAATCCTCTGCAACCCCGCCGCTCCGAGACACGTGGCACCCTCTGGTTGATCCGCGGGCCTTAACTGATTTTCTCCATTTTCTCCTTTGCGGGCTCGTGGGGTGATTCTGGACTTTGAGCTTTTAGCCAATAAAGGCTAAGCGTCACACTTTTCTCCCTGGCCCAGCAACTCTGCTTCCTTCCTTTGTTGGGCCCGCGGGCCAAAATGTTCCTTTGCGCCCCTTTTCCACAAAAAGGGCTAAGTGCCCCAATTTTCTCCCTGCCTCTGCTGACCTGCCAATTTCCTTGGAAAATTTTCCAAATCCGCTCCGCTGCTTCGAGACTCCCTGGAAAATTTTTCTCCTTACCTCCGCAGGCCCGCCCAGGGAAAATTTCCCCTCCAAACTCCGCCGAGCCATAACTCAAAAAATACAAGGAGTTAGGAGGACTTCTTTACCTTTCTAGAAAGGTGGAAAAATTCTCTATCTAATGAAATCATACCCGAAATTTTTTGAGTTCTTGAAGTATACAAAAAATTCATTTTAAATACCAGTAAAGGAAAAGGAGGAGGAGTTAGCCAAAAATAAGCATGGGCTTATTTTGGATAACAGTACCCAAGTGCATAGATTTTGTGTCTACACTAGAAGGATTGTAGAGCCTCATTGGAATGTATTTACATTGGTCAAGGACACTTAATACTTGCAAAATACCAAAGTAAATGTCAAACATTTCATTTCAAGGTTGGAAGCTAACTGTTGTCCCCCGAAAACTGCTTTTCATTTTCCAAGTTAAATTCAAAATTTCAAGCTCTCACCCTCCTAAAGTATTTAAGCCAAGTTGAAAGTTCAAAGAGATAGAAAAATCCATGCCCTAGAGTTGTTTCAAATCCCCAGTCAGCTTATTTTGATAAATTTTCCATTTTCATGTCTAGACGCGTGAAAATTTTATTGTTGTCCTCATTTGAATGAAATTGTCAATCATTCTATGCCCTTGGATCGTCGAACCTCATATTGTTTTCAATTCCTCGGCTCACGAAAGAAATTTTAAAATCGGCCATGAAATGGTGGAGTTTTCTTCATCTCTACATTTTTTCCCACAGTTGGGAACAATGTTTGTTTTCTTCCTCGTCAAATTCTTGCCCCATCATCCACGGGTACATGGACATACCTAATTGGAAGCAGGTCAGTAGAGAAATTTGTGTTTTTGAGCCTCTTTGTAAAAAAAGTGAAAAGTTAAAAAGTGACCCGCAGCCCCAATCAGGGTTAAAGAAAAAAGTCAAATCTTGAGCCTGCAGTGAAAGGAGTCAAAGCAGGGAAGCAGAGCGTCGGGGGGATTTGAGATTTTGAGCCTCTTTGTAAAAAAGGTGAAAAGTTAAAAAGTGACCCGCAGCCCCGATTAGGCTATCAAGGAAAAAGTCAAAGATGAAGCCCGCAGGGAAAAATTCAAAGGTGAAGCCCGCCATTGAAAAGTCAAACCAGACGGGCGGGCCATCGGGCACTTTTGGAAATTCAACCAAATTTCAAAAGTGAAGTAAAATTTATAGAATGCTCCGCAGCTCCACCAAGGTCTCGGGCCCGTCGTTGAAAAGTCAAAGCAGGAGAGCGGAGCAGCAGAGAACTTTGAAGTTTTCAGCATTTTTCTAAAAAAGGTTAAAATTGAAAAAAGCGAGTTGCGATTCCTTCGCCACTTAAATAAAGCCATGTGTTAGGCCTATGGTGGAGAGGCGGAAGGGCAGACCAAAATATCAAAAAATGCCAATTTTCTACAAAGGCATAAAATGCAAAAGGCATCCTCCACGCCCACTCCAATAAATTTCTGCCACGTGGACGGCTCTGGTTTAAAGTTTCGAAGGCAAGATAAATAGTTCAAATTCAAAGTTACAAAACAAAAGTAACGGCTGCATTATGAAAAGTCTGGTTTTTCCGCCACCAATGTTTCTTCGCGAATCAAGAATCTGAACGGACGCAAATAATTGAAAAGAAATTGTAAACCGTTTCTTGCTGATAAAGAAGAAGTTGTAACCGTTTCTTGGAGGAGAATTAATGGCTTCTTCACACCATTGTCGGGGGCTGGCGATTGATCTTGTAAACTCACAAGTGCATTGTACTTAGAGAAAACAAAGGAGATAGCCATTTTTATTCCATCCCCCCCCCCCCCCCTTTCTCAATTTCCTCCATTTCTCCACTATGTACAACTTTTGATTAAGCATCAATACAGGAAGAAGGATTTTGTAGCCTCTTTGATGAGGAGATTTAAAAAACTTTGAGTTTACAATCTTATCTCATCTTGTTGCCATTTGCAGGGTTGTTTCTTGCCATGAATGCATGTGATGAATTTTCTAATTAGTGTGTGCAGGAATTTGATTTCCTACCTGCAACATTAGTTCTCTTACCTCTTTTCTCACTCTCTTTCCCACTTTCAGATAAATTTCTCTCTTGCAAGTGTCTGCAAGCTTTGCCGCAGGGTTAGTGCAGTGCCCATATTGGATCCCTCTCCGAAAGGCCACCACAGAAATCCACATTTTCTCACGCATGCATATACAGTAGCTGCACCGGTTAAATAGAGGAGCTTAGATTCCCAGAGCGTTAGCAAGGAATCCACAAGTTTGTCCACCCAACAAATTCCCATGCCAACACTAACACAACCCTAGAGCCTAATACAAGTCATACGAGCTCTCCTCCTTGAACACGACGCATTCAAAACTTAAGGAGTTTTATAAGTTACACTAGGAATGTCATTTTAGACCTTGTTTTGGATCTTATGCACTTGTTTGGAACTTATAAGAATCCCGCCGCTTAATATACTTTTCCTTGTGCTTGGAGAAACCTTTTATGCGCTTCAACTTTCAAGATAACCACCATGCCAACAAGTTTATTGGTATCTAAGTCCTTACAAACAACAGGAAGACCCCATGATAGCTCGAGATGGATATGTTGAGTTATTAAGGACCATGTCTTTTCTCCATATCACTTACACTTCCTTGAAGAAGGCCTATAGGCTCTTGTTAATGTCATTAAGCTAACAAACCAAAAATGAACCTTGTATCATGCTCTAAACCCTTGTTTTGACCTTTACATCATCAATATAACCTTAGATAGGTGAAACAAACCTGTAAAAACTCCTAGATGATGCTTGAAAACTACATCTTCTCACCTTACAGATCATGGAAACATTTGAATCTTTGTTGCACAGTTATATGTAGGGTTGAGGTAGGGTTTTTGAAGCTTACAACGAGCATTCAATCTTCCATACACCTCCATGGAAAACAAAAACATCACATGACTATTGAAACATGTTTTTACATTGTCTCTGTAGACACCTATTTTTGGTATAGTGCCCCTCTGTCATCTCACATTCATCCAATTTCCATCATCGCTTTTCTTTTTCTAAAATTAAATGAAATCCTATCTATTTACTCCACATTATTTGATTAATTATCAAATGGGCCCCATGTAGACCCGTTCGATAATTCAATTTTTTGGCATATCCCCATCCTTCATAGATTATTTAATCCATGGGTATTAATACACCCATCCGACACCCTTTTTTTTTAAAATAGAATCTTTTATCTCACCCACCATGTCAATCATGCTCCCCACTCCATCTAATAATTCAAGCCGTGGTCCCCACGTGATCACATCATATTCCTAACTCAAGTTACTTTACTCAACCCCCAGTTACCTGTTAACCCCAGATCTAACCTCACATCTAAGCTATAAATATGGGTTTTTTTTCCCATATTTCAAAGAAAAGATCGAGAAGAAAAGGATCAAAGACCTGGAGATATGGAAGAAAAGAGAAGAGAAGAAAGAGCTTAATTAAGTTCTACCAGTTTAAGGAAGAAATCTTTGCCATGGTTCATTATCTTGCCATCTTGATGCCTGGTTCATCTCCATAACAGAGCACAAGCTAAGTTCCCTCGTCATTTTAGTTACTTTTCATTTTATATTCCATTACTATTGTTCATGATCTGTTATTATCTTGTCTGACACGGGGGTTGACATCCTCCAAGGGAGTTAAAATCCTCTTGGAACCGAAACTGTCTGGGAAACCCCTGCATATTGTGATCTAATCTTATCTGTTTCAGTTTTGTAGATCTAGCTTCTTTATATCATGCATCTATCTTACTTTGCGCCCGTATCATCCATCGTCATCTCCGAGGTACTAAGCCCTTGTATACTCGACGTTGTTTAGTGTTTCTTGATTACTCGTACACTCATCTGGACAGGAAGCTGGAAACGCAGATCAACATTTGGCACGCCCGGTGGGACTAGATCCTAGATCTGGTCGTTTTGTTTGTTATTTTACTCATCTTGTCTAACTTTCTTGTTTGCATGGTCTTAATATTCGATTGATCTCAGTGTAGCACAATCCATCGTTTAAGTCACCTCAGAGGTACATGCTCTTTATTTTATGTTTACTCGCATGGGATATGAATATGGAAATTGACCTTATGACTTGATGTTTGTTTTCAAACTTGGTTTTGCATTAAATATCGTAAATATCACAATTAATCGTCATTAAAAGATTAGTATTTGGAGGATAAAAATTTATATCTGGTTTAATATTGATTAATTTTGTAGCTCATTCCATCTATCTGGCTTATGATATTGTCGTGGGTTTTCTTTGGATGATCGTTAATATACAATCTCATTTATATTATTTTATATAAAAATATTAACCTTCATTATAAGGAAAATAATAATAAAAAAAAGTTAATTAAAAACATTATGAAATAACATTGAATTAAGTTATAAAAAAAATATAAAAAAATAAAAAATAAAATTATGAAAGAAATTAGAATTAAATTATAAAAAAAAATGCCATTCAATATTGAAATGTAATCCACATCCATGGAATGTCAACACCATAGTTAATTGTATATGTCCCGTTTAGTTCTCTTTTTCATGTGATTCACTTTATGTCATCACACATGTAAAAAGTTGTGTCCATGTGTGGTATGACCCACCAATTTTAATTCACTCATCCTTTAGGTAGGTTTGACGAATCTATCATTTTATTAGTTGGGCTTTTATTAGTCATGTCATTTTATTAGTTGGGATTTTATAGTCATGTCATTTTATTAGTTGGGCTTTTTAGTCATATCATTTTATTAGTTGAAATTTTATAAGTCATATCACTTCATTAGTTTAGCTTTTATATAAGCTATTATTTCATTAATCTAATTTATCTTTTTGACTTAATTGCTTCCTTTATATTATTTTATAGTCTATCGTTTAATTTTCGTCGCTTATTTACTCAAATGAAATAGGAACATTAAACTACAATTTTTTTAATTAATTAGATTAATTAATTATTTTATTTTTATTTATTTACGACGACACCATTTGTAAAATTTATAAAGTCATTTTTTTAACTACCTTAACTAATAACATTTATTATCTTCTTGCAGGATAATGTCTATAACCTCACGACAACAACATTACGTTGTCAAAGACCAATGTTTAAATCAAACACACCGCACAAAATACTTTTACCGACCTTATCTGCAAACATAGACGGTGCCATTTTAGGTTACTCGGGCGTTCCTGGCCACTGACCGTCGCCTCCAAGTACGCCATCATCACATGCGATCAAATAAACAAAAAAAAACATTATCCATATCCCCCTTTCCAGTCGTGAACGGTGCACTTTTAAGGTCACTAGATGTTCCGGGTCCGTGATTAATACCTCTAAACACGTGCAATCAAATAACACCGATAAGCGATTCTCCAGGTATTCCTCATTTTTCTCTATTTTCTCTTTTCTGCATTGAATTTTCCCTTTCTCTGAGTGATTGTCCACATCGAATGTCATATTTCATTTTGGTCTAAAAGGAACCTTCTTTGCTACATCTTGCTTGCTTACATAGCTTAAGTAAGGAATTTAACTCTCTACATTTCACTTATCACACACTGCCTGAGACTGCACAAACATAATTAACACATCAAAACATTCCTCTCACCTGGTTAACTGATTGGGACCTAAACACCCAACAGGCAACTGTCTCAGACATCTCCCAATCCATAACTACCTGAAACCAACCTTAAACTCCTTTAGGCACCTTCATTACCTACTTTTCTTTTCTATTCACATCCTCTAAATTAATCATGATGCTAAAAAATATTCTGCTTGATTTGTTTGTCAACAACATACATAAACAAATGTTTCTCTATTTCACACCTATTATTGCTCTCTCCCAAATTGAGACAAAACAACAATCTGCTCTATCCAATAAAGTTACTTCCTCTGATGATCTCACTCAACAGGATTCTAAACTCAAAACCACGTCGTCAGTCACCCAACCTCTAGTCTCCATGGTCTCACCTCATGAGAACCATGTCATACAAAATTCTCCCCACCTTGACACCAACCCTCATATCCCTCGTCAAGCCAGTCTTCCTAAACTGATCGCACCACCATCTCCTGCTCCTCTAGATACACTCAAATCTCCTCCTAACCCCATATATGACTTCTTACTCCAAAAATCTCCTACAATCTCTCAATCCTCCCAATCTCCAAAATTGGTGGATCGCATTCCACCCACATCCCATTTTGACAATTCCATTAATAGGCATGTCCAGCCATCTCCAATTCTTAACACACATATCCCCACTTATCGTCATGCCCCTATTGCTCAACACCAACCTATACAACAATCCCAACCTGTGACACATGTTAGTCCTTACCAAGCAACTCCCCAAACACCTACATATCCACAAATTAATCAATATCTTATCAAACATTGATGCAAACATCCTATCCACAAACTTATCAACCACCTTATCAGACGCTTCACCAAACACCCACACACCCACAAACACATCATTCACCTTATCAAACTACTTTTCAAACCACACAGCCGATCCAATCTCAACCTTACAACACCTCGAGTGATTCAATTCACACCTTAATGAATCAGTTAGCCAGTTTAGAAACCCTTACCGTAGCACCCAAGAACACCTTATCCTATGAACACATCTGTAATGAACCCATTCATCCGTCGGTTCCAATCAAACCCTATCCCCCTCATTGGAAACTTCCTACATTTTATAAGTTCAATAACAAGGAAGATCCCCAACAACATCTCCTCGCATTTAAACACACATGTTGTCTTATTGTGCATGATCATGATCTACTTCTTTGCACTTTCCCCATGTCTTTGTCTGGTCCCGTGTTGGACTGGTATCAACAATATCCCATGACATTCCATATTCTCTTTCACCCAACTTGCACAGTTGTTCTTAGAACACTTTTCTATCAATATCACACGCAAAACCACTATCATTGATCTATATACCATTCGACAGTATGAAGACGAGCCCATCGCCATGACTTCGTCGCATGGTGGCATGATGTTATAAACCAACTATCCTTCACTATCCCACAAACCGAACTCATCGACTTATTCTCACGTTCGTGTGCCAAACATATATCATCCACTTTGCAGATCCAATCATTCTGAACCTTTGATGAAGCTTTCACAATGGCTCACAAGCTCAAAACCCATGCCATTGAGCAGGGTCATCTTAAACTAAGTTCAATTAAATCAAAATTTGAATCCACTAAACCATTCACACATAATGACGAGTTCAAGGCTGCAGCCAACACTGTGGTCATTGAACCCTCATCCCCATCTACACCAAGCACATGGTCTCAACAATGATCTCCTCAATCAACAACCAACTACACTCCCTTAGGAGAATCATACAGTTATGTATTTGATAAGTTGATGAGCGTAAACTCCATCCAACTTCCTCCCATACGACCCGTGGACAACTTGCAAGCCAAGCCTATTTGGTATCATGAGGCCCACTTTTGTAAATATCATCGAGTCAAAGGTCATGACATTGAGAGATGTCATTCCTTCAAAGATCGTGTCCAACAACTCATAAATCAAGGGGATATCCAAATTGATACCTCCACTGCACAAACTAATCAACCACCAACAAATCATGTCACCCCCTTTACATCTCAACTATCAAACACTTGTATGGTTGACACTGTCAATCAAGATCTTATTTTATCACCAACTCCGCATGTTCCCATAGTGGACATTATTCCCACCTCTTATTCAGAACCTGTCACACCTACATCAACTTTTACTACTTGTGCTGAACCTACACCTTCTCCTATCCTTATCACATCCACATCAAATTCAACTATATCATCCATTTCCGCCACTTCAAATACACCCCAATCTACCACATTAGATTCATCCTTAGCATTTATTATGGCCCCACTCATATCCACACATATCCCTACATCTCTCCCATCTATTTCTTCACCCATATCTACCTCAAATACACTTGTTACTACACCTACATTGCTCACAACCATCCCAACTAAACTCAGTTCTACAACATGCACCCTTGCAACCCCATCTTCGACATCAATCCCTTTAGCAAAAATATCATTCTTACCCCTCGAAACATTTATGAAACAACCAGTCCCTTCTACTTCTACGTCTGAAAATGCTCCTGCATTTGCTGCATTACCCATACCCATAAGGTCTACTCCATCGGTTATCACATCACTCACATCTCCACATATTCCAAAAGTGCTTACATCTTTATCTATGCCAACGACCCCTATACCTATCATGTCAACAAGTCCACCTATCTCTACCTTGACAACCTTTCCCATGGCCACATCACCCAGTCTACCCCAATACTCTTTACCTAATCCTTCTATCACACCAACCCAATCCTCTCAATCTGTAACCCTTATCAAATATACCCCTTGAATCACCTACTGTACCAACACATCCACCTAAATCAAATAAAAATGCTTTACCTTCTCCCTCTACAAAATCATCTCTTTCCATGCCCAAATCGAAACAATCCACATCTCACATAGATATCATTAATCGCATCATACAAACACCTATCTCTTCATTAACATCTTCGTCTTGTTTTAGGACAGTTTCTCCATTAATAACCACACCACCACTATCAGATCCTCCGGTTGAAATTATTGTCATCCCTGCTAGAGGTAAATCTTCTCAGTTGAAGTCTAAGGCTCGGGGAAAACATCCCCGACAGTCCCCTGCGCATCCTCGGAAACATTCAGGTTTTCCCTCTTCTCAACAATCCAATGCCACAACATCTATTTCAGGATCAGTTTTTTCCATCTACGACATCTTGCAATAATCAATCCACATCCAAACAATATCATCCTTCAACCAAATTTGATTTGTCCTCCAAAACATGAAATTCACACATCCAATCTACATCCACGTTTTCTCCTAACTCCAAGTTGAGACATCCTATCAAAACCCACAAGAGTTACCTTCCCCATGACACTTCAATGGGGTCATACGCAGATATCTTTCGACATTTAACTCGAACATCTACCATCAAACTTCCTCCTATTAAAGCCTTTAATCCCTATGGTCCCAAGCCATCATGGTTCAATCCTAATTGCAGTTGTGCCTATCATTGTACCCCAGGTCATGACATCGAACATTGTAAGGCCTTTCGGTCAATCGTCCACAATCTTATAGAGAAAGATGATTTCCTCATTCAGGGGAAAGTTCCTTCTCCATCTACCTTGAATCCAATCCATATCCCATCTGTCAGATCTCCCATGATCCCTCCATCCACATCATCCCTTAATATCCATCCAGCCCATGTCATTCCTCCTAAGGAATGCCCTCCATTGTTCATCAATGTTGCTTATCTTACTAAGCACACTTGTGGTCTCTGATCATTTACCCCATCCAAATCTAAAACAATCTCATCTAAGCTCTTTTGACATCCTTTACCTCCTTCACATTTAACTCATTGGGGGAACAACCTTCCCTCACCCTTGAGCATCTCATTCGTACAACTCCCTTGTTACTAGGGGACTTCGCTCTTTGACATTGTTTTGTCTACTTCCTTCACATTCATCCAATCTAAACTATTTATGCCCAAATCCTCACTCATTTTAAGTCCTCCACCATATGGCCATGTTTATGCTCCTTTTGGGGTATCATCTTTTTCATTGAAGCCCTCCTTTGAGGCCATGTTTGTCTCTCCATTGAGGGACCTTTTTCTCTAAGTCCACCTTTGTGGCTATATTTGTGTCTCTTCTGGGGCACCATCTATTTCGAAGTCCACCATTGTGGCTATATGTGTGTCTCTTTTGGGACACCGTTTATTTCATCAAGCCCTCCTTTGAGGCCATGATTGTCCTTCTATGTTTATGTCTCTCTTAGGGCATCATCATTTATTTTCATCTAAATCCACCATTGTGGTCATATGTTTGTTTCCTTCAGGACATAGTTTTTGTTTCCTGCTTAGCTATCATCTCATCTTATTGCAACTACACTGTCTTCTCTCTCGTGGTGGTAAACCAGAAATGGAACCTCTTAATGCATTGCACTTGCGACCAGTCTACTGTTAGCATATCTACCAATGAGAACTTAGTTACATCCTTAGATTGTTCTGCCATCTTTAGCCCCTTCCATTTGTCATTGTAATAATCTGAATTATGCGGTCCGCCTTCACTACTTTGATGTGATCCCGTAACCATTACATCCATTACCTTCTCATTCTCCTATTGCAGCCATGCGAAGGGTCCAGGGTGTCTCTTGTACATTCCTTATCCCCTCTTAAGTGGTTTACTTAGCTATTCCCAGCTCTCCCCCATGTGAAGCTCAAACTCAAGTATGCAAAAGGCAAAATCAAAGTTATAAAAAACAGACTGATCCCTCGAAGGACAGTTGTTCATGCAAATACAAAAGAAAAAAAAAAAGTATACAAATCAAAATCCAAGCAAAATCAAAAGAAATAGACCGATCCCTTGAAGGATGACTATCATATTATTCTTGCCATCCATATTATGTATAAAGTAGACCATACCCTCGAAGGATGGCTACTCTGTTATTATGGCATCTGGAAGGTTTTCCGCATTGATCAACCTTCTTTTATCAACATTTTCTGAAAGCTTCCCGCATTGATCACTTTCTACTATTTTTCTTTCCCTTTCCCAGAGCTGGGGCATAGACTTAAGGAACACCACCTTTGGAGATCCCTCTTCCCGCGTACAAGTCACATCTTCGATCCCTTTGTCATGTCAATATTAGGATTATAAGCATCTTTCATCCATATTCCCTCATGATCTTTTGGTATAACTAACTATCGTTGGTTATGTATTAACACCTACTATTGGCTACAAGTGCAATGCCTTGAGTGGTAACCCTTTCTTGTTTATCTCCAATCCAGTTCGAAACATAGTTTCCCTGTACACCCTTGCTACAACTATGTTCCATTCATCTCATCCAAATCATCTTTTATAAAAATCACATCAAATTTCACACTATGAATTTTATATCTATCCATCATCTCCATGAATGTGTTTGTAAATACACTTTTCGGTTTGAATTCTACTTGATCACCATTGCAGTTTGTGAATCCTACTTGAGGATCCTTCTCAAGGCAAGTTCATTATCCTACAGCTCCTTATCTCTCAACATGTTCAACACCGTCTTTGATCCATTGCTCCTCGCTCTCCATGTCCACTCATCACCATTTGTCTCCACATCATCCTTCTCACCTTTCTGTCCCCTTGCACGACACCAGATATCTTACTTGTCTTTCCTCTTGAGTTTCTCTTTTACTCTTCCACTTTCAGTTTGACAATCTTGCTTAACCATCCATATAGCCAGAGAACCTTAGTTAAGGTATATCTTCTTCCTTGGATCCTCCTGTTGTAGAAGCTTCTCCACCATTTCCTCTTTCAACAGATGACAATCACCACCACAAACATCTTTCCACTCCTCCTTTTCCACTTAACACTCTTGCATCATCACTACCACCACGTGGGCATCCCAGTTAAGGATTGCCCTTACACTCTCCATCTACGTTGCATATGTTCCTCCATCCACTTCATGTCACACTCCTTTGTTTCTTTGTTATCACTTTAATATCACCTCCTTTCATCTCTTGTTCCATTTTGGTATACACTGCTCAGTCTTTTCATCATTCTTCTTCTTCTTTGGTTTGGCGATCCTACTTAACCATCTCGTCACAGGGAAATCTTACTTAAGAGTTTCTCTTAAGAATGGTTGGCCATCTGATCCTTCCATCTCCCATCATCTCTTCCTCATCTTCTGTCTTCCACCTCTCATCATACTCATCCATTCCAACCAACCCTTCCACACCTGCATCCAATACAATGTTGTCTTTCTCCTTCCATATTGTCACTGCCGGTTTGGTGATCTTACTTAAATCCTCCTGGCATGGTGATCTTACTTAAGAGTCCCTCTTAAGCATGATTTGTCATCCTGCACTCCCCCACTACCCCACATTCTCTCCATCTACATTTTCTTGGTCATTCCCCATCATCACATCCTCTCACCTCCTCTTCCATTCACGCAAACACCACTTCTTACTGGTCCCTTTTTCATCTCCATCATCCATCGCTGGGTAATCTTACTTAACCGTTGCTTCTCCATTCATTTCATGTCTTGTTTCTTCATTTCTCTCTCATTCATTCTCATCCACTACATCCTCTCCTCATCTTCATCTTCCTACACATCGTTATCCCTCCTTTCTTTACTCTTTCCACTCCATCTTCTAGAGTTCTCCCACATATCTACTCCCATGTTTACCCATCATTGTCATTGATCTTCCAATTCTTTCATCATCATCTTCCATTTCCTCGCTAGTAATTATCGGTGGACTTCTCCTAAAAATCACTCATCCCCATTCTACACAGCCTGAATCCTTTTCTTTGACCTCCTCCATTCTATCTTCATTCCTTCCTTCCTCTGTGTCCTCTGATCATTATCAGAGGACTTCTCCTAACGTCCCTTCATTGGCATTCCCCCTCCCATTCTTTGTTTACTTTCTGCCTTGTCTTATCTTTTGTCCCATCTTTTCCTACTGATCATTATCGGTGGATTTCTCCTAACATCCATTCACTGGCATTGCCTTTCCTATCCCTTCCTTTCTTTTTCCTCGCCACCTCTCTATCTTCCATTCTTCCTTGCCAATTTCTTCATTGTCTTCATCATACACCTTCTCTCTATTTTCTCGTCATCAGCATATCCTCATCTCATGCATCTCCGTTTCTTTTCCAATCGATGTCATTCCTTCCCTCAAGTTTCTCTTTACGTTCCTTATGCTTCTCACTCTTTACCAAATATCTTCATTCTTGGTTCCCTTCCTTCTGCATAATTTTCTTCGTTGTCTTCTCCTCCTTTCTGATCTTCGTCTTATTTCACTTCCTCTACATCGTCCTTCTCCCCATTTTACCTCGCACTTCCTCCTTACTTCCCCGTCAAAAACCTGACTCTTCAGCGTTATCCCATTTCCTTTATCATCTCATCATCCACATGCATTTCCATGCGGTCAGTTCCATATTCTTTGCCTTGGATTTCCTCACTATGATTTGTTTCCTTCAATTTTCTTTGCTCTATCATCTCTTTCATTTTCCATTACCTCTCTGTTTTCCTCTGCTCCATCCTTCATCACGCCTTTCATCTTGAATAACTCTCTCCCTTTTTCATAATTTCATCCTCTGCTCTATTCTTTTCTTGTCTTCTCTTTGTTTGTCCTTCTTCATTTCCCCCTTTCTCTATAATCCTTCTTTGTTATCTTCTTCCTCCCCTTTCATTCCTTATTTTCTCCTCCTCCATCTCCGTCCCTCTATTCCATATCCCTGTCGCCTTCATATTCAATCTTTCTTGCTCTTCTCATAATCAACCAATCCTCCTGTCTATTCCCTTTTCTCTTTCTCAACATCCCTTACATCTGGCATTCACAGTCAATGCCAATGTTTCTCCGTTTATGTATCGCCATCTATCCCTTTCATTACCGTTCTTGTTCTTCTCTTTGCCACATTGACCTCTTCTCTTTTTGAGAACCCTGTCACATCTTTTATCTTCGTCAGTCCTCTCGCAGGGACATCATCATATCCATTTCTAAGAATCTCTTCCCATCTTCTTTTGACATTTTTGTCTTGGAAGATACCATAACGGCCATCACCTATCTAATCTTGTTCTCTTCCATGAATATTTTCTCTGCTTTTGTTTTGTCACAAAAGTATCTTCTATCATACTTACTGAAGAAATAAGACTTCTTTGTCTTCTTCACCTTCTAATTTTCTAACACTTATGCATCTTTCCTATGAAACATGATTGTCATCATATTTATTACCCTTTTAGGGCATTTTATCTCACCTTTCTATCCTATCTGCTCATCTTGTCCACATTTATGATTATTCTATCTATGTCTTATGTTGGGGCACCTTTTCATCCTTGTACTTGTCAACACATATAACTCACTTTGTGTCTTTCTTGTGCCCTGTGCTGGGGCATCATTATCTTCATCTTTGTCCCTTTTGCAGATGCATGATTTTTTTGCACGATTCCTCGCAAACAAAGGATTGTGCACATCTTTCACATTCAGTTGCACATATTTTGATGTTTTCCTATGACCCATTGGTCATCTTGGTTTACATCCATACTGCAGTGGTCTTCACCCACTCACTGGTCTGTAGAACGTTGTCGTCTGTCTCCGTTGAGACCGCAATTGTCCTCTACCGATGTGATATTGGAGTCACCGCCATAATTTTTTTATTGTTATTGTGATCCTTTTTTGCCTGAGGCATCTTGCCTTTGGTCATGTCTTCATCCATCCTCGAACACATCTTTCATCTAACCCTTTTTGTTTTTGTCTCGTGGCTTGCTATCGCAAACCACTCAACAAAAAGGGGCAAATGTAGACACCTATTTTTGGTATAGCGCCCCTCTGTCATCTCACATTCATCCAATTTCCATCATCGCTTCTCTTTTTCTAAATTAAATGAAATCCTATCTATTTACTCACATTATTTGATTAATTATCAAATGGGCTCCATGTAGACCCATTTGATAATTCAATTTTTTGGCATATCCCCATCCTTCACAAATTATTTAATCCATGGGTATTAATACACCCATCCGACACCCTTTTTTTAAAATGGAATCTTTTATCTCACCCACCATGTCAATCATGCTCCCCACTCCATCTAATAATTCAAGCCATGGTCCCCACGTGATCACATCATATTCCTAACTCAAGTTACTTTACTCAACCCTGGTTACCTGTTAACCCCAGATCTAACCTCACATCTAAGCTATAAATATGGGTTTTTTCCCATATTTCAAAGAAAAGGACCAAGAAGAAAAGGATCGAAGACCTAGAGATACCTAGAAGAAAAGAGAAGAGAAGAAAGAGCTTAATTAAGTTCTTCCAGTTTAAGGAAGAAATCTTTGCCATGGTTCATTATCTTGCCATCTTGATGCCCAGTTCATCTCCATAACAGAGCACAAGCTAAGTTCCCTTGTCATTTTAGTTACTTTTCATTTTATATTCCATTACTACTGTTCATGATCTGTTATTATCTTGTCTGACATGGGGGTTGACATCCTCCAAGGGAGTTAAAATCCTCTTGGAACCGGCACTATCTGGGAAACCCCCACATATTGTGATCTAATCTTATCTGTTTCAGTTTTGTAGATCCAACTTCTTTATATCATGCATATATCAACTTTGCGACCCGTATCATCCATCGTCATCTCCAAGGTACTAAGCCCTTGTATACTCGACATTGTTTAGTGTTTCTTGATTACTCGTACACTTCTTGGGGACCACACAAATCCTTTAAACAAGATTATGTCTAGTGAATGGCTCTTGGACACCATGTATATATCTCAAACACCATCTTATGCATGATTGTATGTGATCCCTTTTAATATTCCGAACCTTTTATAACAACCTACATTGACATACATAGAAGTGAATGCATGGTAGGCATAGAAATATTCCTCCTTGGTAGGGTTTTTGTCCATGTAACCTCCTCTATCAAATATACATAGAAGTGAATACATGGTAGGCATATGAATGATATGAAAGGTTGGTAGTGTTTGTTATAAGACATTGACATGATATTTTGATGTCATGCAATTATTGGAGTGAGTGTAGGGTTGAGGAGGTCTATAGACTTTGTTTTGGTTTTGTTTCATGTTTACCATCATGCACGGGGTCTTAGAGCTATTTGGAGGTTCAAAGAATCTTGTAAAGGGTATATGGAACACCATGATAGTCATATATCTGTTAGAGGTGAAGCTTCATGCATGAAACCTTGTATTACACCAAATAGACTAGTTGAAAATTGGTTCTTCTTTATTGTTTGATCCTTTTGTATTAGATAAAGCTAGGAAGATCTAACCATATATTTGGATTGGTTTCATCCTTGGACACCCTATAGACATACACATGATTGCAAATATTGCTTGATAACCTTTGTATGGAGACCATGTAGAGCCTAATACGACACTTTGGAGGAAAAGAGAGAGTAAAAACTTAAGAAACCTTCGTGAACCTACATTGTCATCCTTTTATTGATTGATCTTGCAATGAAACACATTAGAAACAATAGATATTGCTTTGATTTTATTGAATGAATACTTAAGAGGTGAAACAAACATAACCATGTTCTTGAATAATTTTTTCCCATGTTAAATGCTTGGAAAAGTCAACAAGGAGGCAACAATAAGAGGTAAAACAAGACCAAATAGGACCTTTCATGCACGATGTATGAGATTTATATTTTTGAAGGAGTTTTAGACCTCTAAATGACCTTTATGAGCCAATTTATGACTTTTTAGTCATGTTTTCATATTAGTGTAGACACCTATAGTTTGGTTAAAGCACTATTATTTTTAATATTGCACTAACTATTCTCACTCCTCTAACTCATCGTTTACGACACTCTTTTGATTATATTTCTCCTATAAACCACAATAATGGGGTTAATATAGCCTCTTTTTAACTAACCCATCATCTCATTCCCTTCTAGACTACTTCTAATAGATTCCTAGACTATCAATCCATTTCATTGGATTGATTAGACCTCTCAAAACCCTCTTGAAACCCTAATTCCTCTCTAAATAAGATTAATTAGCCTAGACCTAGGTTAGTTACCCTAAACCATGATTAACCTCTTCTAAACCTAGTCAAATTTTACTTTGACTCCCTAATCAACTTTTTGACTTATCCTTTTGTCCCACATGTACCAAAATTCCCCCACTTTTCTCAAATGGAAAACTATAAATAGTCCACTAACGCCCTATCTCATTTCTAAGAACTCTCCTTCTTCCTAACAAAAACTATAGCATTTTGCTTAGGGTTTAGAGCTTATTTCATTTGTTTATTGCTTTTCCATAGCACCACACACACAAACATTGAGTAAATGGGAAGAACCATTGGCCTTAAATCCATTAGTGGTGAACTCCTATTCTCATAATCACAAATTGATTGCTTAGAATCCTCACTAGGTTCATTTGTTAAAGCTTTCAAGAATAGAGGATTACTAAATATGTTAGGTTGCTTATTTCTTTCAAGTTTAATGTATGCAAAGTGATGAATCCTTGTTTATTTCTTATTTGATGGTTCATTGACTAGTTTGTTATGAGCCTTTGGGGTTTCTTTACAAATTATTACCCCGTGTCCATAGCTTTTGCAAATTTTCATTGAACACAATTAAAAAGGCTCTTTATGTCACCTTACTAGGTCATTGTTTACCTCATTATGGCTTTATACGATCAATTCAACCCTAAGCACCCAAGGAGGCACCACCACCTCAAAATGACATAAAATTAAGTTATAAGTACGCTTGAAGAAGCAATAAACGCTTTGATGGTTGTCAAATAACTTCTAATGGCTTAATCAAGACCAAAATAAGCCTTATTTAGGTGGTTCGTGCCTTAATAACTTTAAATGTCATACTCTAAGATCCAAAAATAAGTTATCTACCTTCTGATGGAAAATCATGGTGTAAATTGAGGCCAAGAAGACTGAGAAAGGATTGAAACATAATGCAAAGAATGACACAAGTCCATAGGGGTGAAATTTGTCAACATTTTTGGTGACCTCTATGGGATGGTTGTATGTTAAGCATGGCTATAATAGCCTTATACAAGTCCATTATGTATAGGAGTCATTAAGAGACTTAAAAAACTCAAATTGAGAGAAAAACCACGACCGAGACATACTTGACAAGCTTCAATATAAACTAAAAGTGCCTCAAAACACACAACAAGAAAGCAAAAATAGAAAACAATGTGCAACAACACTAATTCTAAAAAAAAAAAATACTCTAATATGTACAAGGTTTTGAAAAATAATCTCAAAATCATGGTTTGCGGTGTATCCCATTAACTGGGATAGGTAGTTCTTATCCGTTTGAGCCTTGAGAGTTGGAAAGTGTTTACTTACTTTTAACTAGTTATAACATAATGGTCAAACCAAATGGTATCAAAATTTATGTGTTTTTCATCCCTTTCCCTATCTTAATCTCACTTCAAGAGAAAATATTACTCCTTGAAGGTTCTAACAACAAACCTTTTCTCAAAAGTTCTTTTCATTTAGGCTTGATGATCCTCAAGAGTTTGCATTTTTTGGTTTCTTACCTTTTCCAACTCCATTAACTTAACGAACCTCATTATGTTTTCACCCTTTTTGAGTTTGATTAGGGTTTTTTGGTTGGATAAATGGCTAAGTACTAGCCATGTGCGAGAGTTGGAGACTACGCATAATGACATAGAACAGGAACATGGCAAGGCACAAAGGTGCACGCGACATACAAAAAAGTTCAATGTGCAAAGGTTCGTGCATTTACACAGGGGTTTCAAGAATTAGCCAATTTTCATGATGCAGCTAAAAATAGACAAAAGAAAGTTGACATGACACACAAACAAGGGTTATAAATAGGAAAAAAGCACATGTAAACAAGGATGGAGATGACATATAAGGACAATCTATTTATAGGAATTAAAGCGTGTTAAAGCAAGCTATTTATAACTTGATCTATAGTTAAGGAAAGTTGTAAAAAGCATGTAGGATAAGAATAACACACCTATTATTAGAAATAACACATGTAAATGGTGAAAGGAAAGTCCCCACCATGTATAAATAGATATAACACTCCATCTAATTAGTAGTTCTAAGGTGATAAAGGATTTCGTTGATGTGAGTCGATACTGAGGGGGTATGTATAGTTGAGTTTTGTATACGTGGATGGTCCAGTGCAAGGATAAACTGCATTATGAATGTAATCATCATGATTATTATGTAATCAATTGTGTTTATGATAGATAATTCATTTTGGGGTAGCAAAGATTACCATGTCTGAAAATGGAATTTTGAAAATTCAAGTGTTATTAATCATTTTGTATGTTGATTAAGCTTCGTTATTATATGTGTTGTCAAACTTGTATGTTGGATCTCCATTCTTGCAAGTTACGATGATTATTATGATTATGTTTGCGCTAACCACATCTTGTGAGTGAACAAAGGAGGGACGTGGTGGTTGCTCATGCTTCGGGTGAGCGTTAAGACTTTGTTTGGATGAATTGTCAGCGCGCCCAACTTAGCATTAGTTAAAACAAGACTACATTTTGGTTCTGTTGTTGAGTACCTCTTTATCTTTCAACTCTTAGCATGTGGCGTATACATGACATTTCAGTTGTCCTTGGAAAATATTGAGCTTTGGGTGCATGATGGCCAAGATGCGTTTGCTCAAAGGTAAAACATCTGGACTTGAATTTAATGCACACAACACCTTTACATGAGTTATAGTTTTTACGTGAGCCAAGGGGGTTGTATTTGTACATGACACCTTTAGTTATCAAGATCTTAATGATTGAGCTAGGGATGGAGAACTTACCAATGGAAGGCTAAAACTCCACCACGTATAGTGGCAAGAAGCGGGTTTGAGAAGGGTGACATTAGCTCAAATGGAAGAAAGAGAGAGAGAAGAAAGATGACTCAGATATGATGATGTGTGGAAAGAGGGCATTTGACGAGACACTGGGACTGAGGGGAATGATTACTAGTTGTAGTGATGAGAACCATGCAAAAGGCGAGGGGACCACAGGATCATGTCTTTCCGGTAATGGGGAAGGATAATATAAGGACCCCTTTGAGCATCAAATGAGAATGATTTGAACAAGAGAATGAGAACCATGGACATGAGTCTGACCCAGCCTAGCCACCTAGCCCTTATGCAAGGTGCTTGGAATCTTGAAGTTACTATAGAAGATCATTATAGTGAAGGTGAGTAGGAAGGAAACCAATATAATCACCATGTTGGGTAGGATATATAGGTAGGTTTGTATTAGTATCACCTCAAGAGGCACAACAAATTAAGGATGTGCACATGATAGTGCACCAGGTGCCCATGTTTAGAAAGAATTTGTTTGGAACCAATTGGGTAAGTGTGCCATCAGGAAGCAATGACACACTACCTATTGGTGTGTAGTTTAACACTACCATATGGACACAAAGTAGTTCTTCAATAGGACCCCAAGTCGTTACGGGATGCTTGGGAGGTTCAGGTTTACCACCATTGGGAGGAAATCCTAGTGGAGTATCAAGGATTAGGATCTAGCCCCACTCCATGACAAGGCCCACAAAAGCCATCACAATATCCTCAAAAACCACAACAACAGACCTCTCAAATATTATTTGAGATGTATCTACATTTGTCGGAATATAGAGGTGTGGAAGATGTAGCTAAATATGTGCATACTTGTGAATTATTATTGAGAGCTAAGGTAAAAAAAACTCTAGATATGAAGGCATTCAATTTGCCACCACACTTCAAGGGAACATGCACAGTTGGTAGAAAAAATATAATCCCGATCAAACTACAGTTAATTATGATTCATTACACACCACCTTCTTGGTTGAGTTTCATATTCTTGAGTTTGAAAAGTAGAGTATTAACATGTTAAAGGATATTAAGTAGGGCCTATTAGAGAGTGTTCGATAATATGATGCGTGATTCAAGACCTTATTGTCTAAATTTTCCTATGATATCAATAAGATCTAGCATGCGAAGTGGTTTGTAGGAGGCCTGTTGATACCTTTTCAAAGAGCGTTATCAGACAAGACATTCATTGATCCATGTGAGGCCTTGGAAGTAGTGGTACACACTGAAGCAGTAGGAAGTGTTGACTAAGGGGTAAGTCCATTCCTTGAATTGTAGATAACATTAATGACTACTCAGTTGGAGAAGTTGTTTTCCAATTCAACGCATAAGACGCACAGTGGACTTTGATGTACTGATTATGAGGTGGAAGGACATACAAAGGATAGCAAAGGATAGATTCCCATGTAGAAATGTGTGTGCATTGTTGACATCTAGTGAGATCTATCATAAGAATTATTTTGTCTGAAATTTTCCACTTTTACAGCACGTGACGTAGAAAAATTTCTCTATGTCTTGCAAAATTTGTGATTCACACACCCATGACATAGTCAAATGTCGTCAGATTGATCATATCCATGAGGCATGTGAAATAGGGTTGTGCCTGAACACTATGGTAAGTGACTCTTGGGCACAAGAAGCCTATACCAGTGACACACTAAACAACGGTAACGAAGGATTTAGAGGTAGATTTCGGAGCAAAGGCTACAGTGGTCATTGACGGTTTACACAAGGGACATATTATATGTGTGGGTCACCTGATGATTATCTATTGGGAATTCAGGATTGTGGAATAGTGCTATGATTCAATAACAAACAAAATCATCCACACAGGATCTAAACAATTCCCCAAAATCTACAGCAGTGGAAGTATAAACTGGAACAATCCAAATCAAAACAAAGAACAAACACATAACACAACATGTACCGTAGTTCACCCAATGTTGGCTATGTCCATTAAAGATAGATATCTCATATATATAATATAACAAGAATACAAACCAACTCTTCAATACAAGAGTACAATGCATTTCTCCAAGAGTATCTCCTCTCCTCTAGATCTCTAAATGGATCTATATAAGTGCACTACAACCATGCCTCCAAACCACCAATAGATCTCACATAACCAAGAACTACTGCATCTCTAAACTGCAACCAAGCTCGCATGTGAATCTGCAAACAAGACCTCTCACAAGGGTCTACCAATGTGAAACCATATCTATGCACCAAGAAGTAAGTCTCTCCTTCATCTCACTACATCAACTTGTGCATACAAGAAGATAACCTGCTTTACTATATCTAGATACTATCTGTACCCACAATCTCTCTAACAAGCTACAATACTAGATCTCCTATGGACCAACAATACAACATGATCTCATGGATCTACAATACAAGATCTCACAACAACCTGTGGATCTAGAAGATGAGAGATTATGTGCTTTGCATATTATGCAAGCCATTACATTAAGACAAGACAATACAAAGGAAATACAGTAGAAGACATAACACTCTTCTCACCATTCAGATGTACTTGTTATTTCCTTCTTTTCGGCTTCTTTCCATTGAAGCTTTGTCTTCATGCAACCTTTTTCTTCTTTTTTTTCTTCTTCATCTTCAACCAAGGAGAATTAACATTCTTCCTCTATCCTTATGTTATAACCCTAGTTTTCTAACTTATATAAGCTTATAGAAACTTAGGGCACCTTAACTATGTATTTACAACCATCTAACCACTTTTACAATCAACCGTCAGATCAAATCCCACATCTAAAATAAAAACATAAATGCACAGGTAACTGGTGTCGGTTCCCTGACCGGTGCCAGTTTCTTGACCAATGTCGATTCCTCCCAGGTGACCGATGCTAGTTAGCCAACTAATGTTGGTTACTGTGTAAACCAGTAAACCTCAAATGCATGCCTTTGTGAAGCAATTCAACTCCATAAACTAACATTATCAGTGTGAGTTTCCAAAGAATCAGGTATTTGTGTACTATGTAAAGGCACACAAGGTTGAGGATTGTCCATATCTAGATGCCCATATGTGTAAGAACAATAATAAGGAGAAGGGCATGACTATGATAAAGGTAGAGTGTGCTAAGAAGGAGAAATAGGCACCTTAGAAGATGGTTGAGCCTAAAATTTAACCCTTATTAGTTACTACGAGCGCAGAGGCAACGCGTGCGCATGAGCAGGGTAAGGCAAGAACTCTCATCAAATGGGAAGAAGTGGTACATGCAAAGTATTCAGACATAACCTATCAGAAATAAGTTTATCAGGAGACCATGGGTGTTATTAGGGAGTTGCAAGGAGAGATATAATGTTTGAAAGAGCAAGTGCACGAGAGGGAACACACGATGGGTATCGAGCTACCACATAAGGTTGTTCATGATCTTAGAGAAGTCTACATAATTCTCAGATAGGATAACATCGTACCATTTTTGGGAGAATGGTTGCGAGATAAAATGTTACACGCATGTATTGAAAGGGAGTTTCAGATCCTTCATGCTAATTTACCACTGCGGCATCATGAATATGACAAGGAGATTACAATGGATGCAGTGATTAATGGGTGGTTAGCAAGTAATATTCTTATTAATACATGCATAAAATTCAATGTTTTCACCCTTGATACTTGGAACCAAATGGGAAGGCCACTATTAGAACCATCCTCAAATGTGTTGCATATGGCTAATAAGACAATAGAGATGCCCATTGGGGTATTAAAGGATGCTTCTATCATGCTTGTTTCTTTCAAGTTTAATGTATGCAAAGTGATTAATCCTTGTTTATTTCTTATCTAATGGTCCACTAACTAGTATGTTAAGAGCCTTTGGGGTTTCTTTAGAGATTCTTACCCCATGTCCATGGCTTTTGAAACTTTTCATTAAACACATTTGGCATGCCCGGTGGGACACTTAGTGCATTATTTATTAATGGGGTCATTTTGAAGCTTTTATTTCAGTTTCTAACTTTTTACATGTTTTTATAGGGTTAAATATTTTGCCTTAAGATTTTTAGCTAGGTTTTATGTAGTTAACCCTCATTTTCATGCTTCTTTGTTATTTTTATGCTAGAAACTACATTTAATGGCTAATTTCTAACTTGTTCACACTTCTAAAATTTCATTTTCCATGTTTTTTGGTGGTTTTTCAGGCAGGCGTGCACACACCTTTCTACCAGCGCAGGTACCTTCATACTGTCATTTTTAGTAGAGGGGCACATGCATCCAAAACCATGAGTAGGTACCTTAAAGCAGATGCACACACCAAAATCGTGGCGCACATACCATTCTGCCAACGCAGACACCCTGTAACTTTTTTTTTCACTAGGCACGCAGGCACCCAAACCCACCCTTAAACACCCTATGTACTCTCGCCCCTATGTCAACAAATTTACCAGGTGCACACACGCCAAAACCATGGTGCATACACCCTGCTGATGGCACAAGCACCCCTCTGCTAGTGCACATGCATTGTCATAACTTGTACCATTTTTCCGCTTCCCTAGTGTAGACACCTATTCCCTAACACAGGCACACTTACCCTAGTGCAGACATCTCTCGGGTAGCGAACACACCCTGTAGACCCACTAGGTTAACAAAAAGGGGTGCAGGTACCCAAACCCATGTTCACATACCAAAAACGATGCACACACACCCTGAGGGGGCACAAGTATATCTGTTTGATCCAGATTTGTTTACATAATTTTTGGTGCTCCTAGTTTTGATCATATCTTTTGACATGTTGACCTGTTTTCAGAGTTTGAATAAGCATCAGAAAGAGAACGAAGTTAACTTTGTGAGGGAAGTTTCAAAATTAATATACCTTTGGTATCATTAATTTTATCATCAAACTCCTAAGGTTCCCCAGATACCTCCAAAAATGCAAAATACTAAAAACCATTAAAAAATTGCTACTAATAGATTTATGGAATTTTCTAATATTCTTGGTTTTCTAACTTTCTCGCAGGGTTCTAACAGTGGTTTGCAGGTTTCTTTTCCTTCATGTTTTTGTGCTAACTTAGTTGAGTGTTCACATTTTTTTACTTGTAGGGGTCCTTTGAAATGCGTATGCTCTTCCCTCGCACCTTCTTGGTGATCTTGGGAATGAAAAACATTTCCGAAACCTTATATTTTGCTTCCAAAAGCACTTCAATTTAATATTTAAATTAGATTAATCTTTCAAAGTTGGCTAAAAATGAACTCTACCTTTTGAAGTATTTTTCACAAAGGCTTATTTTAGTAGGGTTTTCATGTTGTGTATGCTCTTCCTTCGCACCTTTTTTGTGACCTTAGTAATAAAAAACAACATGCAAACTCTCTTTCTTATTTGATGGAAAATTACTAACTCTTTGCATGTAGGGCCTAACGCTTGTCAAAGAAGGGAGGAGCCAATACAAAACAAAACCTTCTAATACACATGTTTTTATACAGGTTGCCAAATGGTGTGCTACTTAAAGTTGTTAGTGTAGGATATTTACCATGCATATATTTTAAGTACGGGATTCCTCCACATAGGTGATTCACCATGCTTAGGTGTCATAGGGTGTCATTATGGCCTTACACGCGTCATAGAGCATCATAGGAGTTACATTTGACCGGCTATTTCAGGAATGTAACTCCGACCTCTTGACGGTACATTTGTGGGGGAGTTACACACCCCACTACTATATGTACACCCTTTCATCTTGAGCAATACAATGGAATGGAATGGAGTATGGGATTTGAGCCATTTTTTTGTTAATGCATGCACATTGCTCTCATGGGTGATTTCTTGCTTTGATCTTAAAGCTACATCATTTTGTGGTTGAATGTTAAGTTTTGATGCTCACAGATTCCCTCTAGATCTTCGTCATTCCTTCGACATGATATCAGAGCTCGGGGATCAGAATTGTGTTGCTCACCTCAGTTGCTTACTACTCTCTGCCTCGTAGTTTCATGTGTAAGTTCACATTCTTGTTTTGTGCTCTACTTGCATTTTATTTATAAAAAAAGGGTATATGTTAGAGTAGGTATTTACCTTAGCTCATGTTCACCTAGGTACTTTATTTACCTTTATTGTATTTATCCTCACCCACTTATGTGTGTGGATATTTCTTTTATCTTATTTAGATATTAGGAGATATTATCTAGTTGTTAGGTATAGTTCTTTCCTTGATCTATGGTATTGACTAATTCTTTCCTTGATCTATGGTCCTGACTAGTTCTTTGATGACTAGTTATTTCCTTGATTTATGGCTTGATCTACGACCTTAACTGGTTCTTAGATTGTTATTCCTTACCTATTTAAGCAAGGCCTATTCTCAATGTATTGCATTGAGTTCCATAATAATATATGATATTGCTACTCATTTGTTTGCAAAGGTTTTATGTAAATTTATTCTGGTGAATTGCTTTCATCTTATATATCGTGGTGTTTGATTAGCATCTGTGTTCTTGGCTTGGTATGATCTAGTTATCGTTCTTTTCAGTATATGTATTTGGTTTGTTTGCTGGTGTGTTTCCAATTGGAATTTTATAGTGTTGAGGTTTCAACAAATTGCAGGTAACTCTGTGCATTTGCTCTTCGAAACTCGGGTTTTGCTTCCACGAGGTCATTTTGCGGTCTAACATTGGATCAATACATCTATTTGTGCTCATCTAATTGCTTATGCGTGGATGTTTATGCACTGGATTTTTTCAGGTTCTTTTTTTTCGACTCACGTTTTGGCCACGTCAAAACCCCCTGCCTCTTTTTAGCACCTCATGCACTAGTCTACAACTCGGGTTTTCTCATGGGTTAACGTGTTTTGTATTGCTCAGCATTGCCTCTCCATCAACCTTTGGACACTAGCATTTGGATCATACTCGGACGTGTATTTGGCTCCACCTTGACCTAAATGGATATCACATGTTGATTCAATAGCCTTAATTCAATCAATTCTTGCTTCACCGTGCTTTGGTTTGAATGAATCCTCAGCCGCTGTGCATTCATATTAACACTTTATTTGCATTAATCTTGGCACTGAGTCCACCAATCTACATTTTTCATTGCATGCTTCGGTCATGCTTTTGTATTGGTTCACCGACCTGGGTATCGGCTTCTTGTGCTCATGTTTTTTTTAGGTGCCTCGTCCTACTCGTGCCATATGCATTGTTGACGGCTCAGTTGAATTGAACCTGCTTGCTCGTGTGCCAATATTGTGTTGTTGTCTACATACTCCATCTCGTATTTCCCGCACTGTGTATTGTTCATGTGTAGTGTGCTCAAGCTCTTAAAGATTATCAGCACACTACTCTATGGATTCTATGTGCCTGATAGGTGCTAGCTAGTCCATCCTCTGTGCTTGATGGTTTCACCCACACCACACATGGTTTCTCTAATGGTTACTTGCAAATCTGACAGAACTTTACAACTTAGCACATGTGCAGATCCCTGCAATGTGAGTTTGAAGCAGTTATAAGGACATGGCATCACTCGTTCAGCCTGCACTCAACACACAATGGTGCAAACCCTATCAATTTGACAGTGTTTGTGTTAAAACGGATCGATTTTCATTGCACGTAGCAGACTATAACCTGCATGTGGCACAAACCCCTGGCTCGGTCAACTTCCACCACATGGTTTGGCAATGTGGGTCCCCATCCATTCCCTTTTAGACATTTATTGGAGGTCAAAACAATCCATCCTTTTTAATGTTTTGAGGCAAAACATTTATTATGGCATTGTAAAATATTTTAAGGCTTTATTTTGCTTGTATTAATGTCCTTCCTACACATGTAAAAGATGGAGGGCGAGGTCTGGGGTTGGCAGGAGGCGAATCCCCCCTCACAAGCAAAATAAACCCTACGTAAAATTTGATGCCATTTCCAACAAGTACCCACATGACACCCTTTGAACCCATTTCGGGCACTTTTTAAATCCATTTGTAAGGCTTATTAGCATTTTCCATTAGTTGTGGGAATAGTTGTCTTGCTATAACTTTTGACTTGTTGCTCGGTTTTGAGCTCTTCTTTAGTCAAATTTGCATGGATTTTCACACATTACGTGATGAAATTGTCAATTTTTTAAATACACTACTTTATAAAGTGCCACATTTTGGGGGGGTTCATTAGTACTCTTGGGTTTTCACACGTAGACACATTATCGGTTGAGTCCGACATCTTGTATTTGTGCACCTTGTAATTTTGATTCCGCATCATGGAGGGTGCTCTTTCTAAACTTGAGTGTTGTAGGATTTTTGTACAACCTCCGCCACTTCTTATTGGGAGAGAGAATTATTTAGCTTGGTGTGCTTACATTTGACCGGCTATTCCGGGAATGTAACTCCCACCTCTTGACTATTACATTTGTGGGGGAGTTACACACCCCACTACTATATCTACACCCTTTCATCTTGAGCAATACAATGGAATGGAATGGAGTATGGGATTCAAGCATTTTTTTTGTTAATGCATGCACATTGCTCTCATGGGTGATTTCTTGCTTTGATCTTGAAGACATCATTTTGCAGTTGAGTGTAACATTTTTATGCTCACGGATTCCCTCTAGATCTTCATCATTCCTTAACAAAAAACCACATTAAAGTTAAGCAAGATAAAAAACACACCATTTCACTTCACACTGTATTACAACTTTCAGAAAAGGGTATATCCCTATCCGCTCAACTGGAACATAACCCCTTTGGCATAACACCTTAAGCTACAACAATGGGGGTGGTTTGAGGAACCCTAAAGTAATCCACCATTGATTAACCTCGTGGATGAAATAGGAAGCACTTCGCTTACCCACTTAACTAGATTTCACATTGTAAATTAGAGTCAAACTTGACCGCATCGTGACCCCGATGACAGTACAACTGAACACGCTAGTTGCTCATTGTATCAAAAGGGGGTAAAGTAAATCCGAGATACTCCCAAGTTCAGTCAGTGCAACTCTTTGGGTAAATCAAGCTTGCTCATAGACAACTTGTGACACCTAGTTGAGAGATCTTATTAGGGAGGCCATTCTATCTTGGAGCCCACTTTGCTATTTCATTGTCGCGTCATGCCATCATGAATTGATAACTCACTTGGAGTTTGAACCTTGTTTTTTGAACAAGGCAAAGAGCCCATGTAAGTTAGAACTAAGTGCCTTTCATTACGAAATTAAATGACGTCTCACTTAGCTTAGTTTCTTTCTCGACCTCAGACAAGGCGAAACTCTACCCAAGTGATGCTTAGTTTATTTTCATCCTTTTGATCTATACCCTTGCATTCTCGCTACCCATTTGGAGTGAGAAGGAAGCATACCTCACGCATTTTATCAAAGATAATACTTGCCACTTTTTTTTCCGTTTACACCCATCCATTTTGCGACTGGGTTGTTAAACGTCTAAAGTGTGTAGGTACATTTTCATGTCTTTAATAATTCTTTGATCTTGATTTCATGATCGTCTTCACTATTACGATTTTGGTTCGTCATTTATCTCTCCTTAGGTTGATTATTTTTTACTCACATTCTAGTCACACAATTTTGGTACTTATGTCGTGTTTTCAATTTCATGAGAACTTGATGTAAGTCCCTTTATTGTGCGGTTACACTACTTGCGTAACTAAAAACTTCTTGTTATACTCATACTTTGTTTGAGTTCCGATGTCAACTAAGTTTTTTTTAGAGTGTCGATATTGCCTTATTTATACCGAAATAACATCATCTTAATACGAACACCTCGCTTGCTCGGTTAATGTATCAGGATAGTGTTGTTATGCTATACATACTTGCAACTTCCATTTTTCAGAAAACTTAGCTTTCATTGGCATTCAAACTCATTTTACTATACCTCATCGAGAGATTGCGTCAGTACCACTTTAATATTTAGGCCTTGTTATAATTCTAACTTGACCTACATATTGATACGATATTGTCACTAGTTGATTTGAGCCCTTCCTCATAATCATAGTTAGGGTAAAAGCTTGGTAGAGCGACAATTCAAGAGATCGTTGCATTTAAGTGTTCATATGAGTGTTCTTTAAATCATAAAAATAACTGCATAACATTGCTTATAAAACACACTAGGTTATTTCAACATCACATTGAGGGACTTACACAAACATACGCCTATGTTTCACGCAAGCTTTGAAGACATTTAGATGAAACCTCCTATAAATTTAACTAGTGATGCCTAGAATCCCGAAAATGGCGTCCAAACCAAACGAGCGTGACTTAGGAGAAAATCATTTTGAATCGTTCCCATTTAGCGGAAACAACTTAGTGCCTCTCTTTTCACAGGTCAAGGACAAAAAGCTGTTGATTGATCATAGCGAAGAAGAATTTGATTATTTTGAAGAATAACACCAATTAGACCTAGGTCACTTTGACAAACCCCTTTATTACAATAGGGATCAAGTACTCGCAAGAGTCTTAGAGTTGGGAGCCAAGCTTCTGTAGGAACACGAAGTAGAAACCAAAGTCATTAATCATAAAACAGAAGAACAAGGGTTCCTCTTAGACATGGATAACCCCTTTGACATAGGGTATACTTATACTTCTAGGAAACAACATAACACTGTTGAAGGAGACCCATCCAAGCCACTTGGTGATCCACGAAGACCTTATTACAAAGCTTCATGTAAAGTGAATATTGAGTGCAAAGCCTCACCGCCTACCAAGTTCGATGAGGAAGAGGATCCTTTAATTAAAGAAGAGATCCTTCAAAAATAGAGCCAAAAATTAGCAAACTTAGGCTCTTTAAGTAGGAACGTATATAAAGACAAACTCAAAACAAAGTCTAGCAAGTTGCACTTTGATCCATATAGTGACACAAATTTTAAAGTGGCTACGACATAAATACCAATGTCGCCTACCAAAGAAAAAATAATTGAATGGGATTTATAATCAATGAAAGACACGCTTACTACGCTACAAGAGGGAAACATAGGACATATTAGGAAATATTTGTATGAAGAACTATGCCCTTACCCCTTCGATAAGGACATGTCGTGGAAACCCTTCCCAAATAATTTTACCGTTCCTAAATTCAGTAAATATAAAAGCAAAAGTGATCCTCGTGATCACATCAAAGACTTTTATATGGCTTGCCAAGATGTCGCATACAATGATAACTTCTTAATACGACTCTTCCCTCATAGCCTAGGGGCATTGGGATTAGAATGGTTCTAAAGCATACCCAAGGGTTCCATTACAACGTGGCCCATGTTAGCAAAAAAATTTGTACAACATTATTCCTACAACATGGAAAATAATATCACAATGAACGACCTTTGCAATGCAAAGCAGAAGCCTAATGAGACCTTTGCAAGCTTTTTATAATGATGGCAAGGGTTGGCGATTCATTTCCCTTGTGATTTGCCAAAAAAGTAGTTGGTAAGCATATTTGTGCCTAACTTGAACCCAAAAATAGCCTTCCATTTGCAAATGCACTGTGGCTCTAACTTCGAAGAAATCATAGAGAAGGGCAGTCAAATTGAAAAGGCCCTCATCGTAAAGGGAACACTAAAACCAGTTGTCAAAGATAAACATGAAGCGAAATCCTTAGACAAACTGAAGTTCTTCAACAAGAACAAACATGTCGTTGGCAATGGCATTACGGAATCCAAAAGAGTCCAAGCCATGCAGACTGGTCTGATTTTAAAGCTCTCACAAGGACCTCATCTCAAGTCACCCACCAAACACGATTTCACGTCGTTAACAAAATCCCTATCTTCTATACTAATACAGTTAGATAACGTAAATATGGTGGAGTACCCAACCGCGACTGTACCATACCCAGAAAATGCTCCAAAACCTATTTGGTTCAAAGAGCATGAGTCCTGTGACTTCCACTGTGTTAAAGGGCATAAGATAGATAGATGCTTGAAACTACACCATTACATACAGGACCTTATTGAAGAGGACAAAATTGTCGTATATTCTCCCCCCGAATTAGGACAAGGTCGAAATGAGAAAATAGGTATCTTCAAAGAGCCCTTTCCTAATCATGAAGATAAAAAGAAAAGGAAGCCATGTCATAGACAAAATTCCAATGACCATTGGACTGCTACTTATATTTATCCCACTAATGATAGTCCCTTTGATTCCCTCATAGGATGTATCCGTTCATCTAATGAATAGGTCAATACTATTAGGATCTTAGAAAAGATTTGTGTAGTTGGGACGTGGTGTGCTCGTTTGATCATACCAGATCCCCTACCTATCCCTCAGGAAGGTCAATACAATCTAGAATACTGTTAGAGAAGACGTCCGCTAGGATATTAATCTTAGATCTCCTCAAAATATCTACTACCTATAAAAACATATTGTACAAAACACTGCATAGTTTGGGAGTCTCCACCAATGTAGATCTCGTGCACCTCCAAGCCATGATTACATGCCTTGACTCTAATGATCATATCACTTTTGATCGCACTGCAATCCCACGTAACAACCCAGAGCACAACTTACCCTTATATCTAGAAGTAGTTGTTACCCTTCGCAAGATCAAGAGAGTGTTTGTGGATGGTGGATCTGGTCTAAACATTTGTACTTTGAAGTTGGTTAAATAGCTAGGCCACTCAGAAATGGATCTAGGTGCTAAAACAATTACAATAACGACCTATGATAATGAGGAGCAAGAGTCAGCAGGCACTATAGTGATTCCAATGGAAGTAGGGCTGACTTGTCATGATACAACGTTCCATATCCTTGACTTGGATCTACCATAGAACATGCTCTTAGGATGACCATGGATCCATTCCATGCATGTCATTCCTTTAACTTTCCATCAATGTATCAAGATGTGCCATAAAGGACAGATAATCACCATTCAAGGTGATGCATAACCATTTACACATTGCAGAGCCTTGTATAGTTTTTCTCGTGCAACTTAAGAATGGCCTTCTGCATATATTATTATTTCTTTACAAAAAAAGGCTATTAAGGAACGTGTGGATCCAAATTCAATCACTCCTTGCAATCAAGACTTTCCTTTGTTGGTCAACCCTTTCACATCATGGGAGGAAACGTCGGTAAAATATGGCCCAGGTGAGCCATTCACTCTTGAACAAGCTTTATTAATATCAGATTTATCAGTGTCACCCATGACACATGGAAAACCCTATTTTAAGTTCAAAATCACTTGGGACCAATGCCCTAAACCCTCAGAGAAGTTCATTCCTAGTGGTTTCTTATATGAGAAAAAGATGTTAGAAGATCCCACCAGGAGAGTACCTAAAGGTACCATGGCTTCATGCCATCAGGCCCCACTATATGTCAAAGGTCACACCGTATGATGTATGTTATGGGTTACAATGGGTTTGGATGTGGAATCAATGCGCAAGGGAAATTAGAACACATTCCTATCCCTCGCTTCAAATCAAACAAACATGGTCTTGGAATAAGACCTCGTGATGATCCACCCTTTGAGATTGATACCACCTCTTCTAAACGCGAGGACGACTCATCTCATTCCAATAGTAACGCAGATTCCCAATGTAGCCTCTACGAGGATCTTGCCTCCACTAACTTATTCCTTGATTTAGTTTTCCTTACCTTATCCAAATCAAATCCTCAAACCAATTACCAAGTAACCCTTGTATATCCCAAATTTGTAGATTGGGATAAGAAATTTCACGTGCCAATCGATTTCTTTGAGAACGACAAGGCATTTGCAAAATTCATGGGACTTAGGTATTCTATTCCGACTGGGGATCATAAGAAAGGCTTTGTAATTCAACTAGACACTTATGCATACTTTGGAGAAGAAGCAGAGATGTGTGGACATTTGAGTAAGAATCTCGGGAGAAATAGTAACAATACTTCAGAGAAACCTTGTGCAAGGAATAAATACAAGTCTCATAGAGATAAACTTTTTGAAGCACTTGTGGACAAACAAAATGAAGAACCTATGGACAAAATGGTCTATCTGTTCAAGGATGATGATGAGCTACGTAAGGAGGTTGACCTTACTCTTCCCCTTGATCCTATGCAGAGGGAAGATACCTCCAAGATGCTTGTGGAAGAAATCATTAGTGTCAACATTGGCTTGGAAGAGGAACCTAGAATGATAAAGTTGGGAGCTTTGCTCTCATCTCAAGAGCAAAAGCTTTTTGTAGAGTTATTAAGAGAATATTGAGATATATTTTCATGGTCATACGTCGATATGCCTGGTTTGGACCCAGAATTGGTTGTGTAGAACCTTGTTGTGCACCCAGATGCCAAGCCCTTCAAGTAGCAGTTGAGAAAGATGCACCCTAAGATTGCACTCCTTGTCAAAAAAGAACTTGAAAAGTTATTAGTTGCTGATTTTATTAAACCCATTAACTATTCAGATTGGATATCTAACATAGTCCCTGTTCAGAAGAATCCTATTGGCATAGGGATCTGTACTAACTTCCGTGACATAAATAAGGCATGTCCCAAAGATGAAGATGACTTCCCATTGCTTAAGATTGTAGAGGAGGATCATCATAAAAAAAATTCATCATCCCGTGGGGAAAATTTTGTTACAAGGTCATGCCTTTCGGACTCAAGAATGTTGGGGCCACCTATCAACATGCAATGACTGTCATCTTCCATGACATGATGAACGACATCATGGAGGATTAAGTTGATGATATCTTGGCAAAGTCTAAAAGTAGAGGAGAGCACCCTGAAGGGTTGAGACATATTTTCCAACGTCTTTGGGATTACAAAGTACGTTTGAATCCTAAGAAGTGTGTCTTTAGCATTTTGTTAGGGAAGATCCTAGGTTTCATTGTTTCACAAAGAGGAATAGAGGTAGATCTTTCCAAGGTTACAACTATCACAAAAATGCCTCCACCTACAACTCTCAAACAACTAAGAAGTTTACAAGGGAAAATTTAGGCCATCTGCCGTTTTATTTCATAACTTGCGGATAAGTGCCATCCATTTACACATCTCCTCAAGAAAGATGTTGCATTCAACTGCGAACCAGACTGTCAAAAGGCATTTACACTACTTAAACAGTACCTTGTCAACCCACCTGTACTCATACCGCTCACCCCAGGTAAACATCTCCTCTTATACATCTTTTCTACCCAGTTATCTATTAGTGCATTGCTTGCCCAATATGACCTAGACCATAGAGAAAGGGTAGTTTATTACCTTGTTCGCACTCTGATTACCTATGAGTTAAATTGCCCACAGATTGAAAAATATTACTTGGCAATTGTCTTCACCTTTCAAAAACTTTGCCACTATCTCCTAAATAATAAAACCAAGCTAATATCCAAAGTTGACCCTGTTGGTGCTCAATTGGATCTCACCCCGTTTTTCCTTGAAATTCTTCAATCTGCGGGCTCTGTCATCTTTTCTATCTCCTCCTATTGTTGCATGAAAACTCTATCCTCTATTTGGTTGCCATGATCAGTCCCTTCCTTTGGTCGAGGATCACTTTAAATCTAGATTTTGTTTAACGTTCCTTTGTCCATGTGAAAGAATTTGTAACTTGGGTGAAAACTTGGGTTTTTTCCCTTCCTTCCATTTTCCATAGTCACGTTTTATTTTCCCTATCTATTTTTATCCCAATATCTATGGAAACGTGATTGGATGCGGCTCAGAGGATCATATTTGGGCCTTATATCATTTCCAAATTCTCTGTTCTTGAATAAGGATTCATTTTCGGGCACAAATGGTGATTTTTCTGCATTTTATGGTTTGATGGGTGTATTTTTCTCGGTCAAATTTATATCTCAGCATCCGCGAAGGTTTCCACTACCTTTCCTAGACTTAGACATTTTTTTCATACGACCGGTGTAGCTTTGGCGGACCATGGACACGTGGAGGGCTGACGTTCATTTGAGGATCCGCCTCAGGGTCCCACCTTAACAATTGTACCAAGGGGACATGTGGTGATTCCAAACTTATTCAGGGTCTCAACTTTTGGGGACCATCTCAAAGTTACGTCGAGGAGACACGTGGAGGCTTCCACCGGCTCCTCTCTAAACTTAAACTTTTCAAAGCAATTTTTTAAGGCTCGAGACACATGGAGGGACTGCGCCTGTTTGGGGACCGACCCCTAAATTTTATTTTTAAGAAGTGCCAGGAGGACACTTGTGGGCTTCCACTCACTCTGCCCTTGCTTGGAATTTTCAACGGCCAAGGAAAACTGTCACAGACCCTAGACACAAGGCGCCTTCCATTGGTCCTTCAACTTTTTCAAGCAAATTCTGTCTGGAATGAGACACATGGTGAGCCCGCACTTTGTTTGGGGTCTCTGATTTTGTGGACCATCTCAAATTGTGCCATTGAGACACGTGGAGGCTTCTGTTGGTTCCTTTTTATACTAAGATTTTTCAAATGCCAAAAGATGATTTTTCTTGGGCCCAGGGCACGTGGAAGGCCCACACTTGTTTGAAAACTTGCCTTTGTACCTCACCTTTGTAGTTGTGCCAAGGAAACACATGGGACGGACTTTAATCTAAAGTTGGGAATGGGTAGAATAAATGGTTGTTGTGCATTGCATCTATTTTTTTGCCATTTTTCCTTGAAGACTCATCAGAGATGAAAATAAGCACTAGTTTTCATCATTTTTTGATGAAATTCATTGTTCATTTTTAGTTTGCAAAGTGCCATTGAATGGATTTAGAACTTAATTTGTGATTCCAAGGATTGTTAAGGTTGATATTTTGAAGTTAGAGTTGCTCAGAGTAGTTACAAAAACATAAATTACCAGAGAAGCTAGATGCAGGCCAGAGTTATGGAGGAAAGAGAGGGAAAAGGATGAAATGATGGAGGTTACAGATGAACAAGATAAAAAAGATGTTTCCTCAAGAGTGAAAAGGATTACCTGTCAGATCCAACTGTATAAATCCTCCGAGAAAATGATTAACACGGGAATTTCTTTCATGAAAAAATTAGAATGATTAGAAGGACTGTCCAAAATTTTGTGGTATGAAATCCTAGTCATTAGTTGAGGGTCTGGGAAACATGATTAGTTCATGATTTGTCCACCTAGCAAAATTTTTGATGTGCAAATTTGTTAAATGTCACTTTACTGAGACAAATTGGTAATAAGCAAAGGTCCCTAGAATATTCTTCTTTTTTGCGTGGAAATTTTAGTATTAGTAAGTGAGTGAAATGTATAAATGCAATGAGAATACTCTTGCAAAATGTTGGGGGGTGGTATTCTTAAGATAAAATTTGAAAGAGTCCCGTGTTCCTAAGAGACCAATCTGAGAAACCTATTAATTTATTATGTTTTAGATTTCAATCATGTCAAGTTGGTTCCAAGTGTATAGCCATTGACAAGGTCTGAGAATTTTCAAAGAAAATTTCCCTTGCTGATGAATTTAATCAATCTTTGAGTTAATCTGTGTCAATATTTGAGAAATTTTTGTCTGATTTATTTCAGAATGTCTATAAGTATTTTTTCTTATTCCTATTGCAATCTCGTGTTAAAGTCCCTCCAAATCACACTAGGATCTCGTCCCTATGATAGTTTATTGGCATTTGCAATTTCATTTCAAGAAGAGCCTTCATCCTGCAATGAGATAAACAAATTTAAAATCACTTCACCATCATTTGTTGATAAAGATTGTTTGTAATCCTTCGAGTGTATCTTAGGCATAAGTAAGAAGGGGTCTTTGATGTTTTATTTCATCTTTAGCTTGAGCCTTCGTGTTAAATTCTTGGAGATTGTGTGGAAACTGTGAAAATATGGGCCTCCATTTGATGCAAACCTTCTAGTTGAAGAAATATTTTAGCTATTCTGAAGCTTTCGGTCATTTATCTTTCCTAATTGTTGTGAAGTCTCTCAAAGATCTGGTATAATCAATTTTATCCTACTTAATCTCCCAACAAAATTACTCAAAAACAAGGAATCCATCCTGAACTACCCCAATGTTTACCCTTTGTGTCCACAAATATATAAATTCTACTGCTAAAATATGTAGAAGCAATCAAGATTCCATAATGTATTTAGTAACCTTAGCCCTGTCTATGAAATATCAACATTCTTTAGAAGTGGCAACTTGTGAGAGTTATATTATGGTGCATTGATCATAATTTTCTCAAGGTCCCCTTTCAAATTTGTGCGAAGAAGGATATCTTTTTTCTCCTTCACATACAGAGGTTAAAAAACGCGTCCATCTCACCCTGGTCAAAAGGCATGACCAAAAGCAATGAGTCTGGATCAAATCCTTAATGAAGGTGCTATCCATTTCTCCACAATGCTCGAGTGATAAAGAGTCGGAAAAATCCCCTCCCCTGGCTACAAAAAGAATCATACATTAAGATCTATCCTACCTCTCAGATGTCTTGTTAAATATTGTGATGTTGATCAGTCTTCTAAGGGAGAATCAAATTTGGATACCAACACTCGTGGCAACTCTTTGACTCTAGGATGAAAAAAAACTCCAAGATTTAAACCTGCAGCCACAACACTCGTGGCGCCGTAGAACACGGGGACATCTGTTTAAGTATTTCTACAAACGTATAAAACTTAGAAACCCTTGAAAAAGTTCTTACACGTGATGATAAACAAACTACTTGTTTTGGTCTGTGCAAGAGGATCATGAATCTAGACAAGGGATTTATAAGAATTGTTGAACTAGATCTAGCACCCCCATATCAGGAAGTGACAAATATATTTCCTCAGATACTATGAACATTAACAGGATGTTAATGTTGTGTATCATCATGGAGGATAATTAGGAGTAGAAGACATATTAGATCATGTACATAGAGTCATGAATTTGGTATTGACAGATATTGTGATAGGTCTTTCATAGTCACATTGTTGAGGATACAACTAAGGTGAAACTCCTAAAGTGGCGACTTCATGTTGTTTAGATCTTTAATGAGTCACCAATGTCTTAACAGAGCATCAGAGATGAGATTTGTCATTAATCTCTGACACAGATAGAAGGTCTAGGATCTTTCTAGGTTGAGGACCCTGAGTATGTGGGGTGACCTCAGAGTTGGCCGACAGTCAATAGAATCATATCACATTAGAGAGATATTGAATTTACACCCATCCTATTTTGTTGGAGATCAAACATCAAGAAAAGAGATTTCAAGGCATTGGTATGAAACTGGTCAGCATGTGAGTGGATGATTTCAAGCTACTGTCCTCGAGTGACTAGCTGACATTGGGTAATATCTTTGTTGAATTGAATCCACCTTCTGGAGAGGGGCCTGGATTTGTAATTTTTGGGAGGACTAATTTGAATCTCAATCTGCCATGTGGATTTTCCAAATCTGACACAGTTTACCAAGAAATAGAGCTCTGTTGAGAGGGCAGTCATTCTGAGAAGTAGATACATGTACTACATAAGATTCATCCATTCGACATATCAATGAGTTTGCATGATCCTGTGATAAGTCACCTCCATCAACAATACCAAAGTATTCTCAGGGTCCGCCCAAACCTCCATTTGATCTGCTTCAGTATTGTAGACTGCCATACAGGATTTGAGTAGGTTATGGTTGGCATAGGTTCAAATCAATGTGCCACGAAGATGTAAGACTTGGGATTGCCTAAGTTGCAAGCATAATTATTTCCGCAGACTACTGATCAGAGGCTATGGAGAAGGCTCTTTGTCAATATGATAGAGGAAACTTTGGGAAAGACTCAAAAGTATAGAGATAGAGTGAGGATGTCGTATATAAAATATGCAGGATAGTAAGTCGAGGGGATCAACTCCTCCTCCTCATGGTGGACACACTTTAGCACATTCTTCCTTCAGGCCGCCTCAGTTAGCAACAACAATAGTAGCAGACTCGACTACCCTTTTAGCCTCCATAGTGCCACGATGCTCAGAGAGGGCATAGTATGCGACCTCCAACTAGGGGGGCCAATACGACATAGGCTCCATCCTCGAGCACATTCAGTAGTAATACGTCCACTGTAGCACCCATAGAGATCTATGGAAGGATCGTCATGTTCTACAACGTGGAATACCAGGCACCTAGAGGAGTATCTAATCACTAGAGAGGACTAGGTAGTTGCTATGGGTGTGGTGTACATGGACATCACTAGAGAGTGTGCCCTCATAACCCTGATAATAAGGGTAAGGCACCTATCTCTGAGACTACAATTGGTGGCATAGCCAGGAGCCACAAGATTTATGCACCAGTTTGAAAACTGCTAGGCAGGGCAACATGACACATAATGCATTGAATGACCACAAGTAGCATGTAGGTGGTGAAATGTCTACCCCTATCTTATTTAATTCAAGCTCTATTAGATTATTGTCATTTCTCCATCATTAGTACAATGATGTAGGCTTAGTGGCAGTTAGTCCATGTATGTATTTGAGATCATTGAGATGGCTTCTAGAGCCAAACTCCCAGTGGAATCATTGAGTTAAGGACTGTGTAGTGAGACTTACTTGACAAGCCTTTATGACAGAATCTAAGAGTGCCTCTTATCACTTCAACTTGAAAGTTTTATATGGAGTTATCAATGGGCATGAACTTGTTATTTTAGACATAGTGCTAGAGTACTCTATTATTATAGCAAGGTTTTGATATCTTGTGCTGATGATCATGGAATTTGAGGCAGTGACAGTTCAAGTTAACTGAGACCCATCTCTAGTTCTTCATCCATATCCGCCTATGAGAGTTGGAAAGTAGTTTTTGTGTTACTGGGGTCCAATTGGTTATATACCATCATACTTAGTGACAGATCAAATGGTATGGGACTCATGGACTGTCACTTGATGAAAATCCCTATCTTCATTTAAGAGTTTTATGAGAATATCTTACTAACACGTTTCGAAGGGTTACCTAACAACCCACATGAGATCAAAATTTCATATTTCATTTAGGTTCCTGGAGTGGAGTCTATCTCATGTGCACTGTATAGGATGATCACACCTGAGCTATGTGAGTTGAAGTTGTAGTTGGGTGACATTCTTGAGAAGTGCCATCAACTCAACGAACCTCACTATGTCTATCACCCTTTTTGAGGGTGCACTAGGGTTAATTTTGGTGAGAGAAGAAGGCTAAGTAATAGCCATGCACGATTGTGTGTGAGACTACACATAATGACAGCTAAACAAAGTACATGATAAAGCACATTGTTACCCCCTCCCATGGATAGATGACTTATTTTATCATGATGCAAAGGTTCGTCCATTTACACAGGGTTTTCTAAGACTTAGTGGATCTTCATTATGCGGCTACCATTAGACTGAAGAAAGTTGTAGATGCAAAATATCCATAAGATAAATTTTTACATAAGATATTGTCACTATGCAGTTCACAGTGGGTACCTTTTGACATTTGAGGAATGCCCCTGCAGTATTTATGGGTTTTATGAATGCGGGTATTTAGGAAGCTTTCTTGGACTAACTTCATCCCGTCTAGTCTAGGAGAAATTTTTATATACTCACGCATGGGTGAGGAGCATGAGGAGCACACTTCTCCATGTTCTGTAGTGTCTTCATGAGAAACAACTATATGGTGAACCTGAAGAAGTCCCCACCATTTTTCAAGTTAGAGGTATCAACACTCCATAGGTCACATTAATAGTTCTATGGGGATAGAGTATCGCAGTTGATCCTGAGTCAAAGATACTGAGATCCATCGTAGTTGATTTTCCAATGCCAACCAATGTGACCGATGGTGCGTTGTTTCATGGGATTAGCACACTGCATTAGAGGAGATTTATTCAGGGATTCTCTATTACTACACACCCCATAACTTCCCTTCAACATAAAGGGAAGAAGTTCATGTTTGGTCAGGTAGCATATGAGAAGGCCATGTCAGTACACTAAAGGAATGTCTTACGACAACACCTATTCTTACAATGCCATATCCTCAGAGGGATTTCTTTATGTTGAAATATTCTTCCTGTTGCAGGATTAGGAGGTGTGTTGATGGAGGACTTGACCATGTAGTAACCTTTGAGTCTTGCAAACTACAAGGATTATGAGCTCAATTATGTTTGCTCATAACCTTGATCTTACAAAAGTGTTGTATGCATTGGTTCATTGGTGGTTGCTTTCGCTTCGGGTAGAGCAGTTAAGACTTCATCCTCGAGATAAAACATTGTGAGCTTACGTCACCAACTTCAGCATTAGCCAAATTTTAATGACTACCTTAATGATGTTGGATGGAGTTGCTACCTCTTGAGTATGAAATGGAGATAGAGCATGTGAAGGGGAAGAATACATGTGGTTGTCAGATGTCCTTGGAGATTCATTCAGAGGAATTTGGGTATGATGGAAACTTTAGATGCGTTATAGAATTACGGAGCAGGATCTTACGACAGCTTCCACATGACAGTTTCTAATTTTCAGCTAGAGCAGGGATTGAGGATAACCTCTAGAGACCCCTTATAGGGAGAAGTTCTGACGGGTTTTCATTAGAGTCCAATTAGAATTTGTAGAAATAGAGGCTAGGAGCTTATGCGTACAAAGAGATGGAGGTGTTTGGAGAGGAAGATATTTTAGGTAGAGAGCTCATCACCCACCTTATTAATCCCACTCTCTGGGGTGAAGAAAATGTATGCCACTTTGAGACTAGAGTTGTATATCTTTGGAGAGAAGGTGTCAGATGCAGATTTATACTTTCTTTGTGAATACTCAATTATTAATATTTGTGCCCAGAGGATGAAGGTTGAGCATCAGCATCTAGTTGGCCTTCTACCTGAGCCAAGGGGATTATATTGGAGTGGACAGTGGAACCCCATTTAATTATCAAGATCTTGATCATTGAGCTAGGGATACCGACATCAAGATACCACCATGAAATGCTATCATGGTCCACCACGGATAGATTGACAAGAAGTGGCTCATTTTTCTGCAGTGAAGAGTGACTTATGGCTCAACTAGTGTAGTGGCGCGAGTGTAATAAGATGAGATTGTCTGAGATATCATGATGATGTCTATGAGAGGGATTATTCTTGACTGTGATCCCTTATACACCTCTCATTTCTAGACTGGCTAGTACAACATAATGTTAGGACCCTGCAGAAGTTGAGGGATTTCAGTATATCATATCATCCTGAGATAGATCGACAAACTGCAGTAGGTGAATAAGGAGCCCTTAGAGGACATGCTTCAGATGTACAGTCGATTCTAATTCAGAGGATAGTTTTCATAATGTTATATCTTCACTAAAGTTCTCCATAAACCTAGTACCAATGGTAGTAGATGCCTTCATCGAGATTTTTGCGATGACTTTTTGAACAGTATCAAATCCGACAGTCTGTATGCTTAAGTTATGGGTGGTCCAAGTTTAGTCAACAGGGAAGTCAACTATAGTCAAATCTTATGTCAACAAGTTTTTCAATGGCAAGCTGACACGTGGTAATTGACGACTAGGCAAAATTGATGGTCTTGGATTTTGTTTCAAAATTAGTTCCATGGAATATATCTCATCATAATAGCTTTCTGACACACTTCGAATGGATCAAATCTTAGTTTGTATGCAAAAGATATGCATAGTCAAAGTTGCGGTCCAATGATGACTTAGACACACTTTGACGTGGACAAATGGTCATATTCTTGGCGCAAAACTTGGCAATTTTTTTGAGGTTTTGGATTTAAAATAATAATAATAATAATTTTCTATTTAATCCATATTCTACATGAATAAGCCTAAATCCCACGGGATAAGGAGGAATTTTGGTGGCCAAAAATCCATTTAAAGGCTTATCCTATCCCTTTCCCACCAAATGTGGGGTCAATGTCTAAATTGGGCGCCTAAACCTATGGAAAGGAGATTTGAACCCAACACCTCATCGAAAAATATAAGAGGCCTTACCAACCCGCCAGCCTCTTGTAAGTGATATAAATAAAGCTTACTTGTATTTGTAATGGACAAGTGCCAGGTTTGTGTTAAGGGAATAAGGAGGCAATTTTGGAAAAGTGCAATTTTGGGGCACTTTTGCTCACTTCCAGATCTTGATTTATATATGAAAGTTACTCAGAATGTTGAGACAATCGCAATGGTGTGATCATTTATCTAATTTGGAGATTTTGTGATAGAGTTATTTACTGTTAAAGTCACACGAAGACATAGAACCAAAGGGAGACACTGCTGCAAGTGGACTAGGAAGGTGAAGGACAGAGGCTGAGCTCCATTAACATCCTTCAAAGTTCTAAAACATAGTTTTGTAGGTTTTTGATTCATTATTGGTTTATGTAAAGGTTATTGTATTTACATTTTTTTAACATTATTAATGGATCGGTTCACCGCGAATCTGGGGACGTAGGAATTCCAAACCCCGTAAACAATCAAGTGTTGTGTTCTAATTTTAATTTTCAGTTTCTGATTATTTACAATAATTTAAATTCCAAAAAAGAATTTGGATGCAATGGTAATCAGTATTTTATAACTTTGGAAAATTGATTAAAATCAAGAAACATTGATTTTGGGCTTTGATCAAATAGTGAATGTTGAATAAAAAGGAACATAAATTTTAGTTTGGAAATAGTCTTAAATCAGATTTTTAATCAATAATTTGGATTATTAATACCTCTTAAGTTGATTAAAAAGTAACAATCCTTGAAAACGCTTAAAAGTGGAAAAAATAAAACACTCATTTTTGGATTAAGTTTTGGTATCAGAGCAGTTAGATTGCCATATTAGCTTCTAATTGTGTTTGAAAATTTGGCTTCAGTTTCAGTATTGATTTATTCTGAATCCACAGCTGATTGTGAGAGATTCCTTTTGGCTAGGAGGAACTACTTGTAATGAAAAGCAAGACCACCAGAAAGAGTTAAACAATATGTGCAGTGAACTGCCTAGCGTGTGCTAGATCCGGGAAGTGTGATACTTCCTAGACGGCTGTCAGTCCACTGTTTTAAACAATTTAATGTGGGAAATAAAGTAAATCCTATTGTAATTTGAAATGATTTAGGTATCTCACTTAAAACACAATAAGAAAGATCTAATCTAATAGGCTAGGTTATAATAGGATCCAAAGGTCAAATAACTGGTTCTGGGTCTCTGCAGGTCTGACAGAGGTCTCAGGTAGATCACAGGTGAATGAGGGTGATGTGGAATTAGGTGGATAGGTCACTGTTCTGGGTTGTATGGGAAAATACAGAGACCGATGCCGGTTAAGGGTGACCGACGGCGGTTAGGTGTAACTGGTGTCAGTTACTGTGGAAAACTGGAATGCCACAGAATGAGTTTTGGGTCTCCTTTGTGATTGCACAAAGGACTTTGGTTGGTCAGAATGAGGTATTGGGTGATTTGGGTAGGATTTGGTGAGGTTTTAATGGGTATATGGAGGGGGAGTGTTGAAGGAGGTCAATGGGTGGCTAGGTAAACAATAGGTGATAATATAATAATGAAATGAAATGAACCAGAGAAGTATAATGTTTTACTTACTTGGATTCTGGTCCTGGATGCCTGTGAGTGAGGGATGGAGGTGCTGGTAAGAGGTTGAAGGCTGCAGGTGATCACCAATTGTAGGAGAGCTTCTGCATGGGCTGCATGGGCATTCCTCTTTGCTTGGTTAGATCAGATCATTGCTGGGGTGAGTGTTGGATGGCTGTGTAGGAGAAAATGCTTGATCTCCTTCCTTGCATGTGTGTTCTCGCTGGAATTTGATCTCAGAAGATGTGATATCTCTCAGGATGTGCTAATGTTTGCCAACCTTTTCCAATCTTTTCCAACCTTGAAAATAAGGTTGTTTTGGGGGTTAAAAGGGTAACTGATGGTGGTTCTGGCCTAACCGGTGATGGTTAGGGGTAACCAGCGTCGGTCAAGGTGGGATTTCCTAGGTTTACTAAACTAAGGAGATCCTCTTGATTTTCTTGGATCTCATGTCGTTAACCCATGGATTAAACTGGAAGCTTCTTGTAAGCATGCGGGAATGTGGTTAGAGAGAATGTAGGCATTGATTTTTAGGGTTTTGGTAAGTCTTAGTTAGTTATGGCAACTTACTAAGAATAGGTCTTAGGGTGAGTTGGCTTGATGAGGTGTCTAGGTGAGGTGTATGTGTGGATATTATTTAAATTAAGATATTTAAATAATAAATATGGTGAGGATAATGAATTAATTTAATTAATTAATTAAATTAATATTAGTGAGGTGAAGGGGGCCATGGCTAGGTGAATGTGATGAAGGGTGCTTATTTGTCGAGGGACCAAAGGGGAGTGTGACCTAATTTTAGTGTCTACATTTTGCCCCTTTTTGTTGCATAGCTTGTATTGGTAAGCGATGCTAACAAAAATAAGATGTGGTTGCCCCATGTGTGGGTGAAGGTGATCCCCCTCAAACCAGGAACTGACGAGGGCGAAGGCAGAATCGGTGAGTGGTTTGATAAAAGGTAAATGTGAGGAAAGGTAGGAAGGCACGAATGGGGAAAAAGGGTTAAAGGTCTACTCGGGAAATCTAGGTAATGGGTCAGGGTCAAAGGTAGCAACAGTCAAACGCATGCACACGTATAAACTGCAGCACTACCAGGTTGAAGAGCAGGTCAAACTCTACATTGTCTAAGGTCGATAGGTTTATCCAAATGAGGTTGAAGTGATTCTGGTATCCAAGGTATAGGATATGGTCAGGAAACACAACATAGGTTAGGTGCAGGAATGTTTAGGTATGTTCTGGTACACCAAAGGTAGGGTCAGGATAAATGGTCATGACAATAGGCTAGGTAAGGTCATTAGGTCAACAACACAGGTAACAGTGCCACAAGGTATAGTGAACACATGAGGTCAAAGGTCACTAGCGATGGTCCAGGTCCAAATATCTAGGTCACAGCATGGGTAAGGCCAAGGTAGGGGTAAAATAATGAGTCCCCAAAGGAGGACAAAGGGAGGTAGTAAATGATGAGGTCAGGAAGGTGAGGTAAATGGTTTGGGTAAAGGTGGGGTGGGGTAAATGATCAGGGTGAAGGTTGGGTGAGGCAAAAAAAGGAGGTAGGGGTAGGGTAAAAGGGTAAAATTTAGGGCAATGTGTAGGTGAGGGTGACCGATGCCGGTCAAGGATAACCGATGTCGGTATAGGTCAACCGACGATGGTTAGGTAGGGCACGCGACCGATGTCGGTCAAGGGTAACCGACGTTGGTTAGGTCGGGTTTGTTATAAAAACAAAAAATCCACATGTTTTTTGTTATTCATTTGTCTTTTAGCTAATTGAGAAAATGACAAAAAAGAGAGAAAAGAGAGAAAAGTTCTCAGATGGAATGGAGCATTGAGTTGGTAGTGTGAATGACGGGTGATTGGTTGGTGAGAAGTGGGTCCACAGGATCAGTGTGAGGGATTTGATTGGGTAGAGGTTGCGGGTAGCGATTTGGTGATGGCGGAGGCTAGAGAGGGATCAGGTGGGCCACCGGTGTAGTGGCCAGACGTGCCACCGAGATGATGGTAGCGTGATGAGGTAAGTGCCCTACTCTACGTGTATTTGATTAGATAGATTAGGGGATTAGGAAATTGTTTATTGTAGTGGTGGTTTGTTTGTTTTTTTTTTGTTTTTGTGGGTGGGGATGGATTAAATTTGGGAATGGGGGAATAGTGGGTAAAAAGATGAATGGGGAGGGTAATAAATGGGATAGGGGGTGGGTGGAGGTCCAAGGGTAGTTTAGGTCATTGTAGGTGGGTAAAAGGGGCAAGGGGAAGGTTTTTTAGAAAAGGGGGGTTTTGGGAAATCACGGGTTTTACCGCGACAGTGACCGGCGTCAGTCAAGTTTGGTCGGTGTCGGTAAGGGTGAACCGGTATTGGTCACCAAACAGGTGACCGATGCCGGTTAAGGGGTGACCGGGGGGTAAGGGTGAAAGTATCGGTCACCAAACAGGTGACCGACGGTTAAGGGGTGACGGGGTCGGTAAGGATGAACCAGTACCGGTCAGGTTATTGGGAACAAGGGTCCAAAAGTGATGTGGGCTAGGTGGTTGAGATGGGTAGGGTGAAAATAGGGTGTGGGAAAATGATAATTGGTAAATATGGATATGATAAATGTAGATTAATGTTTTGTTTGTATTGGATGCAGGGGAGAGTGCAGCTACATATGCGGGATAGGGTTCCACCTCTACTGGTGACAGTATGTGCACGGCACGACCCCGGAGGAGCTGCAACATGTGGAGGTAGTTGGCTTGAGTGGGGTTCATCGCTATCAGACATGTAGTCTGGTAGCCCAGTTTGATGGTCATGCTCATCGATAGATGGGATTCCATGACCAACACGTTCCACCTGCCGACGGGTGAGATTACTATCACCCTGGAGGATGTGTTCAGGATACTACGGTTACCCATATTGGGTGCACAGGTCTACTCTGTCTCCTCTGAGGCCTCAGAGGAGCTGATTGTGACTGTTTTTGGAGAGGGGATGGCCGAGCTGACATTCCATAGTGCCAGCTTGAGCTATGGAGAGATGTACCTAGCCCGTCCAGAGGAGACGAGGCTAGTGGTTCTGTTGATGGAGGCAGTGTGCTGCTTTGCACTGCCAGATGTAGAGGGTGGATGTTTTCCCTGATCACTGATGGGGGTACTCCATGATATGATGGTAGATGAGACCCACTTTTCCTGGGCACCAACATTCTTGGTGCAGCTGTACAGGGAGTTGTGGGCATATGGGTGGCTACGCAGGTTCAGCCTGTGTTGTACATTTTTACTGCACTGTTGGGCGTATGAGCACATAGTTTGTGTGCGGCCTATAGGGATGCCCCGAGTAGATGCATTCCCACCGAGATTTGTGTGGGTGGGGTATAGGAGATGGGTGCCGGGCTATTGGAGAGTGGAGATCTGAGAGGCCCACACATGATGTGGCCTATTTCTGGTAGTTACTGGAGGGTTTGTCTGGAGTGGACATTATCTGGAGGCCATATGTGGGATTCCCCTCATATAGGCATATGCACGAGGAGCTAGCTGAGCTCCAGCTAGAGAGATGGATACAGGGTCACCGTGCTGGGGAGTACGAGATGATCCCGGTGGACAGAGTCTGGTGGCAGTTCGGGCTAGTACAGGACATACCTCTGCCCTTCCCACAGTACCAGAGAGATGATGTGGAGAGGCCCTTACCTCTACCACAGCCTACAGTGCCCACAAGGTAGGAGGAGCAGGTAGTGGACCAGTGGATAGATGATGTCGGGTGCACAGACAGGTACAGACAGTGGTGGGTGGCTCACTTACGAGCCATACCACCCAGACCGGGGTAGCCAGATCTAGCCACCATCACGGTGCAGAGAGATGCCCTACAGGGGCAGGTGGCTACTCTCATTACCCAGTTGGGTATACTACAGACACAGCTGGAGAGCTCTGAGGTAGAGGTAGCAGAGCTACATGTACAGGTGGCCAGTCTGCAGGCCCAGATGGCTGGTGGAGGAGATGGAGATGGAGAGGAGGGTGATGGTCAGGTGGCAGCCTTACAGGCTCAGGTGGTAGGTTTACAGGGCCAGTTGGCCATAGCCAGGCATAGATTGGGGTCTTACAGGCCCAGATACAGGCACAGGGGCAGGGGGCACCACCACAGGCACCAGGACCGGGTCCCAGTTCACAGGCAGGAGTGGGATAGGGTCCCGCAGGATAGGTACAGGGGCCGAGACCTATGGGACCACCACAGACCATGCCTGTATCCAGGTTATGGGATGCCCTAGGTGAGGCTAGATATTACCAGGACCAGCTGATGGTGGCTGGGATAGACTTCATATCCTATGCCGAGTACAGGGCACAACAGGCGTCCAGTGAGAGGACGAGATCCCACACTCACAGTGTGGAGAGCACAGGGGGTCAGTGAGCTCTGAGGCTAGATCAGGCAGAGGCTACCTAGCACATGGAGACCAGCTCCAGTTGAGGTGCCAGCAGGGACCCAGGAGGCTGAGGGTACAGGTGATACAGAGATGGAGGACATCCGCCGAGATGCCTGATATGTGGTCACCTGGTTTTTGATGTATGATAGTCATTTTTTTTTTGTGATATATACCGGCCTGCGTGCCAGTGAGAGATAGTTGTATTTTTTATCACATACCGGCCTGCGTGCCGAAGAGACAGTGAGGATGTATGAGATTTTTTGTATATTTCGAGCATATACATTTTGTATTGTGTATCGGCCTACGATTTTGAGATGATGGACATGAAGAGATTTTGTATTATATTCATTATTTTATTTATATATGAGATACATGCCTTGCGTGTTGATGACATTTTGTATTGTGTATATTGGCCTGCGTGATGAGATTTTGATTTTGAGATGATGGACATGGTGAGATAGCCATGTATATTGTATTGAGATACACATTTATTTATATGATGAGATACATGTTGATTTTAGGATTTATTTAGGCATGGATCGAGTGATCAGATAGGATTTATTGGTGCATTGATGAGATTTTGATTTGTCAGGTTTTTATATGGATGGAAATTAGGTGAGTTAGGCATGATGGAGTCAGGTTGGTTTAGGCATGGATCGAGTCAGGTTGGTTTAGGCATGGATTGAGTCAGGTTGGTTTAGGCATGGATTGAGTCAGGTTTAGGCATGGTTGAGTCAGGTTATAGGCATGGATTGAGAGTTTGTTAGGCATGGTTGAGTTCAGGTGGTTTAGGCATGGTTGAGTTAGGAAGGCAGTTGAGTCAAAGTTGGTGAAGTTGTGATTCATTATTTTTGTGCAATGAATGATAATATGGGTCATATGTGAGATGTGGTATAATCTATGCATAGTGATGATAAAGAAATGGTAGGCGTAATAAATGTATGTTGTGATAAGGATTAAAATATGAAGCAACTTGTTATGTATGTGGTTTAATTTCCAATGTTGGGTATAAAAAGGGAAACTAAGTGAGGTGTGATGTAATGTGAGGAACATGGAAGATGAATTGTTTAGGGTAGAGAATGGCCGAGCTAACCTCCAAGGGCCCCATGCCCTCGGAGTGCTGCCTACATAGTCCCGGTGAAAAGGGACCTCAGGCCGATGTAGTTCTCCCATGAGCTAGGGAAGAATATGAGGAGGTATGAAAATGAGTTAGTAGGTTTTAGGCATGGTGTGGGTTTAGGTTTGTTAGGTGTGGGTGGATTATAGGTAAAGTGATGTAGGTGGGGTCGATTGTGGTGAAAGAAGAAGATTACCCCAAAGGTAAGCGTCGAGGACCAAGTCCTGTATAAGGTAATCAAAATGTAAACAAAGATGGTTAAAAGATAAGAGGGGGCAATAAAGCCACCTGATTGGTTAGGATCATACCGAGTAGATCATACCTTGGAAGAGGTGATGAACGTAAGACCCTAAAGACATTGCATGATTGATTGTTCTACGGTGAAAAGTAGTCACATGATCACCAAATGTCTAAGTTCCAAGAAGTCCCTTGAGGCAGTAGGAAATGGGAGTGGGAATGGTAAGAAGGGTGAAAGGTAGTTAATTTTTATATGGTATAGGTAGCATGCGCTTTGGGCAAGAGATCCTAGGTCACAATGGGCAAGTCCATGACTAAAAGGTTTGTTGTTTTGACTTGTAGTTGAGATAGACTGATCGATGTGGGAAGTCTATATGGGATGAAGAAAATTTAACTCCTTGAGGTCTTCGTGAAGCTGATCGATGCGGGAAGCTTCGGTTGCTCTCGTTTTTTTTTTTAAGAGCTTTACATAGCTGTCCTTCGAGGGAGCAGTCTATTTATAGGAGCAATTGTTGAGAGGAAGATGTCCTTTTGAGGGAGTCATCTTTTGAGTGGAAGTTTGACTCAAGGAGTTATATCCCATGTGAGGGCTTTGAAGTCATGGACAAGACCAAGGTGGAGGATAGGACTCTCATTCAAAAGGCAAGGTGAAACGACCATGGGATCTCATCTAAAGGTAGATGAAAAGTATCCATGAGAATCATGCTATGTGCAGTGCCATGGTACACATATTCAAGAGAAGATAACAAGTGACGGGTACTCACATGATTCTTGTTTAATCATTGGTGAGGTGTATGAAGTGGATAGCGCTCAAGGGACGAGCATGGAAAGAGACAAAGGGTGAGGTAGGACTTAAAAGTCAACAATAGAATGGTCGAAGATGCAAGGTGTTAAGGGGCTCAGGTTCGGGTTTACCATCGAGTGAAGATAAATGATAAGCACCTGATCCATAGGTATGAGTCATGATGTATGGTCCAAGCCAATTAGGAGCAAATTTTCCCCATTTACTTTTTTCTGCTTTAGTTACATGTTGATTTTCTTTCAGGACAAGGTCACCGACTTGGAAGGTTCGTGCATGGACACATTTGTCGTAGGCACGTTTGATACATTTTTGGTAAACTTGAAGGTGATCCAGAGCGTTAAGATGATGTTCGTCTAATAACTCAAGTTGTGCTAAATGGTCTTGACGAAAGTCATCATCATTGAGCATGTCATGGAGAGAAATGTGGAGTGAGGGAATCTGGACTTCGAGAGGTAGGACTGCCTCTGTACCGTAGACCAGAGAAAATGGTGTGGCAGCAGTGGAAGTGTGAATACTAGTGCGGTATGCCCACAGGGAAAAAGGAATGTGCGTATGCCAATCCTTCCCAGTATCATTAACCACTTTCATAAGAATTTTGTTTAGGGTTTTGTTAGTGGATTCGGCTTGGCCATTGGTTTGTGGGTAATAAGGTGATGAGAAACTAAGCTGAATGCCGAAGGCGTCACATAGTTTTTGCAATGTTTTGTTTTTGAATTGTTTTCCATTGTCAGTGATGAGGTGATGAGGAACACCAAAGTGACAAATGATGTGATGATTGATAAACTCACATATTTTCTCAGCTTTTGTGGAGATGAGTGGTATGGCTTCCACCCATTTTGTATAGTATTTGGTAGCAGTGATGATCCATTGATGGCGTTGGGAAGAATGGGGATTGATCTCTCCTGACAAGATCCAAACCCCATTGAGAGAAGGGCCAAAGGTCACGGGTGACCTGTAAGGCATGACTGGGTGTATGATGAAGATTGGAATGTTGTTGGCATTTTACACAATGTTTGACGTAGTCACAACAATCATGGTTAAGGGTCGGCCAGTAATAGCCCAGGTGAAGAATACGCTTAGCAACAACAAGGCCACTGAAGTGACCTCCACATATGCCATCATGAACTTCCTTAATGGTATAAGGAATTTCAGAACTTGTGAGGCATCGTAAGAGAATACCATCAAAGCCACACTTATAGAGGAGTCCCCCCAGGATGACGTAATGAGAGACCTTTTTAAGGAAGGTGCGTTGTCCGTTACGGGTGAGATCAGGAGGTAAGATGGAGAGAGAAAGGTAGTCAGAGTATTGTTTGTACCAAAGGTCACTCGGGTCAGGAGGTAGTGGTTCTGATGGAGTAAACATCGTGAGGTAAATAAGAAGGTGATTGGAGGCATTGTACGGTGACAAAGATTTTAGAATCGGTGGGTGAAGCGGGTATTTGGGAAGCTAAGCAGGCCATGGTATCTACAAATTTGTTGGTTGAACGTGGGATGGTTTGAAGGGTGTAACGGTCAAAGGTGGTCAAAAGTACATCTACATGATGTTTATACTTTTGAAGTATCTCGTTACGACATTGGTATATACCATTGACTTGGTTTACGACCAATTGAGAATCACCAAAGATGTTGATTGATTTGACATCTAGGGCATAGGTGGCTTGAAGACCTAGTACGAGTGCTTCGTATTCGGTAATATTGTTTGTGCATTCAAAATCTAGTTTGAAAGACAAAGGCATGGGCTCACCATCAAGTGGAATGAGGATAATACCAGCCCCACCCCCATGCTGACACTTTGAACCATCGAAGAAGAGTGTCATTTGGTAAGGGGGTTCGTCCAAGGAAAGGGTAGCAATTGACTCATCTGGAAAATCAAAATTAGAGGGTTGATCCCCGGAAATAGGTGCGTCGGCCAATTGGTCAGTGATAGCTTGGCCCTTGATGGACTTTTGATGAATGAATTCGAGGTCAAGATCAGCTAAAAGCATAAGCCATCGTGCGGCATGCTGATTTTGATAAGGTTTGGTGTACATGAAGTGTAAGGGGTCGGTGTTGGTCACAACATAGGTTTTGTGGTTGAGTAGGTAATGACGGAGTTTGGTGGCAATGAAAACTAAGGCTAAGAAAAGTTTTTTGGGATGGGTGTATCAGGTTTCATAGTCCAAAAGAGTATGGCTTATGTAATAAACCACCTGCTCCCTATGTTGTTCATCATGATGAGCGAGCATGGCTCCCAAGGAATGATTGGTAGCTGAGATGTATAGGTAAAAAGGTTGATCATCTTTAGGTGGAATGAGTACGGGTGGTTGGAGAAGGTATTGTTTTAAGGCCTCAAAAGCTTTGTGGCAGTCATCATCCCATTTAAAGGAGACATCCTTCTTGAGCAGATGATGAAATGGTTGACATCGATCAGATAATTGTGAAATGAAATGGTGAATAGACTGCAATTTACCTTGCAGGCTATGGAGTTGTCTAAGGTTAGTAGGTGGAGGCATTTTGAGAATGGCCTTGACTTTAGCAGGGTCAACTTCTATACCATGTAGGGAAACGATAAAGCCCAGGAGCTTTCCTGAGAGGACTGTGAAGACGCACTTCTTAGGCTGAAGGTGATGCAATATTTAATGAGATGGTCAAAGATGGTTTTGAGGATGGTAAGGTGCTCGGAGTGGCATTTAGATTTGGCCAAGAGATCATCCATGTAATCTTCCAATATGTGATGCATGATGTCATGGAAGATGTAAGTCATAGCCCGCTGATATGTGGCACCAACATTTTTAAGGCCGAAAGGCATGACTCGATAGCAGAAGGTCCCCCAAGGGGTGATGAATGAGGTTTTGTGTTGATCCTCTGGGGCAAGCAAGATTTGGTTGTAACCCGAGAAGCCATCCATGAGTGATAGCATCTCATGGCCAGCGGTAAGGTCAACCAGCTGGTCAATACCGGGTAAGGGAAAGTCATCTTTCAGACATGCTAGGTTGAGGTCATGGAAGTCCATGCAAATACGGAGTCCCCCTGTCACCTTAGTGATAGGGACAATGTTAGAAATCCAATGAGGATAATCAATGGGTAAGATGAAGGAAACAGAAAGAAGGCACTGAAGTTCTTCTTTGACGAGAAGGGCAATGCGAGGGTGCATTTTCCTCAGCTTTTGTTTGATGGGTTTGGCATCGGGAATGGTTACGATATTGTGGACCACTATGGTGGGGTCAATACCAGGCATGTCTACGTAAGACCAAGTGAAAGCATGGTTATGATCTCTGAGAAAAGAAGTGATGGCTTCCTGTTCAGCAGCATCTAAAGATTGACCGATCTTTAGGATGTGTGGGTCATCCTGAGTATGAATGTTGATCTCGATAGTGATTCATTCAACATGGTTTGTGTCTCAGAAGGTAACGACTGATGAATATATGAGTCTTCTGCACCAAGGTAGGTGAGTATAGATTCATCATCCTGACATTGAATGACATTAATTGAAGGTGTATCATCATCGATCATTTCAGGATACAGGAAGGGAAGAGTGGAAGGGGCCTCGCCCTCACGTTGATAAGTCAGAGGCCCCAAGGAAATGGTGTTTATGAAAAAAAAAGTTAGGAGGGATAGATTCAGGATCCATCGACTCTATCGGTGAGGGTGGTGATGAAGGTGGAGTGGGTGAAGAAGGTGGAGAAGGGCTAGTGTCCTTGATGAGTTCAATGCGGGCCTGTTTGGTAGGTGGTTCAGGAAAGCCGATACCACTACGGTCGTTATGTTTGTGGGTGGTACATGGAATAATGGTATGGTGGCCTTGCTCATAAAATCCAAAACCAAAACCCTTCCATGCACATCGGTGCAGGAAGGTGTGGGAAAAATGGTGATTGGTAAGTGATTGGAAGTCAGTGGAAAATGGGTGAGTTTGTGATGGTGGTTCGGGTGTGTAAGTGGTAGTATCAAGTCCCCCATAGGTGAGACTAGTACGAAGATGAGGAGGACCATAAAGGAGGTGTTCTCCTATGTGGTGATCATAACGAGGGTGTTGGTGAAGGCTTCCATACTCTTGTGGAGTAAGGAATGTGTTGACACTATATAGGCGGTACTCCCCCAGAGTGAGGCATTGAAAAACACCTTCCAAGGGATCGGTGGTTGGTATGTAGGTAGCTGGAATGGATGAAGTGTCGGAGGTCGATGTGGAGGTAGAGCTAATGGATTGGGAGGCTAATGGGTCAGCCGTGGAGGTTGTGGCAGTGGTAGGAATGGAGGAGGTATGTGTGGTAGAAGTAGTGACTGTACTGGTAAGTGGAGGTGTAGGTGAAAAGTGGTGGTTGTGGAGGTAGACACTTTAACGGGTATGAGCACATCATTGGGTCGGTAAAGCATGTTGCATGTTTTAAAAGGTGATGGGTCAGCTGGAATGGTATAGGTGTGTCCTTCATGTTCAAACTTTACACAATGATGCAAAGTGGAAGGAACGCAACCCATGACATGAATCCAGGGTCTGCCAAGCAACAAGTTATATTGGAATTCCCCCTCCAAGATGTAGAATAATTCTGGAATAGTGTGGGGGCCCCACGTGAATGTGGAGGATGACGGTGCCTAGTGTAGAGGTGATAGCGTCATTGAATGAATGCAACATGACAGGATGTTTATGCATGTAATTATCAGGTATGCGCATTTGAGTGAATGCATGGGATGAAATGATATTAATGCTAGTGCCCCCATCAATCATCACACGTGTACCCGTATGTCATCGATGTGGACAGAGATGAAGAGGGCTGGGTCTGGGTCATCATTTTGGTGTGGCGCGATCTCTTCCTCTGAAGAAGCTAAGGGAGGCTACTTGGTGAATAGGGTGGAGGTGAAGATGAAGGTGGTAATTTAGTGAGAGAGGCTACATGATGGGGTGTGATAATGGAGGCTACGGGTGTAGGGTCATTGGGTAAAACCTCAATAGATTGAAGAACCTCCATGAGAGCTTGACGATGGGATTCTGAGGTTTGATGAGGTCATATAAGGACATTTTGAGGGGAGACTGGTGTAATTGTTTGAGCATGGTGCGATGTGTGACCCCATTGGAAATAGGATATGTGGGGCCGCGGATAGTGATTTTAGGCATGGGTGCAGATGGTATGTTGGGTATGGGATTAGTTGGTGGGTCGGTTGCCTTTTCTTTACCCTTATCCTTCTGAGCACGTGTAGTGACGTGTATCATGTTGATCTGAGGGGAGTTGGAAAATGGAGAAGGTGTAGGGTGAGTGGTATAATGACATGACGGGAAAAAACCTACTGGAGGAGAAAAACCTTGTGAGGTGAGCTGAGCACAACGACATTTGGGTGATGGCGTGGCAAGTTCTCTGATGTGAACCATGTTAATTTCAAATCTTGGGGGTGGCTCTAGGAGTTGTGAGGGTGGAGGTTGTGGTTGTTGAGTGGGCAGTGTGGGAATGGGTGTCGGTGAAGCAGGGTCCTCATCGAGAAGGTCGTCATCGTCAAAGTTGGCTTCTGGAGGACACAACTGGATAAGGACGATTTTCAAGGCCTTACAGTTCTCCACATCGTGCCCTGGCACACGATGGTAGGCACAAATTTTGGTATCATCAAACCCTTTTGGCTTGGGTTTGAGGGGGTCATAAGGTCTGAGTGGTGGTAATGTGATGACAGAAGTCTCAAGGAGGTTGGTTAAAATTTTGGCATAAGACCCTGCTAGTGGATCACAATGGGAAGTGAACGTGGGTTTGGGTGTAGGTGTGGTTGATTGTTGAGGAATGGTCTTTGGAAGAGGAGGAGTAGGATCGAGCTATGGTTTTGGGTGCTGGCATGGTTTTGGGTGTTGGTCGTGTTTGTTTAGGTGGGGGTATAGTAGATGAATGGGTAGGAGGGTGTGTGGTTGTTCTGACTACCTTATTGTGGGGTAGTGGAGTTTTGTCTTTGGGTTGCACCTTCTTGGGTAAAGGTGATATGGGTGTACGAGGTCTAGAAGGAAAGGTAGATGGGGGAAGAGGATGAGTTACCCATGGGGATAACGGGGGTGCTATGAAGGTAGAGGATGCGGGTCGTGCAGGAGGTGTAAGGGACAGAGACTGAAGTGTAGTGGGTAGTGAAGGAATTGCTGAAGGTATTGGAGGTATGGGTGGTAAAGATGTTGTGGGTGTGGGTGTAAGTCATGTTGGGCACCTGGGTAGGTTAGAGGTTTGTGAGGAAGGAATGGGTTGTTGTGTTTTTGGTTTATTGATGGGTGGAGGTTTCTTGACCATGTTGGGAAGCTGAGGTCCTAAGACAGATGGGACAGGTGCAGGTGTGATTGGCGCAGCCGGGGTATGAGTTCTATGGGTTTGGTGCTTATGTTTGGGTGTCGGAGTAGGTGTGGTGTTGACTTTGGAGGATGTAGCTAAATCCAGTTTGATAGGTGGATGAGTAAGGCTGGTGGTTGGGGTGACCCCTAAAGTGGTAATAGGTTTAGTCGAGGAAGATGCCATAGGTGTGGGTTTGGGTTTAGATGTAGGTTGGGTTATGGGTAAGGGTGTGGTTTGAGCTATGACAGGTGTCATGGAAGGAGTTGTGATAGAGGTGGTTGTGTTTGGTTCGATTGGTCGAAATATTTTTGGGTAGATAGTGGAAGTATCAGCAAGTGACATCTGCATCTGTGTTGAGACAGGAAGCAAAAGGCGCCCCCATAATAAAGCCCTATCCACATAATCTAAGTGATCGGCCAAACGTGAGAATGACATGTCTATAGGTGGAGTTGATGAGGACTTAATGGAAATTCCCGTAAAATGTGTCTTAGAGATGGGAAATTGGCTAGCTTCAGCTTCCGTGGGTAAGAGAGCTGAAAGTAGGTCTGCAGGATTTTGGGTAGCTGATGGAGAATGCTCACCAAGAGGCAAAGGTATCTCAACTGGGTCTATGATGGGTGGAGGAGATGATGGGTGCTCCTCTATAGGTGGAGGAATGGATAGGTGCTCCTCTGTGGGTGGAAGGAGGTAAATGGGTGCTCCATGGGAAGGTACTGTGGGTATCGGTTCTCTAAGTGGAGAAGCCAAAGGTGAAATGGTCTCGATGTTAGCGGAAGACTCCTCCGTAGGTGATGAAGGAGATGAAAGGTGTTCCTCTGTGGGTGGAGGAATAGGTGCGGTGGGTTCCAATGTGGAAGGAGGATTTCGGGCTAGGATTTCCTCTATGGAAGGAATGTGAGGTAATTGGAGGAATAAGGATACATCATTAAAATAGTGTGGACCTCGCGGGTATGGGTATCATGAGTTGAGGTCTCACCGGTTTGATCAGACGAAGGGGCATGGTTGGGAAATGGTTTCTTGAAGATGTGTAGGTTTTGGTTGGCAGGTGCGTTAGGATTATCCATGGTTAACTCACCTTTCTCGAGCATTTCTTGGACAATATTTTTGAAAGTGATGCAATTGCCATCACTATGACCCTTTACTCGATGATAGTTACAGAAGTCATGTTCTTTATACCATGTGGGCATGGGGCGAGCAGGGTCAAAACCAGTGTGTGGTTTTATAGGTGGAAGGGTGATGGCTCCGGCTTTGATAAGATTTTCTAAGATAGAAGAGTAAGGTTCCCCAATTGGGGTGTATTTCTATTGCTCTCATCTGAATTGAAAAGTCTGGACGGGTGAGAGATTAGATGAGGGGGTAGCCTGATTTGACGGATGAGCTGGGCCAGCCTTGAGTACCACTGCATTAGCGGTGCCCTTAGCTTTTGAATAATTGTTTTGTGGTTTGGAAGAAGAAGAGGTATCATTCGATCTTGAATGCCGAATTCTTATTGCGTAATTGGATTTTCTTCTCTTCGATGGCCCGAATCTCTAACTTTCGTGCCATAGTGAATGCTTCATCGAATGTTCGAAAAGTTTGGACCTATAAGGTCGGTGAGATATGTCTAGCACAAGCCTGTGTGAAGAGCTCGATGAGTTCTGTTTGGGGCAGTTGGAAGGTGAGTTGATTGATCAAGCTACGCCAGCGAGCGACAAAATCTGTGATAGATTCATCCTCATACTGACGCGTGGAGTATAGGTCGGTCATGGTAACCTTCTTGATGATATTGATAGAGAAATGATCCAAGAAGGCTTGGGCTACCTGATTGAATGAGAATATAGAGTGTCTAGGTAACCCACTATACCAATCTAATGCAGGTCTAGTCAGAGACATGGGAAAGGTTCGCAATAGCAAAGCGTCATCGTGAGCGATCAGATAACACCGTGTTTGAATGACCGCAAATGCTGCTGCGGGTCTTCTTTGCTATTGAAACGATTGAATTTAGGCATTTCCCAATGCACGGGGTATGGGCGGATAGGAATGGATGGGTGGATGGGCTCATTGCAAATCTCATCGTAGGTGAGAGTGTTGTGGGAGCCGGAAACTGATGCCTCCAATGTTTGCATCTTGTCCAACATTAATTTGATTAGGTCGTTGGTAGGTTACGATGATTGGGTGCCTCCTGTAGCGTGAGAGGGTTGGTTTTGGGCATATAATGGGGGTGGCACTCCAGTGTATGGTGCTGCCATGTAGGTTGATTGAGAAGAAGGTAGTGAAACAAGGGGTACGTACCCAGAGTGAATAATAGATGAAACTGGGAGGCTACTGATAGTATGTATATGGAGGTGGAAGGGTCATGGTAACCCTAGTGGAAATGGGGGCTAATGATTGTGGGATGGAAAGTACCACATTCTAAAAAAGGGATAGGGGTCATCGACACCAGAGGTGGTAGTGTAGTTACGGGTATGTTTGCAAGACATTATGGGTGCATATGAGGTTGCGTTTTGTGTAGTTTTTCAAGGTATGGTGTATGTGGTGGGTGCCACGAGAGGTGGCAGACGTGCAACAGTCATAGCGGGTATAGGGACCTAGCTGCAAAATGGACTTGGGGTAAAGTAGATGTGGGCAGCACAAGAGTCAAATGAGGCCGATGCAGGAGTGGGAGCGAGAGTCGAGGGGATAGATACGGGCATGCCATATATCAACTGACTTGAGGCATCTCGAGTGGACTGAGTGGGAAAGGTAAAACAGTAAAGTTGACAAGGTTTTGGTTAAGGAGTCGTGTGAACTCCTCATCTCTAGTAACAATAGTGATAGGCTGGATGGGATCTATGTCTGGAGATAAAATGGAAGGTGGAGAAGGACTAGGTGGGAGTGGTTGACAACCGGGCGTGCCAATACAAGTTTCACACCTGATGTCTTAGACGTTTCGGGTTAGCACCATGTGACAAAATAGATAGGGTAATCAAGCGTAGGAGGAATACCTTCTCTATAAATGACATAGAAAAACAACAGGAATAGGTGAATCTGATGGTAAAACGTGGATTATGTACTAAATGTTGTTGGGAAAGTGAAACAAGCTAACCAATGCCAGTTAGGGAAAACCAACACCGGTTAGGGGTAACCGCTGGCGGTCACTGTAGAAAATGGATAGTGAGTGAAAAATAAGGTATAAGGTCAAATCTGCTAGGTATGCTGAATCTGATGAGGTTTACAATGTCAATAGAAATGATACCAATGACAGGGACTATAAAAAGTGAAAGAAGATGAGTAAATAGACAGGATGAAGATGAATAAATGTTCCGTTGGAGTAAGTTAACAAAAGGACCTGGAACCGATGCCGGCTGGGTATAAACCGATGATGGTAAGAGGGTAATCGACGACGATCACTGGACCAACACTGGTCACTATGAAATTAAAAAAGTGATGAAAGAATAGTGGTTGTGAATTAAAATTTGATATGGAATCAGACCCAGAATTCTGAGAATGATGAGAATATGGTCCAGGCATACTCAGGTTAAGCTGGAATACACCAACTATGATGAGGAGCATGTCAAGGATGAACAAGAAAACTAAAGAACGTGATCTTTCACCTCAAAACGCAAGCCAAGCAAAAACACTAAGAATAATGTGATCCTAGGAGTTCCTTTTCTATTATGTTTGTTTAGCTTATCCTATTTAAGGACTAACACATGAACTATGAAATAGATTTTTTTTGGTGAGGATGGCTTCACTATGAAGAAGGAGATCTAAGAAGGTGAGGTTTCAGGTATGTTATGGTGGGGACGGGCCTCACTCTGAAGTATGACTCGATAGAGCAGCGTGCTGGGTGCCCACTGTGTCGTTATCATGTAATCACCTATAACTTCTTCTAGGTAAGATGTTGTTTCAGAATGTGTGTATTTTAGATTTTGTGAGGTTTGGTAAGACTCAGAGAGAGAGAAAGAGAAAGAAAGTCTCTTTGCCTACAGTTCGTTTGTCAACCATCAGTTGGTCATGACTTCCAGCGTATAGGTGTCCCGAAATTAATGTGAGCTAATGTGATAAATCAGGATGCAATGCACTTATTTTTAATCCCAAATCGAAGTGTGAAGTTGGATGACACAAAAAGATGAAGAGGAAGAGGGATGCTCTTTCACTACAATGCATAAAACATGAAGAAATGGTTCTGCTTAAGTACACCAAAAGAAAGGTTTCCTTTAGAGCAAATAGAAAGAAAAGGTGGGTTACCAAGGAAGAAAATTAATGTGTATGCTTTCTAGGAGGGAAACAGACACAAATACTTTTCCTAGGAATGAATAAAATAGAAGGAACCCCGGATGTGTTCCACTGGTCGTCGCCAAAATGTTTCACCTGATTCTTAAGACATTTCTTTGAAGTATTGATGAAAACCGAAGGGTAACAGGCATAGGAGGAATACCTATTCAAATATTAATTGATGGGTTGTTGCACGCATATGACTTCTGAATCCATAGCTGAATGTGAGAGATTCCTTTTGGCTAGGAGGAACTACCTGTAATGAAAATCAAGACCACCAGAAAGAGTTTAACAATATATGCAGTGAACTACCTAGCATGTGATAGATCTAGGAAGTGTGATATTTCCTAGATGGATGTCAGTCCACTGTTTAAGAAAATTTAATGCAGATAAAGTAAATCCTATCATAGTTTGAAATGATTTAGGTATCTCACTTAAAACACAATAAGAAATATCTAATTTAACAGGCTAGGTTAAAATAAGATCCAAAGGTCAAGTAACTGGTTTTGGGTCTCTGCAGGTCTGACAGAAGTCTTAGGTAGATCACAAGTGCATGAGGGTGATGTAGAATTAGGTGGATAGGTCACTGTTTTGGTTTGTATAGGAAAATATAGAAACTGATGCCAGTTAAGGGTGACTGACGATGGTTAGGTGTAACCCACGCCGGTTACTGTGGAAAACTGGGAATGCCACAGAATGAGTTTTGGGTCTCCTTTGTGATTGCACAAAGGACTTTGGGTGGGATTTAACGAGGTTTTAATGGGTATATGGAGGGGGAGTGTTGAAGGAAGGTCAATGGGTGGCTATGTAAACAATAGGTGATAATATAATAACAAAATGAAATGAACAAGAGAAGTATAATGTTTTACTTACTTGGACTTCTGGTCCTGGATGCCTGTGAGTGATGAATGGAGGTGCTGGTGAGAGGTTGAAGGCTGTAGGTGATCACCAATCATAAGAGAGCTTACTGCATGGGCTGTATGGGCATTCCTTTTGCTTGGTAAGATCAGATCATTACTGGGGTGAGTGCTGGATGGATGTGCAAGAGAAAAATGTTTGATCTCCTCCTATGCATGCATGTTCTCACTGTAATTTGATCCTCAAAAGATGTGGTATCTCTCAGGGATGATGCTCAATGTTTGCCAAATTTTTTCAATATTTTGTCAACCTTCAAAATAAGGTTGTATTGGGGGTTAAAAAGGGTAACCGATGGTGGTTCCCTGGCCTAACTGGCGATGGTTAGGGCTAAACGGTGTCGGTCAAGGTGGGATTTCCTAGGTTTACTAAACTAATGAGATCCTCTTGATTTTCTCTCAAATCTCGTGTCATTAACCCGCGTATTAGACTGGAAGCTTCTTATAAGCATGCAGGAATGTGGTTAGAGAGAATGTAGGCATTGATTTTTATGGTTTTTGGTAAGTCTTAGTTAGTTATGAAAATTTACTAAGAATCAGGTCTTAGGGTGAGTTGGCTTAATGAGGGTGTCTAGGAGAAGTGTATATGTGGATATTATCTAAATTAAGATATTTAAATAATAAATATGGTAAGGATAATGAATTAATTTAATTAAATTAATTAAATTAATATTAGTGAGGTGAAGGGGGGCCATGACTAGGTGAATGTGATGAAGGGTGCTTATTTGTCGAGGGACCAAAGGGGAGTAGTGACCTAATTTTAGTGTCTACATTTTGCCCCTTTTTGTTGTGTAGCTTGTATTGGTAAGCGATGCTAACAAAAATAAGATGCGGTTGCCCCATGTGTGGGTGAAGGTGATCCCCCTCAAACCAGGAACTGATGAGGCTGACGGCAGAATCGGTGAGTGGTTTGATAAAATGGAAAATGTGATAAGGGGGAAGGTGTGGTGGTCCTATAGGTCTATGCGGGCAATCTAGGTAATGGGTCAGGGTCAAACGTAGCAATAGTCAAACGTACGCACACGTATAAACTATAGCACACTACCACGTTAAAGAGCAGGCAAACTCTACATTGACTAAGGTCGATAGGTTTATCCAAACGAGGTTGAAGTGATTCTGGTATCCAAGGTATAGGATATGGTTAGGAAACACGACGTAGGTTAGGTGCAAGAATATTGAGGTATGTTCCGGTACTTCCAGATCTCGAGTTATATATGAAGTTGCTTAGAATTTCAAGATGATCACAATGATGTGATAATTTATCCAATTTGGACCTTTTGTGATAGAGTTATTTTCTATTAAAGTCACACGAAGGCATAGAACAAAAGGGAGACACTATTGTAAGTGGATCAGGAAGGTGAAGGACAGAGGCTGAGCTCCATTAACGTCCTTCGAAGGTCTAAAACACAGTTTTGCAAGTTTTTGATTCATTATTGGTTAATGTAAAGGTTATTGTATTTACATTTTTTAACATTATTAATGGATCGGTTCACCATGAACCCAGGGACGTAGGAATTCCGAACCTCATAAACAATCTAGTGTTGTGTTCTAATTTTAATTTTCAATTTTTGATTATTTGAAATAATTTAAATTCTAAAAAAGAATTAGGATGCAATGGTAATCAGTATTTTATAACTTTGGAAAATTGATTAAAATAAAAAAACAATGATTTTTGGATTTGATCAAACAATGAATGTTGAATAAAAAGGAATTTCAATTTCAATTTGGAAACAGTCTTAAATCAGATTTTTAATCAATAATTTGGAGTATTAAGTCCTCTTAAGTTGATTAAAAAGAAACAATCCTTGAAAATGTTTAAAAGTGGAAAAAATAAAACACTTGTTTTCGGATCAGATTCTGAGGAGAGAATGAGAACCGTGGACATGCATCTAAACCATCCTAGCCACCTAGCCCTTACATAAGGTGCTTGGAATCCTAAAGTTATTATAGAAGATCATTATAGTGAAGGTGAGCAGGAAGGCAACCAATATATCACCATGTTGGGTAGGATATATAGGTAGGTATGTATTAGTATCAACTTAAGAGGCAAAACAGATTAAGGATGCACACATGGTAGTGCAACAGGTGCCCATGTTTAGAGAGAGTTTGTTTGGACCAATTTGGTAAGTGTGTCATCAAGAAGCAGTGACATGCTACCTATTGGTGTGTAGTTTAACACTACCATATGGATGCAAATTAGTTCTTCAACAGGCCCCCAAGCCATTACGGGAGGCTTAGGAGGTTCAAGTTAACCACCACGGGGAGGAAATATTAGTGGAGTATCAAGATCAAGATCTGGCCCCACTCCATGATAAGGCCCACAAAAGCCATCACAATAGCCTCAACAACTGCAACAACAGACCTCTCACATATTATTTGAGATGTATCTACATTTGTTGGAATATAGAGGTGTGGAAGATGTAGCTGAATATGTGCAGACTTGTGAATTATTATGGAGAGCTAAGGTAAAAACAACTCTAGATAGGAAGACAATTCAATTTGCAACCACACTTTAAGGGCACAGGCATCGTTGGTACAAAAAATATGATCCCGATCAAACTCCAGTTAATTATGATTCATTATGCACCACCTTCTTGGTTGAGTTTCATATTCTTGAATTTGAGAAGTAGAGTATTAACACATTAAAGGATATTAAGTAGGGCCTATCAAAGAGTGTTCGAGAATATGATGCGTGATTCAAGACCTTGTTGTCTAAATTTTCCTATGATATCAATCAGATCTAGCATGCGAAGTGGTTTGTAGGAGGCTTGTTGATACCTTTTCAAAGAGTGTTATCACACAAGAAATTCATTGAACCATGCAATGCCTTAGAAGTATTGCTACGCACTAAATCAATAGGAAGTGTTGACTAAGGGGTAAGTCCATTCCTTGAATCCCAGATAACAACAATGACTACTTAGTTGGAGAAGTTATCTACCAATTCACCGCATGAGATGCACAGTGGAATCTAATGTACTGATTATGAGGTGGAAGGACATATAAAGGATAGATGCCCACGTAGAAATGTGCGTGCATTGTTGAAATCTAGTGATATATGTCATAAGAATCATGATGTCTAAAATTTTCCACTTTTAAAACACGCGACGTAGAAAATTCTCTATATATTGAAAAATTTGTGATTCACACACCCATGACATAGTCAAATGTCATCTAATTGATCATATCCATGAGGCATGTGAAATAGGGTTGTGCCTGACCACTATGGTAAGTGACTCTTAGGCGCAAGAAGGCTAGACCAGTGACGCACTAAACAACGGTAATGGAGGATTTAGAGGTAGATTCCAGAGTAGAGGCTACGGTGGTCATGGAAGGTTTGCACAAGGGACATGTTATATGTGTGGGTCACCTGATGATTATCTATTGGGAATCCGGGATTGCAGAATAGTGCTATGATTCAATAACAAACAAAATCATCCACACAGGATCTAAACAATTCCCCAAAATCTACAGCAGTGGAAGTATAAACTGGAACAATCCAAATCAAAACAAAGTACACACACAACACATCATATAACGTGGTTCACCCAATGTGGGCTACGTCCATTAGAGATAGAGATCTCATATATATAATATAACAAGAGTACAAACCAACTCTTCAATACAAGAATATAATGCATCTCTCCAAGAGTATCTCCTCTCCTCTAGATCTCTAAACGGATCTACATGAGTGCATTATAATGGTGCCTCCAAACCACCATCAGATCTCACATAACCAAGAACTACTGCATCTATGAGCTGTAACCAAACTTGCCTATGAATTTGCAAGCAAGACCTCTCACAAGGGTCTACCAATGTGCAACCATATATCTGCACCAAGAAGTATGTCTCTCCTCCATCTCACTACATCGACCTGTGTATACAAGAAGACAACCTCCTCTACTATATCTAGATACTATTTGTACCCAAAAGATCTCCAACAGGCTATAATACTAGATCTCCTATGGACCAACAATACAACATGATCTCATGGATCTACAATACAAGATATCACAACCTGTGGATCTACAAGATGAAAGTCTATGTGCTTTGCATATTATGCAAGCTATTACATTGAGACAAGACAATACAAAGGAAATACAGTATAAGACATAACAATCTTCTCACCATTTATATGTACTTTCTATTTCCTTTTGTCCAACTTCTCTCCATTGAAGCTCCGTCTTCATGTAACCTTTTTCTTCTTTTTCTTCTTCTTCATCTTCAACCAAGGAGAATTAAAATTCTCCCTCTATCCTTATGTTTTAACCCTATTTTTATAGCTTATATAAACTTATTCAAACTTAAAGCACCATAGATATGTATTTACAACCGTCCCAATCGCTTTTACAATCAAACTGCCGGATTAAATCCCGCATCTAAAATAAAAACATAAACGCACATGTAATCAGTGTTAGTTCCCTGACTGGTGTCGGTTCCTCCCAGGTGATCAAAATAGTTAGCCAATCAATGTTGGTTACCGTGTAAACTAGTAAACCTAAAATGCATGCCTTTGTGAAGCAATTCAGCTCCACAATCTAGCATTATCAATGTGAGTGTCCAAAGAATCAGGTATGTGCATACTATAGAAAGGCACACAAGTTTAAGGATTGTCCATATATGTATGCTCGTATGTGTAAAAATAATAATAAGGATAAGGAAACGACTATGATTAAGGTATAGCACACTAAGCAGGAGAAATGGGCACCTAAGAAGATGGTTGAGCCTAAACTTTAAAACCTTATTAGTTACTACGCGCGCAGAGGCAACACATGCACGTGAGCAGGGTAAGGCAAGAACTCTCATCAAACGGGAAGAAGTGGTACATGCAAAGTATTCCAGACATAACCTAACAGAAATAAGTTTATTAGGAGACTATTAGCATTATCAGGGATCTGCAAAGATAGATATAATGTTTGAAAGAGAAATTGCATGAGAGGGAACACGCGATGGGTACTGAGCTACTACAAAAGGATGTTCATGATCTTAGAGAAGTCCACATAATTCTCAAACAGGAGAACATCATACCATTATTGGGAGAATGGTTGTGAGATAAAATATTACGCGCGTGTATTGAAAGGGAGTGTCGGATCCTTCATGCTAATTTACCAGCGTGAGACCATGAATACGACATGGAGATTACCCTAGATGCAGTGATTAAAGGGTGGTTGGTAAGTAAAATCTTATTAATACATGCGTAGAATTCAATTTTTTCACCCTTGATACTTGGAACCAAATGGGAAAGGCCACTATTACAACCATCCTCAAATGTGGTGTATATGGATAATAAGACAAAAGAAATGCCCATTGGGGTATTAAAGGCATGCTTCTATCATTATTCAAGGAGCCAGGTTTTTCAGTGAATTTGAGGTGTTGGAGATGGTTGAAGCTGATAATTTCGCTGTGTTGTTATGACATCTTTGATATTATGCCAATAATGCAGATTTATGCTTCAACAAAAGATACATTAGTTTTGAAGACAAAGATGAGAGCATTGAAATACCCTTGGATGATGTGAAATTTTGTGCCCTATATGGAGCCTATCAACGAGGAAGATCTCAACATAATATATGGCCATACGATGCATGACCCTAAGAACATGGAGCCATCAAAGGAGGGTGTGATTCATTGGGAATATGCTCAGTCCATCAATGAAACCACTAGCGTGGCTTGTGATAATTGGGCCCGTAACACATAAAAAATGGTCAAGTACAAGGTACGAGGATGAGTTACCAAGATGATAAGGCCACACACAGTCAAACGGTTGGGTAAGACCAACTTGCTGAAGTATACTAGGGAGGATAAAATTGAGTCATTCTTATACGCAATGAAAGAACAATGGTGCAATGAAGGTGATAAGATAAACATGATTGTATATGCATTATGCAGGATGACAACATGTTGGTAGGCTACACACATATTCGAATTTATTAGGATCGCACGAGATTAGATTAACCTTTTTGACAAGGTTTTCACAAAGTAATCTTCCTTCAGTGATAGAAGATTATGATGGGAAGACTCCCCCTTTGGTACAATATTCAAAAATTGTGAAAGGAATTAGGTGCAAAGACAAGATACTTTGCCACCATCTCTACGGGTACACAAGTTTTACTCTACTTTTCACAGTTGCTCGCGTGCTTGGTATGTACATGCTGAGTTAAATCATGAGACAATGAGTTGGCACGACCTGACTGAAGGTATTGTTACATACTTTTCATTATTTTTCCTACTAAGAAACTAGTTCATGAAGCCTTGAAAATCATTAAGTGAATTACATTGGGTGACAACGTGAAGGGTGAGGATATTAGGATCCAATTTTTTAATGATGTTGACACTGAGGGTGTGCGAGGACTTGGTAGAAACAAAAGAAACATAGTTGGGGCGCACTTTGAAGGAGAAAGAGAAGGGAAAATTTTTCTACCTCATAGATGATGAGGAAGTTAAAGACCTATATACTAAGCACATATATGGTGTGCACAAGGTGGTAGACTCCACAAATGAGCAGGCGCACACATACCATGTTCCCTTAAAAACTAAGAAGTTGAACATTGGGACCAAGGACGTACCTAAAGAGGTGATTATTAGTGATTACTAGTCTGAACCTGAAGTTACAAAGTATTATTGAATTATTGTGTGACTTTTAGGGTTTGTTTCCCAGAGGATATCATGAATTGAAAGGTGTACATCCATCATTAGGGGAAATGAAAATCAAGCTTAAGGATGGCGCATGACCAGTTCAGAAGAGGCCTTATATGATGAACCCCAATTTGTGCATGAAGGTAAAAGAGGAGATTAAAAATATGCTCATGTAAGACATTATTGAGCCTATTGAGGAATCTAAATGGGTAAGCCCCCATGATGATTAAAATTAAGAAGGAATCTATTAAATTTGCTCAGGGGTGGAAGAATCGGGTTGTTAAATACAACAACATTGAGGTTGAGATCACGGAGGAGATCATCACCCAGATCACGGGGCTCAGTTTTAATGGCACCAAATTCTTTAATAAGAGGGTGGACAGAGAGGTGGAGGCAAAGAAATTCCTGGTTGAAGGGGAAAATCTTAAGTTTGTAACAGCCGGCATCAAGTTGACTTCGATTCCTGAGCCTTTTACTGAGCTCGCCAGGATGGTTGTTAGGCATGTAACTCTTGAGGGGAGATTTGTTACTATTCCTCAAAAACATTTGATATTTCTTAACCACTTTCGTAGAAACATAATCATCAGCTTCCCTCGTTACTTGTTAAACTCGCTGGAGAAATCCATTCGGGAAGTGCAGAGTCATTCTAGGGCAGTTCCTCTACATCAAGGGACAATTCTTCTTATCCATCGCCACTACTCAAACTATCCCTGCATGAATCCTGCTCCACCCTCTCCCTCCAATCCTCCCCCTGCTCACACCGCCTCCATTCCCCCCTGCTTGAAAGGAAGATTGAAACTGCTTCGTCTAGCAAGAAAAGGGCATGAAAACTAAGATCCCTGCTTCTCAAAGGGTACTTAGAAGCCATAAAGACCTTGAGCTTGCCGAGAACCTCCTGCACATCAGCAGGAGCTTAAGGAGGAGGATTTGATGGTCAGAGTGGGCAGGATGGAAAAGGAAATTCAAGAGCTTAAAAGTGTTATAAAAAATATGGAACAAAGCTAAGGGAAAAGAAAAATTTCAAAATGATGATGAGGAGGGTGTTATTGCTGAAGTGTTCAAGAAGCTACAATATTTGGATGGTAGAATGGGAAATGCAAAAATCCATAATGACTGCATCCTATCTACACTTAAAGGAATTTACAATTTCATCGAATAGCATGTTCATAGTGTATGCAACCTCAGCGGGATTACTGAATACATTTGGGGCCCCAAAGAGAAAAGAGATATGGCAATTGCTCAGGAGGATCTGAAAGACCCTTCTCAGGCCATAGCCATTGCATTCTTTGTCTCGCTGCAAACGATAAAAACCAAGATTGATAGGGTTATCAAGTAAAGTGGAGCTGTGCTACTGTTTACTATCTGCGAAGTTGCTGATGACTGGCAGATCTGGTGTTGTTTTTTTGTAGAGATATTCTATGATAGATATCGCTTGTTTGTTTTTTGATCTCTTCTGTTGTTTTTTGGATCATTGTATGTCTGGATCCTTTCTATTAATATGTTGTTTTATCTGGATGTTGAGCCCTCTGAGGTTGGTTATTTTTCTCTTCTCTGGGTTGTTTCTCCCACTTCTAGTATCTGGCTTTTGAGCCCTTTTATATACAGGGTATAGTCCCCTTCAAAACTATTTGCTCTTAATAAAAAAAACATTAAGAAGGATGGTTGGATAAGAATCTATGTGGACTACAAGGTACTCAATACTTCACGTGTTAAAGATCCTTTTCCTATGCCATTCACTGAAGAGATCTTGGAAGGTGTTGCAATGCATGAAATCTATTAATTCATGGATGGATTTGTAGGCTACCATCAGGTGAGAATTGCATGCAAAGATCAGGAGAAGACCACCTATGCAACATAATGGGGAAGCTTTTCATACACCGTTATGCCCCTTGGACTGAAGAATGTGCCAACATTATTCTCGTACATAGTTGTTCAAGCTTTCAAAGATTTTATTCATAAGTTTTTTACAGATATACTTGGATGATTGGACCATTTATGGGCTGGTGAAAGATCATTATTATAACATGAGATTGATGTTTGAAAGATGAGCAACTTAGCATCTCTTTGAACATCAAGAAGTGCATTTTTACAACTCCTACTGGTACTTTACTTAGACATATCATTTGCAAAGAAGGATTGTTGGTGGACCCAACTAAGATTGTAGTTATTTTGAGGCTTGGAAGAGCCAAAAAATCAGAGTGAGGTACATGGTTTCCTTGGACACACTGGATACTATAGAAAGTTTATCAAAGTTTATGCCAAGATTGTTGCACCCATTGAATAATTGTTAAAAATCTAAAGGAAAGTTCTATTGGGGTGACGTGTAGCATACAGGATTTTGAGACCTTAAAGGAGAAGCTAACCACAATGCCTATCTTACACTTCCCTTCTTGGAATAAGTCTTTTCATGTCAATGTATATGCTTCTGGTATAGCTATAGGAGTAGTGTTAGACGTAACCAAGTGAAGGTAATGTTGATCATCCCATACATTTTGCGAGCAGGAACCTGACGTCGACCGAGAAAAACCATACAAGTACGGAGTGTGAGGATTTGTCAATGACTTATACGTTTCATAAGTTCAGTCAGTGCTTGTTGGCCACACTATTCATATTCTATATAGATCATATGGCATTGAAGTAATTTGTCAATAAGTCAATTTTTTAGGGGTGCATCTGCCATTAGATCCTTCATTTTTCAGGAGTTTCATTTCTCAGTTATAATCAAGCCTGGTAAGAGTAACTTGCGACCTGATATTCTATCAAGGATTAACTATGGTGAGGATGCACAAAGGATAGAAGATACTATGCCAGATGCACAATTTTTCAGATTAAACCACGTGCTAACATATTTAGAAGAAATTGTGGTGTTCTTACGCACAGGGCTTGCACCTGAAGGAATGAAGACTTTGGAAAAGAAGTAACTTGATATTCACATGGCACCTTGTCAAATTATTAGAGGAGACTTATACAAGATGGGTAGAGATGAAATCTTGCACATATGTGTTTTAGAGCATGAGCACGAAGCTATCATTGAGGAAGTGCATGAAGGCATAGTCAGAGGACACTATGAAGGAGAAGCAACAACGCGTAAGATCTTGTTGGCAGGATTATGGTGGGAAACATTATATAAGGATACTAAGACATTTGTTAAGGCTTGTGACCATTTTCAGAGGATAAGTAAGTATGTAAATAGGGACGAGATGCCACTTTTGAACCATAACGAGCGCATAACCATTCGAGTAGTGGGAAATTAACTTTATAGGCCCCACTTGCACCACCTGCACACAAGATAGGAACATGTTATATCATCACCTATACAAATTATTTAATAAGGTGGACAAAGGCTGCACTTATAAAGGATTGCACTGCAACAACAAAAACTAGGTTTCTATGGGATAATATCATAAACATGTATGGATGTCCATTGAGCCTTATAAGTGATAGAGGGACTCATTTTTTAAATGAGACTATTAGGATATTATTAACAAAGTTTATGGTAGCACACTATAAGACTACACCCTATCACTCCACAAGCCAATGACATTGATGAGGCTTTCAAGAAGATTTTTGGATAAACTTTGACAAATATATGTGATGTTGGAAGGAAAGATTGGGATGATAAGGTATCAACTGTGTTATGGGCATATAAAACAAATTATAAGAGGTTGAATAAGGCCACACCCTTTTAGTTGGTATTTGGCACAGAGGTAATTTTTCCTATTGAATTTTTGTCACCCTCCTACGTATATTGCATGTGCAGGTAGATTGGATGATGAGAAAGAAATAGAAGAACACATTGATAAGTTGATGCAGCTGAATGAGCGGTGCACCATTACAAGATGGAGTCATAAGACATAGAAAGCTAGACAAAAGGATTGGCATGATAGGCACATTAAGAAAAAGTCCTTTACAGTAGGGAAGATGGTGCTCCTGTATGACTCCAAGTTTACGCACCATCTTGGAAAGCTTAAAGAGCATTGGTTGGGACCATTTTGTAGTAACTAAGATACTTGAATTAGGTGCATGTCAATTAAAGGCACTTGATGGCACCATGTTTCCCATTTACTTCAATGGGAGTAGGTTGAACGCCCTACTATAAATAAAATTATTTTGTGTTTATTAATAAGGAAGTATTGCCATATTAGATTAGATTTCCCTTTCTATTTTGTTTTGTTTTGTGTTTTTGTAATAAGAACGTTCACGTGCACAGGAGATAATTACTCTATGTTAGATTGATGTGCAGAGGGACATGCCCCATAATTTTACTATGAGGTGAAGTAGATGCAATTGCACACAAGAAGAGAAAATGTGACACCTAGTACTTCCTTGAGAAGCTAGTAAAGGTGTGTGCTGGTGTGAAAGGATGATGAGTCATGAAAAATTATTTTGGTGCACACGAAGATAGTGTTATGAAAGGCTGGATATGGTACAAGGTATTCTTAAAGATGGTACTATGAATGATTAAATATGGTGCGAAGGTATTTAGAAGACCAGTGCTCAAATGGAAACCACATGAAGGGATCACCATGTAGTGTAACGGGAGGGATGTAATAGTAAGTTAGACTACTTGAAAAGTGGTGTACAGAGGAAGATTAGGTGTGAGTACATGGAAGGTGCATGCAAGGAGGTTCCTGTAGCCTAGGAAGTAGTAGCGCACCTAAAAGGTTACAACTGCCCGCGTGTGGAAGAGAAAAGCATGTAAGGAAAAATTAAAAATCTACTTTTAAATAAAAAAAGTGGTGGTAGGTAAGGAGTAATAAATGCAAATAAATTGGGAAAAAATATAAATAGTGTGCTGGTAAAATTCATTCTTACCTTGCCTTTGATGAAAATTGTGTGATTTGAGTGATTGAAAGTGCGATTGGTAGTGCAAAGAATAAATCAAAGAATTGAAGATGAAATAGAGCAGAGTAGTGCATGACCTTGAATTTGAGAGCTCCTTGATGGTGGAAGTTAGAAGCTATGAAGAGAAGGCATGAACTAGGGAATAAACGATGAGTAAGGATTGGGGTTTCGTAGAGTTTAAATTTGAAGAGCTAGGGAACATAGTATTTTGAAGGTTGAAGCTAGGGCACAGAAGTCGAGGTAGATGAGAGTAGGGGATTGAGAAAGTGAAAGGATTAATCAAGGGATCATTAGATGCTCAGACACTAGGGATAAATGATTTGAACAAGTAAGTTCATTTGGAACCTAAGGCACTTATACTCTGAAAATTTTGGATTTGTATTTGGTTGAAAAGTTAAGCAATGACACCAAAAAGGGATCTTATAGTCAAGAAATCTCCCAAAAATAAGAACAAGAACAAGAATATGGAGGAAGCACCTGGAAGACTAGGTATTGTGAAATGCAGTACCCTCCAGAAGGTGGTAGTAGGGAAGCCATGGGTTTCACACTTGAAAAAATGCAAAATAAGTGACTATAATCATCACACAGAGGCGTCATGAAGGAGAGATAAGGAAATATGTAATGAAAGAACTGACCCAAAGGATGACAGAAGGGTAGCTGGTTATCGATGAAAAGGTCAAGAAGGACTTAGAGAGTGTATGAGTGCTACAACTATATGATTTCCTTATTTTGGAAACACTCGACGTGCCTCTACCAATGGCTTATGTTAAGGGTACATGAGAGACTTCTTCTATTTTGTAGGGAGGCGAGAATGAGGTATAACTACCACAATTGATTGGAAGAGTGACTGGTCTTGCACAGTAACATAGGAGCAGAGATTGGAGCTGGACTTGGAGGATGATGCGGCAAGTAGAAGAAACAACTACATAATTCAACTATTAAAGAGGGAAGCACGTGTTCACAATCACAAGCATAATCAATGCTACTAGGGACAAGGGTATAATCATGCTTGGTAAGTTGGTAAGCCTTGGGGACATTTGAGCGATGGACCGAGGTGAACAAAAGAAGTGACTTCACATGTCACACACAAGATGGCATAACAAGACCCTAAGTACAACATTGACATTGTACATTGTTAAAGGGATAGTGGAGGAGGATAAAGGTCTAGGTAAGTACTAGGATGAAAAGATAACCTAGGGTATCAATTCTACTTTTAGGATTGTCTTTTGGGAGATAGGGTACCTAGATGGCTCATGAAGATAAGATGTGGGTCTATCTCATTGGATAGATAAGTCTCCCGTGAAAGGTTTGATAAAGTTCACTTGTGATGGGATGAATAATAGCCCTTATAAAATTCAACATGTGGTAGATAAATGGTTCACAAGGTCATGTGATGACACCTTTGAAAACAAATGGACGTGCCCAGGGAGTTTCCCTGACTGTTACTGGATAAAAGGAAGAGTTTATGGTATACCAACACTTCTACCTTGGTAAGTTTTCTGCTTAGAAATGGAGAGATAATCTGGCCCATAGTGTAAACTTGTATTTTGCCTTCACGGATAAAATACTTTCAGGCACAGTGAACAAGATAAAGGACATGCGCAAAGTCTAAATTTCAATGTTGACCATGTTGACTCAGATTGTGATTACCATATGTTGCAGCCAACTTATGTAGATATCCATCCAAGCTCGAAGCGTATGTAGAGATAATAGAGTTCAGAAAACATGGACTTGAGCCCCATCAACTGTTGATAGTTGGGTAAAAGCATACATGCAAGGTATATATTTATCTCATGCCCAAGTTGAAGGATGGGAAAGATATCAAATGCAAGAAACCTTCATCAATGCCACAATCCTCCACAAAAGAAGTAGACAAGGTGAGGATTACCAAAGAGAAGGCGTGAAGAAACCACCCCAATAGGAAGATAGAGGTAGAAGGGGAAGAAGAAGAAGTAGATGAATGAAGAAGAAGACACAACCTTAGATCAGAGCCTAAGGAAGGCATAAAATACAAAGGTAACACAAAGAAGAAAGCAAGGGTATGCAAGAACCTTGGAGTCACCCAAGAAGTCTCCTTCAAGGTGACATCAACCATGAAAAAAGTCCATTAATCCCAAGCTCAGTGCAAAAGAAGAAACCATAAAGGGTGATCCATATCATTCATGATGAGGAATTGCGGAAGAAGACATCATGAAGAAGATAACATGGAGAACAATGGAGTGCTCCAAGAAGATATACCGGTGCATGATGAGGAGCCCTCATATGAGGAGGAAGAACCCAATTGGTGCATGAAACCATCACAAGATGATGAGGAGATGTATGACATGGACATGAGGACCATTCAACAAGGATGATGAAGAGGAGGAAAAGGTGGAAGAAGAGTAGCCAAATGGGGATGGACTTAGGCACTGCTACGAGGAAAAAGATAGTGAGTGTGACACAAATTAAACATTAGTGCACAAAGAGCCGATGAAGGGGAAGTGAGGTGATAGAATAAAGAAATAATGAACATCTGTTAGTGCACCCTAAATGAGATACATGATGGTCTATCCAAGGTGCTAAGGGCAAGATTTTAGAACACAATTCCAGCCAAGGACCTCTTCGGATGGGATAGTTGATCAATCAAGATGGGGATTTCTCATGAACAAAGAAGATGTTGTCATGGAACTATGCAGAAACATATGGAGGAGCCATAATTTGAAATAAATGAAGTGAATCATATCGAAGATGTGGCTGAAGGAGGATCCAAGTATAGGATCCTCACAACCATTGACTCCTACAGAGCTATCTAGATGAGAAATGACTGCAATGTCCCTCAATAAAATGGTGGTCAAAGTTGTAGGGAGAAGAAATCTGGGATAAGGGGATGTCTAATAAGAGTGATGCAATGAGGACAAAGAGATAAAAAGATAAAGAGATATCAGAATCTCATGGAGAAGATAATTGACCAGATGAGAAGAAGCACCACAAATTACTATGAAAAATCAGGAGATATAATTGCTCAGCATAACACGACACATGCCCTGAGTTGGAACAAGCACATGATGTATATTCCATAGAGTTGGAATATTTAGAGGACCTAGTGCACATGATGTTGATGGAGAGGAAGACTGGGAAAACAGGGCTAACAACTGAAGAGTTGATCTAAGAAGAAGAAAAAATAAAAGGAAGCATGTTGAGTAGAAGATAGTAGAATATGAGGCATTGATCATGGAGATCAAAGACGGCGCAAATAAAGGCAGAACATGACATTTGACAACTATCAGGATTTTTTTAAAAATCCAATTCTTAGCGTGCACATTGTGCATGAAGGAGGCAGAGTTAAGGAAAATTAAAGACCAACTATGAATAATAACAAGGCTAAGCAGTGGGAGAAAAGGTCATGGCCATGAAGTAACAACAAAAGAGGGATCTTAATCAAGGCCATGAAGGACACACTTGAGGAAAGAGCTCAAGGAATACCACTACCCATTGGTATTGTGCAAGATGGATATGCTAGAGGGTATGACCTCGGACCTTGGAGGTGGTAGTGAAAGAATTGTAAGGAAAAGGCCAGATGAGCTTGTCCCTTGACACAAGTTCCAATATTGTTTAAGTAGTGCACCAACAAATGCATACGAGAGCTTAAGAGGTGGAAGGAGTTAGATAATCGTATTAAACATGGAATTTCCAAAACTTCTTCCACCAACATAAGGCTTGAGTTTTGAGTATGCACGTAGATGGCAAATTTTCATTCTTTGATTCATTGGGTATATGCACCCCCATTCTTCTATTCTTTATATTCTTTGATTCTTTCATTCATTCTTTTAAGGAGGCATTCTTTGTTGATATTGCCAAGGAAATACAATAATCCTAGTGTGGGGTAATGTTGGTCAGAGAAAATGGCTAAGTGTCTAGGTCTATGCATAAGAGTTGGACACAGTGCATGTGGGAGCATGTGTGCAAGGGAAGAGAATTATGGGAATAGGAGCAAGGATGCATGAAGATGCATGTGAGGACAGAAGCAAAAGAAAACATGTGTGGAGGTTGGAATGTCAACAGGTTGCACAAGGCTTACACAGGGGTTTCAGGACTTAGCCGATTTTAGGGATGCGACTAAAAATAGACAGAAGCAAGTTGGCGTGGCACACAAGCTAAGGGTCTATAAATAGGAAAAAGCACATGCAAACAAGACAAAGATGATGCATGAGGAATAACCTATTTATAGGAATTAAAGCATGTTAAAGCTAAGCTATTTATAGCTCAATCTATAGTTAAGGAAAGTTGTAAAAAGCATGCATAGGTTAAGAATAGCACACCTATTATTAGGAAACAACACATGTAAACAGTGAAGGGAAAGTCCCCACCATGTATAAATAGGTGTTGCAGTATCATGTATTTAATACTACTTATGATGATAGACCTTTAGTTCATAGATATGAGCCAATGACTGAAGTTTGTAGTCTGATGTTTTTTATGTGTGCATGGTCCAACGCAAGGATGTAACTACACTATGAATGTAATCATCATAATTATTATGTAATCAATTATGTATAAGGTGGATAATTGTTTTTGGGTAGTGAAGATTACTATGTTTGAATATGGAATATTGGGAATTTAAGTGTTATTGATCATTTTGTATGTTTATTAAGCTTCCTTATTATAGGTGTTGTCAAACTTGTATGTTGTTGACTTAATTTAATTTGAATTAAATCTATATCGCATAGTCATTACTAAAATAAATGATGTATACATGTTGAAATATAGAAATGACACAAGTAAACTAAGATGTAAGGTATAAAACCCTAAGCAAAGAAGAGCGAGAGAGGGCTTGATTGATTTCCGCTCAATCTGGAAGTGATTTGAGCAGGGAGAAGTGATGAAAAAATGCAAGCAACATTGTAATCAACCTCTATAAATTTTGTAACTCAAGAACAAGGTTGGGCAGGGGTGCCTAAGTACTAATGATCGGATCTGGGTGACTGTGACTGTGCAAAAGCTTCTTGTCTGGTTTTTGTTATGTCATAAGAGTATCACAGTTTTTCCCTATTGATCACCTGATATTTTCACTTGGATCGCCAAAGGTACCTATAAATTGTAAAAGATATGTTCACTTACACAAGCCCAAAAACCACATCAAACCTAAAAAGAAAGATGCAAAATGAGGAGTAGGACTAACCTTGGCGGTCACCTCGAGAGTGAACCTACGACCAAGCACTGCACTACATCTCAGACTCCATGTAGTTCTTGTGAGTGAGTGTGTAGAAATTATGTCCTAGGATGCCCTTGTGTAAGTTGCACTTGATAACAGGTTGTAGCTAGAATGTATCAATGTAGTAGAATGTGTGAATGAAATAAAATGAAATTCCCCTTCCTATCTTGTGTATGTAGAGCTGTAGCCCTTGTCCCTTGAGTGAATGCTAGATGGATGCCTTTTAATGCTTTAGGTGCCTTTTGAATGCAAGCTTGGGTGAAAGTAGTAATTATTAGTGTTTTGTCCTTGATTTCAAACACATAACTATGTATTTATATGATTCCCATATTTGAATTTCTTAATTGACAACTGGAAGGCCAACCAATAAGTGAAAAAGATGCCCAAAATATAAAAGAGACCCAAAAGAAGCGAGTAAGGTGAAAAAGGGTCAGGGGTGCTTGGGTGCTGTTGTCCTCGTTGGGCACATGTGTTTGAAGCCATAAAAGATAAATAAGTAAAGTTCCAACTGGGTTGTAGGGTGTTCAAGACCAAATAGAAAACAAGACACAAAGAAAATAGGCCAAAGATAGTTGTGAACCACTAGTTTTCTTGCTTCATAACCATGTAAATGCTAGTATGCTTTAAGGACCTATAAATGTACCCAAGTGTGTGATTTTGTGTTTACATTTGTATCTCCATTCTTGCACATTACAATGATTATTATAATTATGTCTATGTGTACCACATCTTGTGAGTGAACAAAGGAGGGACCTGGTGCTTGCGCGCACTTCGGGTGACCATTTAGACTTTGTTTGGATGAAATGCTAGCGCACCCAACTTAACATTGGTTAAAACAAGACTATAGGGTTTTACAACTATAGTAAAAAAGGAAAGAAATAAATGTTACAAGGCTTATTCTAATTAATTAACTTCTAACATTAACGATTGAATATCAGAATAACACCTTAATACTTGCAAAAAATGTACATGATGCAATACAAACTCAAAAATACATGGGATTAAGTGCACTTAGCTGATTCCAAGTGATTTTGGGCTGATTTGGGTGATATGAATACCTGAACATGGGTTTTTGGACCTGCTAATGCTTTAAAAATTAGATTGTGAGCCAAAGGTCTATTGGGGTAGGACTATCCAGGAGGGACATGAACGTTTATATGTTATTGACCTCTTTGTATGCTTTTGTACCTACTTATAACTGTGGTATGTGACTTTTTAAGTTTGTCACTTGTCTGATTCACTTTGTTATTGTATGTCGGTCACTCTCGAACACAATACAAGGGTCTCTAAATACTTTGTTCAATCCATCAAAACCCTAACCATGGATGAAATCTTGCAAAAAAACATTAGTTTGGTTGTGGGCACCCCTGTGCACTGTTGACATTGACACTACTCCGCATAAGACTCAAACCACATATCATTCTCCATCTAGCATGTGATATCTAGTTGTAGTGCAATCAAATTTGGCATCCTTTCTTTGAGAATGTTTGACTTGAGTTTTTCTCTCATGCGATCTACTTGAGTGGGTGGCTTTGAGTGCTTGAAAATGTGGGAATCAATTCCATAGATCTAGTGGGAAGCTTTCACCTTGTAGATAGTGTTTCCCTAATGAATGTGCATAAGTATTTTCAAAGTGTAGGTAATTTTAGGTGCCTTTTATGTTAGCTTTTGCATTAGGAGTCCATAAGAGTGCTAAATTATGCTAGGTACCAAATGAAGTGAGTTTCACTTGTTTATATATGCTTTAGAAGGTGATTTAAGCTATAAATGTTTACTGAGAGGAAGTAAGTGACCTAAAGAATAATGTGCAACATGAAGTTTGGGACCAAAGTGTACTAGGTCAAAATTGTATAGACAATCCTGCCCCTACCGTACATTTTTGACCTAAGAGTGGCAATCTGCAATGTGAAGTTTAGAAGTTAACAATTGGAGTTTCTTACTATGCTTCATACATTCAATTCTTAGAAACTCTTGATAGATGAGTGTGTAAGAGTAAGTAAGCTAGACAAGATACCTAAGGATGTACCATATGAGAATGTGTAGAGTGCACTTGTTTGAGAAAGAGAGCAATGTCAATAACAACAATTTCAAAGAGTACAATTACCAAATTTGAATGTCTACATTTCCCCCCTTAAAGTATGAAATGAAATTACATGTTCAAATGAAAATATACTTGAATTTATAGAATTTTTTTGTCTTTTTATGTTTGTTTTGCAAGATCCCACTTTATTGGTGTTGGTACACTCCATGATGAATCCTACAACATAAAGAGTAATCAATGTCTATGGTAAATAATTGAACTTTGACTCAAATGTAAAGATGCATTGTAATGAAACTTAAAACTATGTGAGTGAAATATATAGATGCAAAATGTGGAAGGAATACACATTTTTTTATAGAGGGAATAGTTTCTTGTTCTTTGTTTGTGCTTGGATATTTGGATTGTTGAACTTTATTAAAGGATTGGGGGTGATTAGTCCTTAATTATGTTGAGGAGATGCCAAAGTATTGGGTGTATAGAACCCAACACATGGATTTCAAAGAGAGAGAAGAGGAATGAGAGAGTTGAACCACACCATGTGAAGGAAGAATACCTGTGTATCAAATCCATTCAACCAATTCTAATATCTTCCCCCTTAGGTGTAAGAGGAGAGGAAGTAATACCTATGAAGAACTTAGTCATTTCTCTACCTTCCATAACCATGACAAACCATAACACTGTACAAACTGATCTAGGGCCAAATTTGTACAATTTAGGGTGCACATAGTACAAAAGAGAATGAATTAACCCCATACTCTCCCCCATGTGTCGTACAACTGAGTAGAAACTAAATAAAACTTAAATGTGTTGAAATAAAAACTATATAAAAGAGACCTCGTGCCTCCCAATATCCCATGAAAATAAGAATTGAAATAGGGTGTTGCGGATAAGAAAGAATGAAACCTTTCATACCCTCTTGAAACTAATCTAAATTGCATTATGGTATGAAATTATGCCAAAAAACTTGTACCTATAAGTGAAAATTTGAACTTGTTAAGAAAATTGTTGCAACTGCCCTTAGGGAAAAAATATAGAAATGGGCTCAGGAACGTTTGTATGGTCCTGATCATACTATATGGTTTTGAACCTATGTTTTATTTTATGAGTTTTTGTGTTTGATGATATGTTTCTGAGTGATTTTTCATGTTTTGTGCCTATGTCTGAGTCCAAAAACTATGTGTGTGTTTCTCTATAGGTGTAGAATATACCCAGATGAATTGCACCCTTATTTTGAGGCACTATGTGATGAAGAGTTTGAGTGTGCATCTCAAAAGAATAGATGTGTACCCATGTCTAATAAGTTTGATAATATGCATAGAAAACACATGAAGGGATGATGTGGTGGCCACTAAGAAGAACTTGTACCTATAAATAGGATGTGTGTGGTGTAGACCATGGTGCATAATCAAAAGCAACAATAGAAACAAGAAAAATATTCGTAGCAATGTAAACAAGATAACTAGTAGTAATCAATAGTAATGCATATGTAAGTGAAAAGATAATAATGCAAACAATGGTCACACAAAAAGGCTTTACACTTATAAACGAGGGACAACCATGCAGTGTTACAAGACAATCAAGTCCTTGTGGGCCTGCAAATAAGAGATATAATGTCAAACAAGGAAGGTATGATGTCACAAACATGAGACACCCATAGTGTCACAAGACAAACGAGGCCCTTAGGCCATAGTAATTAGAGTAGCAAACAAGTAACTACACACACAACTAACAAGAATGTATAGAAAAGTAGAGTATCATAATGTGATGGAATGACATAACAAGTGATATATGAGAGCATATGAAACCAAAATTTAAAAATTTTCAACATGGCACAAAACACATGCGTTAGTCTTGTTATTTCAAAAGATAGAAAATACACTATATATGTAATCAAGCATAATTGAAGAAGTGAAAATACACTATAATGAAATAATAACACCTGGTTTGTGTGGAGGGATTTCCCTAGACAAAGTATGTAAGGAATAATGACAGCTCCCATGAGCATGTATCAATATGTATAGTCCTATATACATGCTCAATATAACTCGTGAACACATCTGTGTAAATAAGAAAATGCTATCTATCAAACCAAAAAGATGAACAAAATGTATAATGTAAAGTGAAAACAATGTATGCTAGAGAAATAGGTCTTGAGTTTTGTGTTTTTAAAAATATGTGAATGTTTTTTTCCTTTCGTGATTATATCAATAATTTTGGAATTTGCTAGTGCATAGCTATGTACAGGAGAAAGGGATACCATGAAGCAATCCAAGGAGAACCTCCGTAAGAGGTGAATCAACCGATGTAGATGATGGAGGTGCAATCCTCATATGTATCAAATAATGTGACTCAAGTTCCAATGGAACCATGTAATAATATGTGCCAAAGAGGGCCTATGAGTAGAGCTATGTATAATAGTATTATGACCATTATGTGGTGTATGAGATATACATGATAGACTAGAAGAACGGGCAGGTCTCAAATACCAACGAGTAAATGTAGAGTGACATGGGGCACTAAAGGATTGATGGGAATCCAATGAGAAGGTAAGCCACTAGAGGCAATATGTGTGGATGATGGGCTATCTTATAGTCGAGGAAGACTAAAGCTGTGTGAATTAACATGTGTAACCAAAGGCCTAACAAGAGGACAAGAGCTATATGAATAAATGTGTACATCATACGACCTATAAGAATACTTAGGAAGATTAGAGCTATGTGAAACAATTTATGCATCTAGGGACCTATCAAAAGACCCAAGTGTAGGGGTAGAGGCTGTGGGATAATTTATAGGCATGTTAGTGGAGGAACCTTAAAAGGGATACCTTAAATAGTAAAAACCTACTGATTATGAATGAACTTGATACATTTGTGAATGAATGATGGCATATCATTAAGAGCACATAACCAAGGAATACCGAGACATAATATACCAAAGCTAAGAGAACTAGTAACTAAGAATGAAAAAGGTGAGGTAAGAGGTCAAATGTGATAGGTAGTGTGATATGACAGTAACAAGGATTGGAATCAAATCTAATATTCTGAGTAGATATGCCAAGAGTTTTAAGCAATGAAAAAAAAATAAAAATTATCTTTATTGTGTGGATCAACCGATACGCCATGTATAGGTACTTGATGTATAAAGTCAATAATAGACAATGTATCAGAAATAAATGTGTCATCTACATTAGAGTCCTTGAAAGTAATGCATGGTGTGGGAGGAGGTATACGAGTAATAATACCAATCATAACATCTAAGGGATTGATGGAGGAACATCATTCCCAAGTCCAATTTAGGCATGTCATGACAAAATTTTGGCTTGTTAGGTGGGTTAAGAGTCCTTATGAAGTTTTTAGAACTCATTTCATGTTGTTCTATTGAGCTCAAGTGGTCAAAATTCAAATTTTGCATTTTCCCTCCATTTTGAGAAAGTTTGAATTAGTTGATCCATTTTTGGATTTCTAACACGGTGGTAGGAGTCCTAGAGGTGTTTACAAGCATGTTTTATAATGTTAAAATCTTTTTGGTCTCTTAAGGAGTATTTTCATGTTGTTTTATTTGTCATGTAGCTCATAAAACTTATTTTAGCTCCTTTCCTACAAGATGTGACCCTCCTCTTGTGACCATAACTGATAGTTATGGCGGAAACTCGAGTAAAGGAGGTATAAATGGTAATTTTTTGTAACTAATTCACATTATTATGAGGAATTCATTTGAATGAAGAAAGGAGAGCTCTAAGAAACACTAGGTTTTTAGTATTTTCATGAAAATATACAGTGCTGAACAAGAACTTGTGCATGAAATGTCTAATGGATAAAGAGAATAGTGTGTGTCATCTTCTTAAAGGATCATGATAATGATAAGATACCATTATGAGATTCATTTATGTTGGTTTTTTTGTATTCTATAGTTTAATGTTTGTGGATGTTTGAACAAAGCCTAGAATCCTGTAGCAAACTGTTGAAAGGCTAAATTAACTCAAAGACTGTCATTTGGAGAGAAAATTGAATTAAAAGTTGAATATTGTGATTGATTAAGTGAAATGTGAATTTATATGCCTAATATGATTGTTATTGCAGTGTTAAATAAATATATAATTAAGTACATAAATTAACCCAAGTAAACTAAGCCAAAATACATTAAACCCTAAGTACAAAGAAGAGGTAGGATGACTTAAGTGTTTCAAAATTGTTCCTGAACTATGTTGAAGTGCTGACCGGATGAACAAAGATGGAAAAACATCATATAGAGCCTCATAAAACTATGTAGGATGAGGATCTTCCTAGACTGGGGTGTATGGAGAGGGACGGGGGCACCTGTGGGTGCCCTAGGCCTATTTCTAGGCTCTTGTGTCTAACCAAAATGCTTAGAAAACCTCCTCTGAGTACTCGCAAGGTATTCACTATTTTTCTCCTTTGGTCACTATGAGGTCGCAAAATGATTTCTAAAGTCACTGGAAACCTGTAATGAAATAATGAGGTGCAAAACCCTAAAAAATACATCAAATCCTAAAAAAATAAAGATGTAGAATGAGGGTTCAGATTGTCCTTAGTTGTCAAACAAGTGATATTATGACTGATAGCTGCACTACATCTCAGACCCAATGTAGTTCTATGTGTGTATGTGTAGAATTGTGCCCTAGGTGGCTCTTGTGCATGTCATACTTGATAGCGAGCAAAGTAGCTAGATGTAAAGAAATGTAATAGATGTATGCATGGAATAGAATGAAATCCCCTCCTATGAAGTGCATGTAGAATAACTGGCCCTTGTGTCCCCTTAGATGGCGCTAGATGGATGCAATGGATCTCTTAAATGCTTGATGGATGCAACCTTAGGTGGTGATAGCTAATGCTTAGTGCTTTGGTCCTTTATTATGATCACATAACTTTATATTTATATGATTATTTTTCTTGAATTTCATAATTAACCCCAAAAAATTCAACTACCCAACACAACAAGATGCTCAAATGGCTAGAAAGGACCCAAAAGATGTGAACAAGGTACATTGAGGTCAGGGCACCTAGAGGGGATGAGGGCACTTGATGTTGGCGTCCTAGTTTGAGCGTTTAGTGTCCTAGGATGATAAATGTCGAGGTATAAAAAGGTATACTGAGCAAGTGAGGGTGTAATACCAAAAGTGGAAATAGAAAGAAAATAAAGGTGGCCAAAGACATGGGTTGATTACTAATTTTCTTACTTTAGGAATCATATGAATAATAGTATGCAATTAGGATTAGATAATTACCTAAAGTGCATGATTTTGTGTCTACATTTGCCCCCACTTTATGTTGTTGAGTGAATGCTCAATAACATATACTAGATAAGAGATGCATTCTTGATAACCATGTAGATAGATGATGAAAGTGTGCCCGAGGGACAAGACAAAGTGTGGAGCGATAAAATTGTGTAAACGTGGATGCTAAGGAGGAAAAAAGTGTAAAAAAGTGATGATGAAAATGACCCTAAGGTTGAAACACTTGTGTAGATGTCGAAATGTACATGTTGTTGATGTTGATTTTTGTTGTGATAGGTGTTGTTTGATGTTTTGATGTGACTACTACCTCCCATTATGGTCAAACTTGCAAAAGAGGAAGAACAAACAAATAGTCAAATACGTATATATATGATCAAAATGTGTAAAAAGTATGTAAGGAGAAAGTATGAAAATGTGAAAAAAGGATCATGTCCACCTGATCCATAATGAGAAAAAGGGTGTAGAACAATATCATGATTGATGATGTTATAGAAGAATGAGTTTTTTGGGTGATCTCATGCTAGTTGCACTAACCGCGAGTTTTTGAGGTGATCTCATGCCGATTCATGGAAGAAGTGTAGGGAGAAAAATCTTGTGTTATTCTCCAACCTTTACCTGCTTCCCACAATGTAAAAACACCACTACATATGATGTGTAAATTTTTTAACTATTCGATCTAACACGAAAGTGAAAATTGTTGTGTAGTGCATGCATGTTGAATGCTAAGGACTGTGTGCCCTATAAAAAGCCAGTTACATGGAGTTTTGTAAACTGTGTTGAACTGCCAGATGATGGTGTAACTTCCCCTTGGTCACAAGGCATCTAGGAAGGGTCAAGGGTGCCTAGGCGTTACTATCGTGGTTTGGGCAATAAAGTCTATGTTGTGCTAAGGATCCAAGCTCTCATTCTAAACCCTGTTTAATACTGATGATTGTGTTGTGTGATGATTGTATAATGTTGTATGGAGGTGACTGATTCACCCAAATGATGCCCCCCTTGGTTTGGGGTGCATGTGACATCGTTGAACGAGTATGCAGCCAAAATTACGACCGACTGTTGTGCTAAAACTGTGCTCTGTAGGGGGAAGGGAATGTGCTTAGTAGAAACCAAGGCACGTGCAAACAAAGTGTCTGGGAGACAAGTGTTAGTAAAAACTAAAGACAAACACACATGTAGAAGGCGAGTACAAAAAATGTGCAAGCTAAGATTGCCAAGAAGATGATGTAAACATTTAAAGAAGACAATATAGACAGCGAAAAGAGGGTTAGGAAACATGGGACACCACTCACGATGTCGCGAGACCAATCAAGGTCGATGAAGCCAAAAGTAGATAGTGTGCACACAGAGAAACAAGGGGAAAGCCCGAAAATAAGAGCATACAAAGAGAAAATGACGACAAGAAATGTAAACATACAACAATGGAAGTAAATATCCCTGTATAAAAAAATTATGCACATGAAAACACCCGTTAACATGTTATGAAGATAAAAAAAAAGTATGTAAAAAATGTGTATATATATGATATATGAAAAGTGTTAGGAAAAAAAATGAAAGAATAACATCGTGTAGTGTACAAAAAGTGGGATGCCCCCTAGGAACCACTATGGAATTGGTAATAGGTATTGTGCCAAGCATCCATGCTACATGTGTAGATCTGTAGGAATCTACGATCATAACTAGAAAGGCAAAGTGAGACACACATGTGATGTATGCTAAAGATAACGTCATACAAGATATCAATCTAGCATGTGTAATAAAGTGAACATCAGTCAGCATAAGCAAACAAGAGTAAATGCAACCAAGATATGCAGTATGTTGTGGATGAGACAAAATCGAATGTAGTATGAGTGATAGGAGCTGCATGCCCCATGAGTGGATGTGTATGCATGAAGTGAGGTTCATTGGTACATGCCCCCTTCACAGTCAAGAATGAATTGTAGAGCAAAAGTGCATCCATTCCAGAAATGGTTTTGAATGTGTGTACTACAAAGATGTGGTCAGCAAAGTGCAAATCATAGAGTGTTTAGTGTGTGAGTGAATGAATGTGTTTATAAATGTGTGAGTGTGGTGAGGCCCATTTGAGATATAGACTCTCATCAATCCAGTATGGACAGTGGAACTAGAGTGTGTCATAGGGGTAATGAACACAATGTGTATAAATAGATGCAAGAAAGATATATCATGAATGTGTAGAGTGAATAGTGCACATAGCATGTGATAAATGCAACGAGAAAGAGGTGTAAATAATGCATGATGTGTGAAGAGTGTGATGTGTACTATGCAGTGTGTGAGCTTCATGTGTATAGTATGCCCTCAACAGTCAAGTGTGAACCAAAAAATGAGAGTGCATCACCAAGTGATTGATGATACAAGTGTATCAAAGGGTGTGTAATGAGGCTTAGAGAGATGAAACATGAAACACGGGAGAGTATGAGTAGAAATGGTGACTAATTGATGCTAGGAAGGGGGGAAAGTAAGCATGATTCCCCCCAAGTGTGTCAATGATGGAGATCTAATGCAACGACATGAGATATACCTATCCATTGTGGGATAGCATTGTCTATGTCCTGATAAGAGAGGAGGGGTCAACACAATAGTAAGAAAAAACAACAGTAGGACCATGTGATGGTGGCCAGACGTTGGAAATGTGTTAGTCCCATTATGTAGAAGGAGCAGTTGCTTTGACAAAAATGATTAGTTGCTAAAATGGTGAATTATTGGGTAACATCTGTCCGTAGACTCAGTACCAGAGAAGGTGTTGATCTAATTTTTAGAGGAGGTTACTTAGGTTGACTTGGTGATGTCGTACATGACTCAAGTAGTATACAAATTTTTCTCTCTACTCTTTATCACATTGGGTCCAACAGTGCCCCTATTGTGAAATGTGTAGAAGAAATGTAAAGCAACAAGGGTTCTCTTGTCGTGGGTGGCATGAGAATGAGGAGTTTAGCCAAGCAGTATTATTTTAGTAAAGAAAATGCTTGCTACTGTTCTGGTCCCCTGAGGTGAAATTAACATCTTTCTTAAGAAGATGTGTGAATGTATGACACTTGTCTGCTAGCTGCAAAATAAACCTTCTGATGGCTTGAATAGTTTCCCTTGTAAGCTACATAGTTGTCCAATATTTTAGGAGGATGCATTTCTATGATATAGTGACCTTTGCAAGGTCTAATTCTATTCCTCTCCTTGACACAATGAATCATTAGTAATTTTCCTAATAACACACCGAAGACATCTGTTGGTGTAGTATATTTACCATGCACATATCTTAAGTACATGAGATTCCTCCGCATAGGTGATTCACCATGCTTAGGTGTCCTAGGGTGTCATTATGGCCTTACACGTGTCATAGAGTGTCATAGGAGATTACATTTGATGGGTCATATTCAACAGGAATGTAACTCCCCACCTCTTGATGGCTACATTTTGTGGGGGAGTTACACACCCCACTACTATATGTACACCTTTCTCATCTTAAGTAATGTAATGGAATGGAGTATGGGTTTTGATCCATGTTTCCCTCAATGCATGCACATTTCTCCCATGGGTGAGTTCTTGCTTGTATCTTGAAGCTGCACCATTTTGCGGTTGAGTGCAAACATTTTTGATGCTCGAATAGATGCACGTTCCCATGATTGTCTTGTTCATTCTTTCTGCAACACCATTCTCATGTGGTGTTCTTAGAACCGTTCTTTCTCTATGTATCCTAATTCATTGAACAATAATAATTGAAATCCTTGCTACAGTATTCACCACCATTGACAGATCTAAGGCACTTTAAATTTGAATTTGATTCATTCTCAACAAGGGCTTTCCATCTTTTTAAAAAGTGTCAAAAACATCATATTTATGTTTAATACAATAAACCCCATACCTTTCTTGTAGCATCATCAATGAAAGTAACATAATATTGGATACCCTCCATGAGAAGCTACCTAAGTTGGTCCCCACAGATCTGAGTGTACAAGCTCCAATTTTTGCTCCTTCTTAGTTGCCACCCAACTTTAAGAAATCTCACTCTCTTTTGTTTTCCAAAGACAGAATGCTCACGTATGATAAATCAAGATCTAAATCTTTCAAATCTGATAACTTACCCTTAGCCTTTAAGATCTGCATTCCTTTTTGACTCATATGGCCCAACCGATTATGCCACATACATGCATCTGAATCTGAAGTAGATAATGTAAAAAAGGAATCAGTAACACATGTAGATAAATATAACATTCCTACCTTCTCACCTCTTTCCACAACAGAAAACACCCTTAGTGACTTTCCAAGAGTCTAATGTAAATGTAACCATGGAAGCCAACTTCACCTAGTTGCCCTAACAGAAATAATATTCCTCCTGAGGCATTGCACATGCCTCAGGGGATCTTTCAATACCCATGTATTTCCATTTTACAATTTTAGATGAACTTCCCCTTTACCATGTAATACTGCAATGTTCATCATCACCCAAATAAGCATGCCCAAAATTACCAAACTGGACATAATTTCTGAATTAACCCTTATCAGGGGTTGCATGGAAAGAACCTCCTGATCTAAAAACCCATGATTCAATTCTATTATCGAAAGAAAGAATAAGAGCATCTTGCAGTACCTCTACTGCAGCACAGAGATTTTCTTCTTTACCTTTGTGCAAGTGGTTGTTGGTTCTCTTTATCCTTTGACCAATATTTTTCTTTGCATGTCCTTTCTTTCCACATTTCCAACAAGTAATTCCCTTACCTCTGGATTTGGATATGTTATCCCTTGATGCCTTTTGATTTTGGTCATTACTCTTACTCTTGGATCTCTCCTTTTGGTTGCCCCCTGCTTTCTACATTCAAAGCATTCCCAGATGATGATTCCTCTGTACTCTTCCTGCGAATTTAATCATTCAAGATTATACTAACCACATCATCAAAATTTAAAATAGGCCCATATTAGCAGATGTTGTATTACTAACAAACATTACCAAGTTATCCCAACTATCAGGCAAATAACATAAGAATAAAAAGTGCTTTCACTTCATCATCAAACGAGATATATCAAAGTCGATTTTAACTGATTTACAATAGATCTAAAATCATTCAAAATGACTAGATGCAAATCCACCTTCATGCATAGTTTTAGAACTAAATAGTTTCTCATCAAATAACATTTTATTTGAAGCACTAGGTTTTTCATATAAATTAGCCAGAGATTTCATTAACCCTACTGCAGAAGTCACTTCTGTAATATTGGAAGCCACAGATGTTGTCGATGCTCAATCTTATAGATCCCAAAGCCTTTCTGTCAAGAATATTCCATTCTTCATCAGTCATCTTCATAGGTACTAGACTTCTCATCCATACTGTAAATACAAATCTCTTTGATACAGAGAACTCCTCAATCTGCATATTCCATAATTGATAATTTTGGTTGTCAAACTTCTCTACCTTGTATTTGTTTTCATAGTCTGCCATTGTTGTAGCTCCCACTCAATTAAAAAAACCCTTTGTGAGTAAATAACATGTCAACACACAAAACCCTCAAACAAATCTTTGATACAAGTTATTGCGGGTTAGCACACTTGGTTGTAAAGATAAACATATCAGATCTAAGCATACATGCAAATAAAAGTCAGATATTCTACCAGAAGAAATATACAAAACAAGAGATATAAATTAACACCACATTTAACGTGGTTCACCCGGTGTGGGCTACATCCACCTAAAAACAAGCCAATCTATTATCCAAAGCTTTCACAAGATATACAATGAAGATTTACAATCTTCCACACCTCATGTGGATGTATAGTACTTTCTTTGCCTCAAACTTTTACTTCTTCACCAAGAATTCTCTCTCTCACAATTATTCTCACAATAATCATCAAATTTTGCAAGTTCTTCTTAATTCTTACTTCATCAAACCCTAGCTTTCATGCTTATATAGGCGTATACAAACTTATGGCACTTAGCCATGTAATTACAATCAATAGATATGTTTTAACATAAAAAATAGATATAATTCTTGTGAGTTTAATTAAAAACACCCCACACACAGGTAATGTGACAAAAAAATAGGTTAGCCTTAAATGATGTCATTTCCTCCTTTCCTGGCAACGATGTCGATCCCTCCATAACCGATATCAGCTGTTAATGTTTTCCCAAGTTTCATAATGTTATGTCTAATAATTGAGCTCCACAACTCAACATAGATTTTGTGGGGATTGTTAGTACTTGCATGTTTTGGATTTGATAATAGATGCAAATTAGGCCCATAGCTTCTGACTACTTTATGTTATGAATGTTTATTCACCTCAACATAAAGGGGGGTAAATGTAGACACAAATCACGCACTTGTCAGGTCCTAAAAGTATACCAGCAATTACAGGATTCCTAAGTGAGAAAAATAGTAATTGAACAACTACTATCTTTCTTGTATTTGGACCCTACTTGATTATTCTTTTATGACTTCAGATACCAACAACTCAGCCAGGACATCAACGCCCAGGCTATAAATCTATCTTACTGCTTATTTTAGGTCTCTTTTATCATTTGTGCATCTTATTTTCTTATGGGTCAATCTTCTAGTTGTCAAACGAAATTCAACCAAGAGAACATATTAATACAATAGCTATATGATCAAAATAGAGGAAACAAACTCTAAGCATAACTATCTATCACCTCATTCACATGCATAAGCACTCAAAGCCATCCAAAATACAAGGGACAAGGGAGTACATTTTTTGTATACACAACATAGAAATTGAAAGTTTACATTCCATATACACATTTGCATCTATCTGCAAATGGCCCACTATCTAGTGCACTCTTGCACAAGGGTTTCCTAGGTCACCCATGAAAAGGTAGTGCAACACTAGTTGTAAATTCACTCATTCGGTGACCGTTGGGGTCAGTCTGACTCCCCATATTACATCTTTCTTTTTTAGATTTTATATAGTTTTGTAGGTTTTAAAGGTGACCATCTATTTTGTAGTTATAGGTAAAATCAAGGTGCAACATATTGACCAAAACGATTATCCATTTGTGCAACACAAGAAAAATCATATTTCCGACCATTTGCGCAGTCACCGGGCACCCAGTAAAGGTCTCTGGCACCCAAACACCATCGCCCAGTCCAGGTACCCCTGGTCTAGTCTTATTCCTCTATTTACGGAGACTTGTTACGACACAATTCACTTCCTATTACAGTTTTCCCCTACTAGTCCCAAATCAGTCCTTCCCTCTCTATCTCTCTCTCTTTCACTTAGAAGCTTATTACTTGTGTCAAATTGTATTAGCAGTTGTACTTCATTGTTTCTATTAGGTAAAACTAGGGTTTTATACAAGGTCTATTTTTTGTTAAATGAGGTACAATTTCAGCTATATGGTTTTCCTATGTGGCCACCAGATTTAGTCTACATCTTTGACCATATTTTATTTTCTATTGTAACCCATGGTTTTAACTCCCTTGATCTGGAGGTTTTCATGCCTTTTATATTTAAGAGAGTAATTTCTTAGGTAATGGGATGATACAAGAGACCAAAATAGAATTGAGAATTGAATTCCCTGATTTATGATCATTCAAAGGAATTCTCTTCACTGGTATAGGATATTATAAATAATATTAATACTTTTATTTAATTATGTCTTAAATAAGGAGGGAATTCAAGCTCTAATGATAACCAAGGTAGGGCCCACTCATAAGGGTTTGGTGATTTATCGATCTATTAGATAGTTTTATCTATGCATTCATTTAATTTATATATTTCAATTATAAGTACGTGCAATTTCAATTCGGTATGTGATTCTCTAATTTTGTGCGTGTACTTTCAAATCAATTTGGAAGATTCAAATTTAGTTTAGAAATTCTAAACCAAGTGGGAATCAACATTTTATTTCTTATAGAAAATACGTTGTGCTCGGAATATTAGTCCTTAAAAAATGATTACTGTTGTGAATATAATGCTAAAGATCTTACCAAAGATACAACATTGGGTTGAAAATAATGAAGGAACCTAAATGGTTAAGTGGGCCACAATCGAGGATTAAGACTGGATAGGATGGAATACAAAGTAGAAAATCTACTCAAGATTAGAAAAAAACTCTTGATTCATTCACGCAAAAGCCAATTAGCCATGCATATGAGGTTACATTAAAAGAAAAACTAGGTCACCCAAAGTAACTAACTCCACTCACATTTATAAAAGACTTAAAGCATCCTATAATCTAGTAAATCAACCCTCCTGTGTAGGTAAAACCACAAGGGACGTATGGATTAGGTGTGTTGGAGTCTCGACAACAGGCCTGAATGAGTGTAACCCCACATTAGATGCAAATATCTCATAAATTGGAGAAAAAAAGAAAACATACAATCCTCCCCAAAAGAGAGAAAGGAAAAGAAGGTAGGATTAGAAAGCTACAATAGACTGTTCCCAGTATATGGAAAATAGCCTCCCGAAGTGAAAAAACTAGTGAAGAATGTGTTTAGATTTTCCAAAGCCTGGAATTATGTTCCAAGAGCATCACTACATTTTGGATCATGAGGCCTTTTGAGACATGCATTGATACATTTGTTGAGAGGTACAAGGATAAGAATTAAATGTAGTGAGGAGTGGATCACCATGGAAAAGTGAATGAGCCACCAAGTGGCTAATGGAGCTCTATCCAAGATGTGGTTCCTAGAAAAGGAAATTTTATCCTTATGTAAAGTAGAAGAGCCAACTACTCATGAAGGGATGTTGTATCTGAAGCAACAACAAAGAAGGAATGTGGAAGGCCCTGAAACTGAGTATTAGAATTCCCAATGTCTGATGAGTCTTCAATTAAGGTGCTTGCTCCTTGAAAAGTTAACGGAGGACTAGAAGTAGGTAGATCAAGAAATAACTCATCGATATTTCAAAGCTGATAAGGAGATGATGGAGGTGAATCCCCATCACTACTGTACTCATTTGTGCTAGAAGAGCATTCATCGTCATCATAAATTTCCTCATGATTAGAGATAATATCATGTGTAGGTGAATATAAAGAAGAATCCGAAGGGACAAAGTGAGAGAAGGAATACAACCAAGTCTAATGATTGACTACAACCACTACAATGATAATGTCACTGTGTAACTCTCTAATATACATTGAATTTGGAGTGAACTCAACACACAATCCCTGACTAAGGTGAGTACTCTAGTAGACTGATAGGAGATTATATGACAATTAGGGAATATCGAGAACATTATTGAGTGTTCCTCCACTCACTTCAACAAAACCTCTCCTAAAAACTTATGTGGAAGAGTTGTCACCCAATCGTATAGAGGACATGTCACATGGCTCCAAAGAATTGAAATCCACGTATGAAGAGGCCATACGATGTGATGCACCCAAAATCAATTACTCGAGTATAAGTTGGTGGTACAATTGTAACTAGGGCTCTCCCCTTTGTTTTCTACTTTCTTAATTCTTTCTATCTCTTTTCCATGGTCATTTACCTTGGAGGATTCATGGGTTGATGAAGACAGTTTATAAGACTTGGAAACACCTATGTTATTTCTTCTCAAGAAGACTTGTGAAGTGATCAATCTGCTTCTTCATACATTTACTCTCATCATTCTTTCTTGGTGCAATACCCCCATTTGATCCTCTCTTTCTTGGACTTAACACTAGAAGAGGAAGTCTTGAAGTTTTATTTAGAGGTGGGATCAACTCGATCCTTCTTGTTCTCATGATCCTTATTTTTCAATTCCTTCTCTTGGTTTGAAACCTTAAATTTCTCATGTCCAACAAGTATAGCACGGGGTTTAGAGGACTTCAATGCATCCATTTGAATAAGCTTGTATTGCTCTCGAGTTAGGTCAATAGCAAAATTATCCAAGGAAGGACATAGTATATGTAGCTCCCATGACACTCCTGGTGGCATGAAAGGTGTTATGTTTGCGGAGCCTGTTTTCATGTTAGAGTTTGGTAAAACTTCCATGTGTTACACTTGGATATTTTTACGGCGGTCCCGCTCGTTGGTGAGTGGGTCAAGGGGGTTCAGGGGTGAAGCCCCCGAAGAACAAATTTTCATGGGTGGTTTATTAACCCATGGGTAATAGGTAACCGTTATGGGCTATTTTTTGGGCCCATGGCTTTTCAGTACCCATTGTTTTGTAAAACTGCCTCTTCGGCTACCTATTGATGTACTTATAAATATATGGACATACAATAGGATTTAGAAGAGTGTGTTTTGTGAAGGTGAATAGTGTGTGTGAATTCAAGTGCAAAATTGGGAGGGTTTGTTGAGCGCAGCTCCAAACAAGATCTGATTATTATAACTGTGAAGACTGTTGGCTTGTAATAAAATCTGAGCAAGTGTTCTTGGTGGATGTAGCCCACATTGGGTGAACCACGTTAAATATTGTCTTCGTGTTGTGCATATTTCATTTCTGTAATTCTATTCATACTTATTATTATTGCGATTCTGAGGAATTATTCTGCATTAGATTCTATTAATTCCTAACAAAAGGTAGAGACGAAGACATGATAATTGGAACCCAATTTGAAAATGGATGGAAAGAACCAATTGATCATCAGTTTTGTCTATGCCACACAATTTCAACTATAACCTTAGTGATTTGAATTTGGTGAAGAAGTCCTGTATTGTGTCAAAGTCACTTGGGTTCAAATTGATGAGCTCATTTTCCAACTCATGACCTCTCATTATGTCCTGCTTCCCAAATATTCCTACTAAAATGTCCATACTTCATTAGGAGTATTTGTAGATTCAATATGAAAGAGCAAGTCAGAAGACATGGACATGCATAATAGACCATAGGCTTCATCACTTTTACTGTACCACTTCACATTTATGCATCTAGTGCCAGTTCTGTTTCTATACCCACAGTGATCTGGTGTAAGCCTTTACTCCTCAAGAGGATTTATATTATGACTTTCCACTCATGATATTTGAATAGTGTAAGAATAGGAACAAGGGATGAATCCATTGCAGTAAGTGGTTATAAGTTGAATTGAGTGTGTAACCCCCTGAAACAATATACAGTGACAAGTTTTCAAAGAACGAGAATAACTCTAATGCAAAGATCACGAAAAAATATGCACTTTAAAAAAATGGCACCTAAAACGGAGTAGCCAGTTAAAAGTTATGCCAAATCAGAGTTTTGACCTTGTTAAACACCTTTAAAGGCCCAAAATGTAGTGTGTCGGGGTTTAGGCGATGTAAAGTAGGTATCGAAGCCCAACACGTGCAAAGTAGGTGTTAGAACCCAACAAGTGTAAAACAGGTTTCAGAACTTGTTAGGTGTAAAACAAGTGTCAAATCCTGATAAGTGCAAAATAGGTGTCAGAATCTAACAAGTGTAAAACATGTGTCGGAACCCGACAAGTGCAAAACAGGTGTTAGAAACCTGACAGGTGTAAAGCAGGTGTCAAAACCCGATAGGTGCAAAGCAGGGTAATAAACCTGACACACTGAGGGCAGAGATTTTTACTTGCTAAACACGCCTGAAAACACCAATTTACACTTGGGCAGGGATTTTTTTGACTTGCTAAACACACTTGAAAACTAGATTTGCACTTGGGCAGAAATTTTTTTTCACTTTTCAAGCACATGCAAAAACCCGAAACACTATCACATAGAACTCAATGTGAGTTTACAGTTGAACCTAAGGTTTTCACCCCTTCTGAATTCAACGACACTATCTATTTTTCATGTAAAGACTCTGGAGAAGAGATTTGTACGGATTTCCTTAAAATCCCACTAAACCCTTGAAAACCAAAATCTACAAAGAAAACAAACACTGAATGAGCTAGAATGCTAGATCTTTCAACATAGGCAATGTCATTTGTTTACTAGATCAGCTTTGATACCATGTCGGAGTGGGCCATAATCAAGGATTGAGACTGAATAGGATCAAATGCACAAAGTATAAATCTATGTGGAGATGTGAGATCCAAAAACACTCAAGAGAAGAAAAAAACTCTTCATTCATTCATGCATAAGCCAATTAGCCAAAAATATGCATAGGAGGTTATATTATAGAGTGAGAAATTAGGTCACCCAAAAAGGTAACTAACTCAACTCACAATTAGAAAATGACTTAAAGTACATTCCCTTAATTTAACCTATGATTAACCTAAGCAAGCTAATTAGACTATGTAGGTAAAACCACAAGGAGGGTAAAATCCTACACCAACATACCCCTCTGGGGTCTATTTGTTAGGTTACACATGATCAATGGCTACACCAATTTAATCTGTGAATTTATTTTACTACCACCTCCTCCATGTTGCCATGTGACAAAATTTGTTCAACTTATTCTATGTTATAAATCACTTCCACCAACTACTAACAGATCTTCTTTATGTACTGAGATACCCTCAAGTTGTGGGAATGTTGTGATGGTCATAAATTTCATCATTCTGCCTTAGGTGGTTGCAAATTTTAATGCATAATCTAATGAAATGCAAGGTGGTTACAAAGTTTTGTGTCTGTGTTGGACATAATCCTCCTTAGAGGGGTTCTTTGGTTCCCAAACCTGAGTTTTTCTTTCCTATAGTATCCTTATTATAGCTATATTTAATATTTTGACTTTAATAACTAAAGGATTTGTTTTGTTTTTTTCAGATGTTGTTTATGTGGTATGCTGGTGAAAAATTCCATGTTTATAACTACCGGATCTGATATAATTTAAATTCCCTTTCCTAACATAAGTACACATCTTTCATAGTTGATGTTGTTTAGTATTATATGTTGGGGCTTAAATGCCCCTATATATGTATGTAAAATGTGGAAGCATGTATAAGGCACCAAAATTATTTGACAAAATACCTTATAACAATGTGGTTTTATGGAATACTATGATTGCAAGATACACACAAATTAGTGTTTTTGACAAGGCTTTAAGATTTTCGAAGAAATTCCTCAAATAAATGTTGTCTCATAAGATATGATGATTATTGTATACATAAAATGGTTTGTTCAAATGGTCTTGTAAATGTTTAAGCTAATTCCATTGTCAAGTATAAAGCCATACTCCATGAGCTTTTTCAGCATCCTCTCGGTGTGTGCCTAATTGAGATCCTTACAACAAGGAATGGACATCCATATAAACATAATTGGAAGGAAAATCTTGTTAGATGTTGTGATTACAGTGTCATCTATTTTCTTAGTTTTCTTACCAACAATCATTGTGATATTCCAAATCACCCTTTTGTGCATGTTTGCACTTGTAAGGAGGGCTACAACAACTTTGTAGAGTTGCCATTGGTCAATCCTCCTCTCATATGATGTGCTTTTCTGACATAATTTGGAGTTGTTCCCTTGCAATTTATTATGCAATGGAGGATTTAAGAAGAGGATTTTCCCAAATGGTAATGTATGAAGTTATGTCTGCATTGTAATGAAACCAATCAAATTTAAACAAAATTAAGTACTTACGTTCCCAACCAAAATAATACAATAAGTAGATATACACTTGTTCTTCCTCCATTTGTACATACATAATCGTGAAATGTTAACAACATGGAATGACATATGATAGATGGGTGAATCATAGAAATAACAAATAACAAATACTTGTGATCTAGAAAATCTTGACAGAGGTAGAGGAGGTTGAGATTTTTTAGGTATCCTCTATCAAAACATTGAACGATCCCAATCCCAAAAAATATGGCATTTTAAAATTTTGAGTGCAAATGACACCATATAATATTTTATTTCACATACTCATTAATTTTTAATTTTTATGCTATGTGCATCGAATTACGACAATGCCCACTCATTACTTATCTCTCATGTCTTTTTAGAATGGGTAGAGAGTGGCTTTATATCAATAATCCCCAAATTGGCTCACTAGCTATATGGAATAACTAAAATGTTTACTAGAGCATTGGAACCTTACATTTTGAAAAACTTCTGTGCAAGCTTTTAATGTTTTTTGTAATGCATGTAACCAATTTTTTCCCTTGTTATAGCCCTCTCCCAAGTGGGTATTAATCTTTCTTGGAAAAGACATGACATTTCATGTTGGGATTTGATCTTAGGTCAATTAACTTGTAAATGTAAACTACATCCACACCAAAACATCAAACCAAGGTGTTTGGTAAGGCACTTAAAGGCTTTTTGTCTTGTTAACACCAAACCTAAAGTGTTTGATAAGGAGCATACACAATATTGACTTGTTATAGCCTCTCTAAAGTGGAGATTTAAACTTTCTTGACATATAAACTTACAATTTTTTCACTTAGTATAGCCTCTCTCATACAAAGGTTCAAACTTGCATGCATTTCTTGAATTGGGTGACACTGTGATGGAATTGCCCTCTCACTAACATATTGGTTGATTGGTTGCGGGTTAAGTATGTTTGTTAAATTGTTACACTAGTCATACATGCCTTTTTGATGTATCTTAGAATTGCTTCTACACCACTATAAATTTGCATTGAATCATAAAATCATTCCCGCATTGGTTGGTTGGTTGTCATGGTCTATGGTAACAAATAAACCCCCAATATATTGTGATCCTTATGCTATTAGGGGCGAGATTACAATAAAAGCTACCTCTCACTAACATAATTGCTGATTATATTGTGAGTTAAGTATGTTTGTTGCCTTGCTACCCAAGTTGGATATGCCTCTTCAATACACCTTAGTATTATATCCACGACTTGAAAAAACATTATTGAATCAACACACTAATCCCACATTAGTTGGTTTGCTTGGCATGCAGTAACATATAAACATTAATATATTACAGTCCTTATGCCTAATAGGGGTGATACCCTAATGGAAGTTACCTTCTCACTAACACAATGGTTGATTGGTTGAAGGATAAGTATATTGCTACCCCAGGTGAGATATGCCTCTTCAATGCATCTATGAATTACTTCTACAACCTAAAAATTATCATTTAATCAACAAACTTATCTTGCATTGGTAGGTTTGGGATGGCTTATTGTAACATATAAACCCTAATAAATTGTGTCCTTATACTAATAGGGTGACGCCCCAACGGAAGTGGCCTCTTACCCCACATAATTGTTGATTGGTTGTGAGATTAGTATGTTTGCTTCCTTAGCCTTTTCCTCTCCTCCCTAGTAGTTTCAAAAATTATAATGGCTATAAAAAACCCCCAAAAGAAAAATCTAACCCTCCACGTTGAACACCCTCTAAATTTTAATCCTAAATTATAACAAATCCATATTTCAAAGCATTTTTTTAATTAGGAAGTAGAAGAACACAAAAAAGGGACTTTTCCCTTACAAATCAACACGCTATCCTAAAACATAATTAATAGTGTCTTTAACTATAACTGTAAAATATCTCGACAGATATTGACGCCGAAGGTGTTCCCCCTATGGAAAAGGCCCCTGCAGACGTTTCTATGACTGTGTTAAATTTGGCGGTTTGACAGCTGTCTTGACGTTTGTGCTTTTCCCTCCCTATTTTAGCTTTTCTCTACTATTTTTTAATAATTTTTTTTCTAATAATTAACAATTTTAGCTTTTGTTTTTAATTAACGATTTTAGATTTTAATAATTTTTGTTTTTAATTAATTAACAATTTTAGCTTTTGTTTTTAATTAACAATTTTATATTTTAATAAGCCTTTGTTTTTTAATAATTAGCAATTTTAGCTTTAGATTTTAATTAACAATTTTAGTTTTTAATAATTTTTGTTTTTAATAATTTTAACTTTTGTTTTTAATTAACAATAAGTGCAGTTAAAATAGTTGTCTGAGCTAAAAATAGAAAAAAAAACAATTAACAATTTTAGCTTTTGTTTTTAATTAACAACAATTTTAGCTTTTATTTTTAATAAATTTGTTTATAATAATTAAGAATTTTAGCTTTTGTTTTTAATTGGGCTGAGTTGAAAATAGAAAAAGGGAGATTAATAATAGATTGCAAACTTAGCTTTTCTCTTACTATTTTTAATAATTTTGTTTCTAATAATTAACAATTTTAGCTTTTGTTTTTAATCAACAACAATTTTAGCTTTTATTTTAAATAATTTTAGCTATTTACATTTTAGCTTTTCTCTGCTATTTTTAATAATTTTGCTTTTCCAATTTTACATGGCAACTGTGGGTTTGTTATTTTTAAGTTTTGTTTTTTGTTTTGGTAGGCAATAGCCTTTAAATATTGGTCACCACACATCCAACTCTAAATACATTGTTAGTAGAAGTCCTGAATTTCTCCTCTTTCTCTACTGCAAGGCATAGTTCAAACTGGTAAGTAATGTATTCATTTTCTATGGCTCTTTTCTTTTAAGACATTCAAATGCATTTACTGTATGTTTGTGTGTTTTTAAATTTGCTCGAAATCTACTTTCTAGAAATCTTTCACATTGTACTGACATATTTGCTAGGGCATTCCGATGAACTGTGGAACAATAGATGAATAACTACTTTTATTTAGTTTTTTTATTTTCCTTTTCAATGGAATTTAAGGATTTGTTTTTTAATATTTCTTAAAATCTGTAGATTTTTCCTGTTTCTTCTCCAAATTCATAGGCATCTCCAAAAATCCATTTTTCATAAACCCCAATAACTGACCAGATGAAAACAAACACAAAGAAGAAATTTGAAAAAGTGTAGGTGCAATATCATGTACAACTTTCTCTGAAGCTATGACAAAGCTAGAGGATTTGTTCATAATAAAAAAGGTAAACTTACTTGTATCCAAAACATAGACATCAGAAAGCCATTTTTTTTGGCATCCCATCCACCATACATACACCACAATCTATACTAAATGATAGATTGATTAAAATTGTACATGCAATGTTTTAAATGATCAAAACTATGTATACCCACATAATAATTTTACCAAAACTTCAAATCTAGAATCCCCTCACGATAATTAGAGATCTGCGAAGACAACTACTAGAATGCCCCAAAACACAACCTCCCAGACAACTCAATGCGCTTTGGATCGAGCCTTCGAGGAGACATCGTTCAATTCTGGGCCCAAAAGTAGAAGCGAGCTTTCAGATATGGTGGAACAATTAGGGACACCAACCTTATTCTTCACTCTAAGTGCCGCAGACACTAAATGGCCATATCTCCATAATATTATGTCGGGTGGAATGCCTAACTGATCCTCGAGCTGCACAACATTGGAGAACACTTAACATTGTCTCTAACCCTCATCAAGTATCAACATACCTACATCGCAGATTCACAATATTTCATGAAGAAATATTGCAGAAGGAACTTGGAGTAATAGAATTTTGGTACATGTAATCAAATCTACTTATTTCAAAGTTTTTTCCAAACTACATAGCTAATATTTATGTTCCACTCGTCTCGTAGGTATAAATGGAAACATAGAGGCTCCACACATGTACACGGTTTACTGTGGCTTGAGAATGCACCCAAAGTTGATGAAATGGACTGGGAGGATACAACAATTATTGAGGCCACAAAACAATACTTTGATAAGTTTGTGTCTTGACTGGAACCCCTGCCCCGGCTTGCAACCGCTTGGATTTTGTTCGCAAGTCACTCCTAGACAACCCTTGCTTGTTATATACAACACAAAATTATATCCACCTCCCAGAATGTAGACCTTGAAGAACTACTTAATTGTGTTCAGTGCCACACTAAATTTTCAAAGCATACATGCTTACGTAGAAAGCAATCACAGCTGTAGTGCAGGTACAACGCCCCCTGGGCCACACAACCTACTTCTTCCTTGCACATTGAAAGTGATGGGATAAATTAAGTACCTCCCTTCCAGAAACGATGACAGATTGAACATCCACAATCGAACTATGATATACATATGGAGAGCAAATGTCGATTGCCAACCAGATACTTTCCCGCCATGTCGTTCTTAAGTATATTACAAAATATGCTTCAAAAGCCGAGCAACGTTCAGAAACATATCACCAAATGCTATCCAGATTTTCAAGAGACGCAGACACAGATTCTCCAGCACATATCGCGATCCATAAAATTCTCACAGAAAGTGTTGTTGAACATGACATAAGCGCACAAGAAACATGCCACATGCTGCAAAAATTGCCAATTGTTATGTGAAGTCGTCCATTTGTATCATTAAATGTTGGAAAAAACATTCTGAGATGTGTCGTTGAAAGTGACGTCGATGCACAACAAACAACCGCTTTCTTGGATGCATATAAAGTTCGTCCAACAACCATGGAACACCTACCACTTATTCAAGTTGCTCGAGATTGGAGCTACAACAAGAACCGTAAAGGTGATAAATGGAAAAAGTGACCGACAGAAGCAATTGTTCGGGTCCACCCAAGATTTGTGGATGTCCCAACTTAGGATTCAACGTCATATGACCTTTTCTGTTGGTGTAGAACTCCTTTTATACAAGCCTTTCAAAAATATTGTGTCTGAATTTGGCTCAACCCCACATGACATAAACGACACTTGGGACATGTTCAAGCACAACTACAGACCATGGCATGTTTTACGCACTACCGCAGACACATGAGTTGTTACAGATGTTAGTTCTGACTCAGAGCCGAATGCAGTATTCAACACGAACCATTGCAAGAATGACAGGTCTTCACAAAACTTCACCTAGGAAACAACACGGGTCTAGACAGTCTTGACATGTTGGGGAAACGAGATTTTGACGTACACAATAATTGGAACATACATGACGTTCCACATGATTTTCAGATAACTGGTTCACCATTCATTGAGAGAGAGAAGGCAGACACAATTAACAACAACATGCAAGCCACACCACCATCTTCCACACTTCCTTTGTCTCCAGAACAACAAATAGCTCTTGATACCATACTACACCATTCAGCAAAACAAAACCCTTCTACCTCCACTAAGATTGATAATTCAAGGAACGAATGGCATAGGAAAATCATTTTTGATAAATAAAATCTGCAATTCATTCACATCACCAACCACATATCCCACACCTCTACTTGTGCTCGCCCCCTACCGGTGTTTCAGCATTCAACATCTCTGCATCCATAATCCACGCAGCCCTGCGTATTCCAATCAAAGAACTGAAAACCCCTTGAAGGTAGTGCATTATTGTCTTTTTAAGAGTCGTTGAAACATATAGAATATGTTCTTATTGATGAAATGAGTTTCATCGGCCCAAAATTACTAAGAAAAATTGACAGTAGGCTCGCGAAGATTTCCCACACTCAAGAACATCTGAATTTGGGAACAGATCAGTCATCCTCCTCGGTGACCTCGGCCAATTACCACCGGTTTTGGACAATCCTCTTTACGCAAGTAATTCCTACGGAGCAACCCTTTGGAAGGGATTTCAGACTTCCATTACATTGCAAACAATTTTTCGGCAACAAGGAACAACCAATGCACAAGTTTCACTCCGAAATTTACTGCTCCACATGCAAGATTCAACCCCTCTAATTGAGGATTGGGAAATCTTAATGTCTCGCACAGACACACACCTAACTCAACAAGAGCTCAACAATTTTAAGGCCGCACCACATTTGTTTGCAAAAAACGATCAGGTGGACTCCCACAACCTACAGATGTTGAAGGCATTGAACGTTCCAATCGCCAATCCATTGCTGAAAGTAACAGGCGGAATGGACCAGGAAATCCTGATGATGATCAGTTGGAACACAAAGTTTTGTTCGTGCAAACAACAAAAAATCATGCTTATTACAAATCTATGGGTTGACGCAGGCCTCGTGAATGGTGCCACAGGAACAATCACCGACATTGTCTACGACGCATCAATGCAACCACCAACATTACCTTTATTTGTTGTTGTCAAATTTGATAGATACAACGGCCCATGTTGGGATCCCTCCAACCCCTTACATATTCCCATACCCCCTATTTCAAGAGGGAATCGAAAGACAATTGTCGATTAAAATGGCTTGGGGATTAACTATCCACAAGTCTCAGGGACTTACTTTACACAGAGCAACCGTCGACATTGGAACCACTGAAAGGCAGGGTCTGACATTCACAGCTTTCTCCAGAGTTCCCTCGCTTGCAAATCTGCCGCATTTCACCTACTTTTTCATTCGAGAGATACTCAAATATGGTGCACGTACCAACACTTGGAGCAAGAAGAAAGGAGGAAGCAAGACTACTATCACTCAACCCCATCGTAAATACTACCCTCTGCTTTGATAGCACCTCCACTACTACTATACTCAACACTTCTTCTATCCAAAGCGACATTGCGTGCTCAAGGGGTATCAAATGTAATCATGTTTATTGAAACTAAAATTGCCCACTAAAGGCTACCATTCATGATATAAATACTGCAAATGTATACATGTCTCATTATGTGCACGCAAATCTACATTTATTTGATGTTTTGAAATATGATATGCAACTTTAAATGTATGAATCTGTAACATAATTAAATGTACACATACAACATTTCAATGTAATGTTTCAACTAAATTCCTACACTACAACTATCAATCACACACATTATCAACTGTACAATAAATGTTTTTCCAACAAAACACCAACCGAACAACCAATGCACAACTAACACAATAAACACGAATTAAATACATACAACATCAACTATAAAATAAATTAACTATCGAAAACGGTATCAAATGTATTCATGTACGAATTTTTAACAAGTTTGAAATGTAGAAACAACCTTCAAATTAATTGAGGCCCATCTATATTTTTTACACTTAGCAAAATCAATCACACCCCTAATACTTACATCAACTACAAAAGTAATAACTAGCAATCTGTGTCATGGTTCGCAAGTTACGCCGGAGAGGATTGATATTTTGTACATACCCTTGCATCATAGCAATCCATGAATTGTTCCACATTTTTTAAGGCATTGTGGTCAAGACACGTTTTCACATGCTTTGTATACTACTGGTCAGGAGAAGTTTGGCGGACTTCATGATCAACGATTAGAGAACATGCATCTACATACATCCAACAAAAACCAATTTCTATTATCTTTGATCGATGTCCACGCCCTGATTATGTAAGTTCTTATTGCTTCTCTACATGATGGGAGATATGCTGAAAAGGCGAGCTGATTAGGTTCGGTAGTTTTGAAAAACTGTGTAGCAAATGCAAATCTATCACTGATGAAGGAGTGGATTTTATTTACTTCGAAAAACAGTGTTCTTCTCTTGTGACTACAGGGTTTACATGCGGTCGAAGACTGGCCTTTCTAACATTTGGGTAATTTCATACCTGAAGTCCAATTGACAAAATCAGGGGTAGGGTAGGAACTATTGCTGGAACTAAAAACCTATTCATAATCATTTCAGTTAATAGGATCCTCAGATCAACATAACAGAGCCCTCAGACTAAATGCCGATGTTGCGGATTAATTACATATAAAAAAACAAATTTATCCAGCAAAATCATCTCAACATATCACTCTGGGGAGCAACTCCAAATTGGGCACACAGAATTCAGAAAGAACTGATATTTCTCGAATTAAAAAGTGCATTCTCTTTGAAAAACATGATAGGCAGGCATGAGACAATGTTGATGGACATTTGACTGTAGGAAAAGGTTGTCGATGACAGTTGGGATTGCCGAAAAAATTGCTGTGTAGAGATTGACACATTCCAGCAAAGGCATCCACTAAAGGTGGAAGCCACCGAGCTTTAATTAGTTCACCTCTGGGAGCACACACAACGTACATATACTGTTCGGCGTTCACATGCTCATGAAACACATGCAATTGCTAGTGAATTACAATAATATGTAGGATATGCAAAATTTCTCCTCACAGAATGTGAAAATTGCACACGATACTTCAATACAACCAAATAGAGACCATTGATAATATTTTTTGGCCTTAAGAGGTGCAGTTTGTAATGTAAATGTCAAAAGATGTTCAAGCTTTCTGATTAAATTAATTTTTTTCAAAGACTTGCATGCCCCATCAACGTGTTTCCTAACATATTTTACAGATTTGGGAAACCCTGATTAAGTATGAAATGCTGGACAGAATTCTATATATTTATTTGCTCGATCAATACCTTGAATTTTATTGTAATGCCATAGGTTTTAGTTTTTTTTGTTCTTTGTGGTACTTAGGAATGGTGTATTGATTGCATTCGTGTTCTTACATAGATTCTGCAGCAATGGCATCCCGGTGCATTCAGTTCGACCTACAAAACGAGACAATTCTATCCACTCCACCATTAACAGATGCCTGAACTTAATCATAAGGAGAAATCAGAGCATTGCCCACACAGCGTATCTAACTTATGGGTGGTCAATAGTATGTATTTCATGATCGATCCTGGATCCCATATTACTAGATCGGCCAAGGTATGTATTCGGGCGTCGAATTTATTCCATATTGAACAGGAAATATATTCAACTGCGTGTACTCACCAGCCATTTTGCAATCCCAGTTGAAGGCATTCGTAACACATTCTTGGGAGCGAAAGGACTACTTGTACCTGCCACCTGCGCCATGTGCACTGTAACCTTGGCAGCATGATTTTCGGATACAGAGTATGAGCATTTGATTTTAACGAGTATTTATTTCTGCTAGAGATTAGAATTGGGATCGTCCTGATTTATGATTTGATGTTAGAATAAACAGGTGTATGATCTCACTATGTTAACAGCCTTCGGCGTGGTTAAAATTATTATATGTGCCTCCTATAGGAAGTGTAGATTTTCATGAAGCATCCCTTTTCGTATAAGGAGTGGATTTCATGATTATAGATAATGGATCTCCTTCTTTGCTCTCAAGCATAATCCAAATCATGGGACTGAGATTGATATGGTTTGTAAGAGAATAAATCTTATCAGTAAAATACTGTTGCAAGTAATAGGATTTATCTGCTAGTTGATCCAGGCCGTACGATTTAGGGGCACACCGTCTCTGCTACATGGACGGGGGATATGGATTGTGGAATGCTGTTAAATCTTAGTACTCTAAATAACCCCATTATAGTAAACTAGTAGAGTGTTGTTTTTCAGATGAATTGGCTGAGTAGATAAACAGAGTACCCCAGTGAACATTCCAGGTAGGTTAATTTCATTTTTTAAAGTGCCATTATCTCAGTTCTTTGACTGACCTTGTGTTTTTTACTTTACACATAGTATTTTACTGTTGATATGCACCTAGTTTGGCAACAATATGATAAGATAAATTTTCTTTCAAATGTGGTAAAGAAGATAGTGCTCTCTGTGATGGAGATGTGTTCTAGGTGGGTCTTCAATATCTGAATGAAGGATATGTTCAAATGTTCTGAATCATCAGCTTGGTAGCCTTGTCTTATTTGTAGTTTGTAAGCAAGATTATGTGAAGCGTTGGTCACTGGGAAGATGTACTAACAACAGATGTAGTAGTAGCAGTTGAGGCAGGGCACATTAACCATGCATTTCCATAGAAACACCCATCGTCGCCAATGAGTCTAACAATATTATTTTATGTCACTATGTGTACATAATGGAGTAACTATCCTCAAACACTTTTCATAGTAGAGTAATTCCGATATAGCTTTTCTATGTTAAAAAAATATTAGGTACATTGATGAGTACAATTATTCCTAGATTTATTAGTTGTTATTGTTCCAATATGCTATTAAGAATTGTGTTCAGAGTGAGATTCCATGATGCAGATTTTAGCTGTAGGAAAGATTTATCCAAATGTTCAGTAATGACCATCTGATTTGGCTTATGGAATGTGTAATAGTGGAAGTTTTAGGCTGATAATACTTTTTGGACCCATTCCGGGATTTGTAGGGGGATTTGAAACATCAAGGTCAAGTTGTAGGGTTTTTTGGCGCATGGGAGCATTTTGGGTGGGAGAAATTTTTAAGCTATAACGTGAATGCACTTGTGACATATGATTTGTTTAGCCATAATTTTGAAACACATAACTACCGAACATTTAGTAATTTCCAAGTGGATTTAATCGGCAAAAACTAGTCTCTACCTCATACATATTTTAAGGTGACTGGTCCATTCATGTGGTCTACAAATGACCTTGAATTATGCAATAATATCAATTCTATATTTTTGTAATCCGATGTATGTAGTTACATAAGTGCATCTTCTTGAGTTTCCAATTTTTTGAAGGACTAAGCTGTGGATAATGTCTGAAAACTATGAGCATTTCCAAGTCATTAAGATTTATGTTTGTTAATTTTCTTTCAAAGCTTACACTATACATTGTTTAAGTATTTTTAAGGTTTTTTATTTGGAGCATGGAGCAATCAAATGAGGATGGAGTTGTCTTTGACATTGGAATGTGAACACATATTATATCAAAAGAAGACAACAACGAAGTTATGGAAAATGTTGATTAGAAGTTGCAATTATATCAAAAGAAGACAACAACAAAGTCATGGAAAATGTTGATTATAAGTTGCAGCAACTTGCAGGGATCTTGGGATTGTATTAATTTTGTGAAGTCAAAAATGATAATGGTTGAGCATTTAACTAAAATTTGTAACCCGTTTTTAAATGCAACATGTCATGCTCAGGATCCTTCAATTATTTGTCAAGTATCAATATCATTCGTATTCTGCTATTGCATTTTTGGGAACATGTTTTCCTAATATCTCTGTCATTTCTATTGAACAAATAACATGTCAGTAGTTTTAGCCTTAGGAATTGTTTTGGGAGTAAGTGGAATTGTATAGACATGGTTACTTCTAAATCTTTCCGAATTTCTTTTCTGACAAGATGGGTACCAAACATGGCATATCTTATTTTTCAGCTAACCAAATCATGTTGGGGGGAATTTAGAGATCTCCCTTAACAATACAGTAATGCATTTGAGAATGGAGTGGTCAAAGTAATCAGAAGTGTTCCTTTGGATGATCATAAGCTCATTTTTATGTTTTAAGATTCTTCTCAGAAATTTCAAACTTTAGACAGGGAGGCGTTCCAGTGGTCGATTGATGTGATTGGGCTCGCTATATCTCCTCTCATTTATTAAAGTCACTCTGGTATAATTTGGTTTATAGGTGGATTATTCCCTATCTGGTTTAGGCCCTACCAATTAGGTTTCTAGTGAAAATAAACTAGATATATACCTTTATTCTACAAAAATTTGTGAGTATCTCATTGAAACTGTTTGATTTTTTTGGATATAATTATGTGTATTGGTGTTAATTGTATGACACTGATTTTGGAGAAAACAATGTGGTTCACTAGGGTTACAAATGTATATCATGTATATTTTAGAAAAAGTTTCTCCATAATAATATTATACTTTCGAATTTTTTGTTTCCTTAGAAGAAAAATTTAGATGAATGTATGCTCTAATGAGATACAAGAGAGGAAGGCTAGACTGTGAGTGCACATGCACTTGGGGATTTACTTGTAAATTATTGTAATTCAATTTTAGATTCATTTTGAATGTTCAAATTTACTTCTGCATTTGGAAATTTGTAGTTCTTACAGAACTAGCTAATGGTGGATTCTGCAGGTGAAAGATGTAGATGTTAAAAAACTAGAGCACAAAAAAGAGTGAGTGAAAAATTATAAAGAGTTTGGAAAAAGTGGGACGAAGAATTAACCATTTTTTGGTGTAGCCTATGGGTTTAGTGGGAAGGCTAAAGTACCAAATAGGGTCTAGGATATGCCGCCAAAATTTGGGAATTCTCGTTGGCATATCATTATTGTGCCTTTTTCATTCTCTTTCCTTTTCCTATCATTAGTATTAGTAGTGAAGATGGTTCTATTGCTGCATGTTTTCATTATATTCGGAATTGAATGAGACATTTGATTCTTGAGAATACAATGTTTGTGATACATCTAGATTACAATTCATTAATATTGATTTGAGAAACATTGTGAATATAAGCTGCTTTGGAGAGGATGCTGCAAAAACTTATTGGCAATGACAATAGGTGAGTGAAAGAGATGGAAATATTTAATATATAGGATATGGATGGATTGTAAGTGCATTTGATTTTGTCGTTTGTTGAGCATTCTCTCCCTTTTTTCGTAATCTTTGTGAGCATTTACTGAAGCTTGAGAAAAGTTATCAAGGATTTATCAACTCTAGCAAGGGGGCCTAAAGCCTCGTGGAATAGTTCTGATTAATCACACTGAGATTTGTGATTTCGCCTCTATCTATTTTGGGTGACAAAGGAGAATGTTTTCTACAACAGGGATTAAATGCCATGATACAAGTTGTTCCTACCATTATATCAGAGGAACCTATTTCTATAAAGTAGGGATTTAAGGCCATAATTATAATTGTTCATACCGTTAAATCAAGAATTCTGTCATCGTGGAAGTATTTTGATAAGTAACTGAGATGCTTACATTTGTTTTTTAAAAAAATCTACATTGTATTTTGTGGTTGTTATTCAATTATGTAACACCGACAAGTGGGAGCTTCTCAAATTTGTTGCTTAAAACATGCATGTCATTTTCTTTCACCTGTGTGGACTGAGATTAATTAGAAATGCATGTAGGGTTAATGTAAACATCTTTTGGTGAGTCAAGGTTAGAGAGAACTAAAGACAATCCTACCATAAACATGAAAACACTCTTACATATGCCCATTTAAACTAATTAGGACACAAATTCAACCAAGATCAAATACTCATGAGAAATATAGGTGCTTTAAAGGTTTTCCTAGAGCCTATCAATGAATAAAACAACATTAAAAGATTGTCGAAGTCCCTATACAAGTTAGGCAATATTGAGACTGAATTCTGGCATTTTGTCAAACAATTAGTTGATTTCTTCAATAGATTAAAACAACATTCACAATATGATATAAGTGATTTAAAAGGAACTTCATCTTTGCGCTTTTGATATACAGAGCTCTTTATGCCCAAAGAAGAAATTTTTAATGGAGGGTGGGGGGATTATTCCAAAACTTACTTTCAGATCATTTTCAATTTATGCTCATACCCTTGAATTTATAGAGATATTCTAAAATATGGTACAATTTTATTATGGAAGATACAATGTACATTTGGAAGATTGTAGAAGTGGATTTTCTAAATATATATATATATATATATATATATATTTTGGTTCATTATTTGTAACCCCTTCTCATGGAGTATTATAATTACAACTTATAGAAGAAATGAACATCATCATGAAGCATTGACTCTGTTTCACCAAATGTAACTAGTAGGTAGTCAACTTGAATATCAGTTCCCCCTTTGCTAGCATACTGTAGCCTATGTTAAAACAAGGGATGGACATTCACCAAAGAATAATAGATATGGGACTTTTCCACAATCCACAAACTTTGCCATCATCATCCCAGCCTGTGCCGAAATGGGAGATTTGAAGCAGGACATGGACATCCATCAAAGTATAACGGAAAGCTGATTTTGTTAGATGTAGTTGCAAGTGTCGTGGTAGGACATGCATGCAAAATGTGGAAGCATACACAAGGCATGTTAACTGTATGATAAATTCCTCAATAAGATGTGATCTCATGGACTTGAATGATTGTAGGATACATAATATGGGTTTTTTGAAAATTCTTTCAAAACTTTTAGGTGAATTCATTTGGCAATTGCCTCCACAACCTTTTTCAACATACTCCCTTTCTATACCAATACGTGAGCCTTAACACAAGGTATGAACATCCATCAAAGTATAATGGAAAGTGGATTTTTGTTTGCAAAATTCCTTAAAGAGACGTGGTCTCATGGAATGCCATGGATTATAGGATATACACAAAATAGCTATGATACTCTCAAACTTTTTGAGGTAATAAAGCACTCTGAAAGGTACCCTAACCATTTAAGACTCGTTTATTATGCTTGCATATTTTGTCATCATTTATGTTTCTTAGAGAAACTAATATGTTAAAGCCCCTATTCCTTCTTTCACTACTTGACGCTCCCCCCTCCCATTTCCACTCCATTCTCCGAGTGGGTGTGTTAGCAAAACTTACGTCGCAATTGTTCTTTCGTCTTCGATTTTAGACCCTAATATTATTTCACATCCCTTGGCTGGAATAGACCAGCAGAATTGCATCAACCCTTCTCAACGATCAACTACAACAGGAA